>JAXLNO010002128.1:823232-925030 GCA_038087875.1 Malacoraja senta | reverse complement strand
CTCCGGACTGTCAAACCCGCCACAGCCAGACATAAAAACAGGTTTTTTTTCCACGAGCAGTGGCTCTACTCAACAACCAAAAGTCTGTAGCCTCCTTTTGCTCTGGTATTCTATGTTATTCTTCACATGTTTAATTATACTGTTTTATTTTTAATTGTCTGTTGTATATTGTGTTGTTATCCTTGCGAGCAAAGCACCAAGGCAAATTCCTTGTATGTACACATACTTGGCTAATAACATTTATTCAATTCAATTCAACGGCTGTATGTTTTTTTAATTTATTTTTTTAAATTATTTTTATTAGAAGCAATTGTACAAAGATTAAACATTCGGCATCTACAATGATACAATTATTGTACAGCTTCATTTTTAACCTTATAACCTGAAAATGAAAGAAAAGAAGAGAGAGAGTACAAGAGAGGGAAAAAGTGAGGTGAAAAGATAGCTCGAAAAAGCACCCCCCCCCCCCCCCGCCCACCTCACCCAACCCAGAATTGGATTTAAATCCAAAGTTGTGTTGCGCCATACTATCCTTGTAAGAATTCGGTGAAGGGTGTCCATGTCTTGAAAAATTGATCTGGTTTTTCTGCCAAGACAAGCCTAATATTTTCCAAATGTAGTGTCTCGGACATGTTTGTAATCCACATCTTCACTGTAGGGACTGATGTGTGTTTCCAAAATTTAAGTATTAGTTTTTTCGCCGTTATCAGGCCATAGTTAAGGAAACGTCTTTGAAATAATGTTAGCTCAGAACAGGCTTCTGACGCACCTAGAGTGATCAATTCTATGTCGGGGTCCAATTTTATTTTAAGTATTTTAGAAAAAATATCAAAAATTCCACTCCAGAAGTTGTGTAACTTTATACAGGAGGCAAAGGAGTGGGTTATGGTTGCTTCTTGAAGGAGACATTTATCACAAATAGGGGAGACATTTGGGAAGATCTTATTCAGTTTAGACTTTGAGTAATAAAGTCTGTGTTAGCCAGAAAAAGCAGCCTACCAGAGGACTGGGAGAAATTAAGTCCAGCAGAGGAGGACAAAGGGCTTAATTAGGAGAGGGAAAATAGATTATGAAAGAAAACTGGCAGGGAACATAAAAACTGACTGCAAAGGTTTTTATAGATATGTGAAGAGAAAGAGATTAGTTCAAACAAATGTAGGTCCCTTGCAGTCAGAAACAGGTGAATTGATCATGGGGAACAAGGACATGGCAGACCAATTGAATAACTACTTTGGTTCTGTCTTCACTTAGGAAGACATAAATAATCTGCCGGAAATAGCAGGGGACCGCGGGTCAAATGAGATGGAGGAACTGAGTGAAATCCAGGTTAGCCGGGAAGTGGTGTTTGGTAAATTGAATGGATTAAAGGCCGATAAATCCCCAGGGCCATATAGGCTGCATCCCAGAGTACTTAAGGAAGTAGCCCCAGAAATAGTGGATGCATTAGTGATAATTTTTCAAAACTCTTTAGAATCTGGAGTAGTTCCTGAGGATTGGAGGGTAGCTAATGTAACCCCACTTTTTAAAAAGGGAGGGAGAGAGAAAACGGGGAATTACAGACCTGTTAGTCTAACATCGGTAGTGGGGAAACTGCTAGAGTCAGTTATTAAAGATGGGATAGCAGCACATTTGGAAAGTGGTGAAATCATTGGGCAAAGTCAACATGGATTTACGAAAGGTAAATCATGACTGACGAATCTTATAGAATTTTTCGAGGATGTAACTAGTAGAGTGGATTAGGGAGAACCAGTGGATGTGTTATATCTGGACTTTCAGAAGGCTTTCGACAAGGTCCCACATAAGAGATTTAGTATACAAACTTAAAGCACATGGTATTGGGGGTTCAGTATTGATGTGGATAGAGAACTGGCTGGCAAACAGGAAGCAAAGAGTAGGAGTAAACGGGTCATTTTCAGAATGGCAGGCAGTGACTAGTGGGGTACCGCAAGGCTCAGTGCTGGGACCCCACCTATTTACAATATATATTAATGATTTGGACGAGGGAATTGATTTGAACATCTCCAAGTTTGCGGATGACACAAAGCTGGGGGGCAGTGTTAGCTGTGAGGAGGAAGCTAGGAGGCTGCAAGGTGACTTGGATAGGCTGGGTGATTGGGCAAATGCATGGCAGATGCAGTATAATGTGGATAAATGTGAGGTTATCCACTTTGGTGGCAAAAACAGGAAAGTAGACTATTATCTGAATGGTGGCTGATTAGGAAAAGGGGAGATGCAACGAGACCTGGGTGTCATGGTACACCAGTCATTGAAAGTAGGCATGCAGGTGCAGCAGGCAGTGAAGAAAGCGAATGGTATGTTAGCATTCATAGCAAAAGGATTTGAGTATAGGAGCAGGGAGGTTCTACTGCAGTTGTACATGGTCTTGGTGAGACCACACCTGGAGTATTGCGTACAGTTTTCATCTCCAAATCTGAGGAAAGACATTCTTGCCATAGAGGGAGTGCAGAGAAGGTTCACCAGACTGATTCCTGGGAGGTCAGGACTTTCATATGAAGAAAGATTGGATAGACTTGGCTTGTACTCGCTAGAATTTAGAAGATTGAGGGGGGATCTTATAGAAACTTACAAAATTCTTAAGGGGTTGGACAGGCTAGATGAAGGAAGATTGTTCCCGATGTTGGGGAAGTCCAGAACAAGGGGTCACAGTTTAAGGATAAGGGGGAAATCTTTTATGACCGAGATGAGAAAACATTTTTCACACAGAGAGTGGTGAATCTCTGGAATTCTCTGCCACAGAAGGTAGTTGAGGCCAGTTCATTGGCTATGTTTAAGAGGGAGTTAGATGTGGCCCTTGTGGCCCTTGTGGCTAAAGGGATCAGGGGGTATGGAGAGAAGGCAGGTACAGGATACTGAGTTGGATGATCAGCCATGATCATATTGAATGGCGGTGCAGGCTCGAAGGGCCGAATGGCCTACTCCTGCACCTATTTTCTATGTTTCTATGTTTCTTTGCAGTATTTTAAATTGTATTAGCGAGTGCCTAACATTAACAGAACAGTTGTTTATATATAGAATGCTTTCCTCCCAACTATCTTTTAAAATTGTTAGGCCCAGTTCATCTTCCCAAGCTCGCCTAATTATTTCCGACGATGGAGTTTGTAAATTTAAAAGGGTATTATAAAGGTACGATATTAACTTATTTGAATCAGTCCTTCTATTCATGCATTCGTCTAGTATGTCTGGAACCATATGTTGACAGTCTTGTGTGTGTGATTTCACATAGTCTCGTATTTGAAGGTATCTAAAGTATTGGCTACCTTTCAAATGATATTTCGACTGTAATTCTTGAAATGAGAGGAGAGTCCCCGTCTCATAAAGGTCTCCCAGCTTTTTAATTCCTAAGCTTTCCCATTGTATAAACGCCATATCTAAAGTAGATGGTTTTAAACGCAGGATTATTGGCGATTGGTAAGAGAAGAGATACATTTCTCAATTTAAGGGTTGATTTCACCTGTTTCCAGATTCGTAAGGTGCTATGGATTATCGGATTTTTCTCATATGCTGATTTCTTCAGATTTATTGGAGAGAGAAGAATCGCGCCTATATTAAAAGGCAAACAATCTTCCCTCTCCATTATTAGCCAGTTTACCTGTTGGCATGTATCGGCCATCCAATAGATTACATTTTTAATATTCGTTGCCCAGGAATAGTAAAAAAAAATAGGGAGAGCTAGTCCGCTGATTTCTTTAGGTTTACATAAATGCCGTTTATGAATTCTGTGAGTTTTGTAATCTCAAATAAAGTTTGTGATCACAGAATCGAGTTTTTTTTTTTTTAATGTAGGGAGAAAAATCGGTATTGATTGAAATAGGTACAGGATTTGTGGAAGGAAGATCATCTTTATAGCATTTATTCTACCTATAAGGGAGATCGGAAGCGTTTTCCAAAGTTAAATAAGGGCATTTAGTTTGGTAATTAATGGTGGAAAATTTGCTTGAACTAAAGAAGGGTATTTTCTAGTCACGTAAACTCCAAGATATTTAAATTTTTCCGTAGCAATTCTAAAGGGAAATTTTAGGTGTGTCAGGTCTTGAGGTTTTATTGACATCATTTCACTTTTGTTCCAGTTTATTCTATACCCTGAAAAGGAACCGAATTCTTCTTTAAGATTTAGTATGTTTGGAATACTAAATTGGGAGTTGGTAATATATAATAGTACGTCGTCTGCATACAGCGATACCTTATTATTAGAATATTTAGTATTATAGCCATGAATATTCGGATGTACTCTTATACTTTCGTATGGCTGTATGGTGACCCCAAATTTCACTGTACCAATTGGTGCATGTGACAATAAATGTCTCTTGTCTCTCTTGTCTTGTCAATTCACTGAACTTGCCAGCCGTTGCTGGAAATACTGTTTTCATGTGAAACATTAGAGCACAAATTTAGATGGAAAATTTACAAGTTTGGAACATATTGTAAAATTTGGCAGAATATGAAAAAGACATCCGTGGAATCAGACATGTGGTGCATAGTGTTGATCGCTCAGTTGCACATCAGGCTTAAGTGACGCAGACTGGCAGATCCTGACGTCTCAGGATTGGAAATGCATAGGAGAAGAAAATATGTGCACACCATGTGCATTTGGCTCATTACAGTCCTGAAAATGAATAACATGATGTGATCAGATTATACTATAATCAGAGCAGCTGCACGTCGTGCCAGTAACACAGGCAGCAGCTGGTTCAACCACATTGGCCCATCTTCACAAAGAAGAGTTGGCTTGGTTATGATGCTTTAAGTTACCTCAAATGAATACAAGGATTTGTACCTTGATTTTTTCCATTTTATTTTAATCTCAGAAACAATCAATGGTTACAATCGCAGTTATAGAAAGATGGAGCATAGAAATAGGCCCTTCAGCCCACCTAGTCTATGGCAGTCAATAACCAGCCATTCCTATGTTAATTCATTGGACTAGAATTTAGAAATACAACGTGAAAAACTGGCCCACCAAGTCCACACCAAACAGTGATCACCCCATACACAGCACTATCCTACACTCTAGGGACAATTTACAATTTACAGGTCATAAGGGATAGGAGTAGAATTGGGCCATTCGGCCCATCATGTCTATTCTGCCATTCAATCATGGCTGATCTATCTCTCCCTCCTAACGCCATTCTCCTGCCTTCTCCCCATAACTTCTGACACCTGTACTAATCAAGAAATACAGAAGCCAATTAACCTACAAACCTGTACGTCTTTAGAATGTGGGAGGAAACCAGAGTAGAGAAACCCAGAGAAAACCCACACGGTCACAGGGAGAACGTACAAACTCCGCACAGACAGTACCTATAGTCAGGATCGAACCTGGGTCTCTGCCAATGTGTCAGCAACTTTACTGCTGCACCACTGTGCTGCCCAAATTTAATCCTAATCCATTTTATTCTCATTTTATTCCCATTGGCACCTTCATCCCATATTCTACCTCTTGACTATAAGCAAGGGGCAATCTACAGTAGTTAATTATCCTACCAGCCAGCATGGTGGGGGGAAATCAGAGCATGTGATGGAAAGCCACAGTCATAGGAAGAATATGCAAACAACAAACAACACACAGCCAGCACTGGAGATCAGGATTGAACGCGGGCTGCTGGAGATCTGAGGGAGAAACTCCACTTGCTGTGCTACTCTGCTGGCTTTGATTAATTACAGTTGTAAACCATTTCCATTTAGAAATGGTTGGCTATGGGGGGTTCAATTGTCACACTCTTTGGTTGGCAAAGGAGTTGAGTTTGTAGCTCTGTAGATTTGTAGTTGAATAACCTCTCTGTACTTTTTATAACTGTGTTGGTGTACATCTGAGTATGCTCTTATCAAGCATATTGGGCTGTCTTATTAGTTAGAGACGTGGTAAGAAGGCATGTTGTGTTCGTTGTTGCTTCCAGGTGTCAGAGGTTATGGGGAGAAGGCAGGAGAAGGCAGGAGAACGGGGTTAGGAGGGAGAGATAGATCAGCCATGATTGAATGGTGGAGTAAATTTGATGGGCCGAATGGCCTAATTCTGCTCCTATTCCTTATGACCTTATGACCTTATGATTTGGGGAGTAAGCTGGAACGGGGTACTGATTTTGGATGATCAGCCAAATCTGAGGAAGGACATTATAGCCATAGAGGGAGTGCAGAGAAGGTTCACCAGACTGATTCCTGGGATGTCAGGACTTTCATATGAAGAAAGACTGGATAGACTTGGCTTATACTCGCTAGAATTTAGGAGATTGAGAGGGGATCTTATAGAAACGTACAAAATTCTTATGGGGTTGGACAGGCTAGATGCAGGAAGATTGTTCCCGATGTTGGGGACGTCCAGGACAAGGGGTCACAGCTTAAGGATAAGGGGGAAATCCTTTAAGACCGAGATGAGGAAACACTTTTTCACACAGAGAGTGGTGCATCTCTGGAACTCTCTGCCACAGAGGGTAGTTGAGGCCAATTCATTGGCTATATTTAAGAGGGAGTTAGATGTGGCCCTTGTGGCTAAGGGGATCAGGGGATATGGAGAGAAGGCAGGTACGGGATACTGAGTTGGATGATCAGCCATGATCATATTGAATGGCGGTGCAGGCTCGAAGGGCCGAATGGCCTACTCCTGCACCTATTTTCTATGTTTCTATGTTTCTATCATATTGTAATTAATTTAGTAGCCAAGTATGTAAACATACAAGGAATTGGATTTGCCAACAGTCATACAAAAGAGCAATAAGATACATAACCACATAAAAAAATAAACATAGACTTAAACAGCCACCACAATGGCATGTGAGAATCCCCAGGGCACACAGCATACGCGGAGACCCACAGTTCAATGTCCGGGCCACACACGCACTCCTTCACCGTGATTTAATCAAAGTTGTACCAACTACTGTAACTCTCTCCGCAGTCCCTGTCCACCTGAACAGTCAGATAGCCGTCCACAATTGCACTAGACTCCGGGATGTCCTCATGGAGCCATGTCCATGGAGCCATGTCCTCAATGAGCCATATTGAATGATAGTGCTGACTCAAAGGGCCGAATGGCCTATGCTTGCACCTATTTTCTATGTTTTTAAGTTTCCAAAAATCATTGACGTCATGCATGTGCTGTGAAGAAAAGTGCTGCGATTTAGATCATTAACGTAAAATTGTATCTTTATCATTTCAAAGGAAACTGGTGATAATATTGTGCAGTTTCTTGCAATCAAAATACTGAAGTAATTATGAGGACAAAAATGACTGGGCTTTCAAGGATGTCATTATCTAACCTCTGGCAAGTCTTACTGTTCACCTAGGCAAACAATTTTGGTGAATGCCAATGGATAACATGCCCTTTGCCTGAGCATGCATTTACATGCTATATCCAATAGCAGGTCTAATGGATGTCCAAAAGCACGGATGCATTTTAGTCACCTGCTATAATGAAGAGGTGGAGAAATCCATCAATATTTCTGGATATAAGGGATGTCTTGTCACCACTGAACCACCTCTCACACCCCACACTCCAAACTTAGGTAAATTTACACTGCTAACTCAAATCCCCAGCTGCCCAGCAGCCAAAATGGCTCCAAAACTTCTATTAATATTTAAAAGTGCCAACGTAGAATTCATTCTTGTAATTCTTGCAATTCACGCTATTTATGTTGTTGCATGGCAGGTACGGCTGTTTTAACCTGACACATTGGCCTTGTTAATGGAATAAGGGGCACACAAGCCTAGATGAGAGACTGCATCCAAACGCTATCTCTTCAGGTAGTGATAGTTTCCCCAGCGATTCATTTATCTGAAGGATAACTGTTAAAAGGTAGGATATTTTCATATTTTGGCTCTCCAAAAACCTATCACAGATCCAATTACAGTCAGCATTTTCAGAAATTATATTAAATGCAGAACATGTCTGCCAGAACACTGAACATTTATGTCAGAGAGAATTTTGGTTTGTTGAACTGCTATGTTCATTTGATAGACTCAGCTTGCAATTGCCTGTTCGACCACGTTTTAAACTAGAAACACTCTATGACCACGTTTTAACTCAGAAAACCAGTTACTAAACATTTTAACTCCCCCTCCCTTTCCCACATTGACTTTACTGCCCTGGGCCTCCTCCATTGTCAGAGTGAGGCCCAGCGCAAATTGGAGGAACAGCACCTCATATTTCGCTTGAGTAGCTTGCACCCCAGCGGTATGAACATTGACTTCTCCAAATTGCCCTTGCTTTCCCTCACTTTCCGTCCCCTCTCCCTTCCCAGTTCTCTGACCAGTCTTACTGTCTCTGACTACATTTTATTTATGTTTGCTTTGTTGTTACCTTTCCCCAACTAACAATGATCTATTCTACATGTTCCTCGATCTGCATTCCCTTTGTCCTGTTTTCACACCTTACACTTCCTTATCTATACAATTCCTTATCTATGTACCTCAGATTCCCCTGCCATCAGTCTGAAGATGGGTCTCGACCAGAAACATCACCCATTCCTTCTCTCCTGAGATGCTGCCTGTCCCGCTGAGTTACTCCAGCATTTTGTGTCAATTTGCAATTGCCTCATGCAAGATCATTTCCACTTGTTTAGTAAGTAAGTAAGTAAGTAATTTTTATTTATATAGCACTTTAAAATCAAATCACGTTGAAGCCAGAGTGCTTTACAGAGAAGAAATTAGATTTCCATACATCCATATAAAATAAAAAATAAAAAAAACTCAGTACACTATAGGAGTCCCCCCACAGCAGAATCCACTGTGAGGGAAGGCACCAAAAAGTCCAGTTCTCCTCCTCCTCCTCCTCATAGTCCACCCGAGGTCGGGGCCTATTGTGGCCTCCACAGCCAGTCTGATGTTTTCAGGCCCTCTTGCTGGGAAGCTAGAACTCCGGCGTCGGGTGAACACTCCTCAGCAGCTTGGAATGTCTAAAGCGGCCGCTCCCTCCCCGGAGACCGCGACACCCCTAGTCCTCAGGCCGCGCCGGTTGGAGCTCCGACTCTGGCGATCTCGGATCCCAGGCTCCGCGGTGTTTTAAATCCAGCGCCGCCCGCCCGCGGCTGTACGCCCGCAGTCACAGCTCCTCGGGTGTTGGAGTCGGCGGTCACCGCACTCCGGAGCTTACCGCACGGCGACCCAGTAAAGCATCACCCGCTCTGTGTTGGTGTCCCAGCGCTGTGCCGCCGCCGAAGCTGTGGTCCTGGCAGGAAACGCTGCTCCAGATTTGATGGTAGGCCGCACGGAGAGGACGAAGATGCGATTCAGAGGGAAACCGCATCTCCGACCAGGTAGGACTGGGATTAATACAGTTTCCCCCTCCCCCCCGCCCCCCACATAAAAAGATTAGACCTCCAAAATAAAAGTTTTAGACTAAAAGAGTGAAAAGACGGACTGCAGGCAGGCTGCCATACAAATGGCGCCCACTCCTGCACATCCGCCATTTAGTCATCAAACCTGCTGACATCCTTTACCTCTTGGGAACAGAGTTTTCCTGTCTCCCTCTCTCTTTTGCCTCCTTAGTCTCCCAGCCTGTGGAAAGAATAAAATATACTTTTAAAATATGTGCAGACCACTGGAATATCTGAAGTAATTTTACTCCTCTTAAGTATGGACGGCATAGTGGCGCAACAGTAGAGTTGGCTTCTCAGCGCGCCAGGGAACTGGATTTGATCCTGACTATGGGTGCTGTCTGTGCAGAGTTTGCACATTCACTTTCTGACTACATGATTTTCCTGGTGCTCATGTTTCCTCCCGGCTCCCCATCTCAAAGACATGCAGATCTGTAGGTTAATTGGCTTCTGTAAATTATCCCTGGTGTGTAGGATGGAACTGTATGGGTGATCGATGATCGGTGTGGACTTGGTGGGCCGAAGGGGTTGTATCCATGCTGTATCTCTAAACTAACATATTAATTATCTGCAAGTAAGAGGGAAGTTCCTAAGATTGTCCTTAATGAATGATATATTGCGAGTTCCTGATATATATTGAAGTTTTCCACAATTAATCCCTTGGGTAAAGTCTCTTTGCATAAATCTTCTTATTGAGTGCACACACAAGATTAGAAGTTGTTCAGCAAGAGCCGAACATTTTATCTATGTTTATATTAATGTTATTATGTTTATGTTAACTAAGATGACAGTAGATAATTGATAGCTTTTGTGATAATTATTTTCCTTTGCCTTCTGTGTTTACTTTATTTCCATCAATAATTTGTATTGTTGTATGTTTTGATTACTACTCATGAAGGCAAAATAAGGATGAGTTCCAAATCAAATCATTGTAATAATCTAACAGAAGTGACTCAGAAAATAGAATCATATACTTACTACAGATAACTGAAAATGTTTTCTTAGATCCTATTCATCGGTACACAAATAGTGACCTGGATTCATAATCAAATTTGATTGCCCCAAGGTGCCTGTATGACTCGACCCTTTCCATTGGCTGGTTGTTGACTAACAGAGTGGGGGTGATGGAAGGACCTTTACGGAAGTCAACAACCAACTCCTTTGTTTTGGAGGTATTGAGGTCAAGGCAGTTCCGCCTGCACCACTCTGCAAAAATGTCCATCTCAGACTGTAGCCGTCCCTGTGAGTTGGTGGTGTCCATGATCACAGTGTCATCAGAGTATTTAATATATGTTATACCTGAGTTAGTGCTCCTGCAGTCGTTTGTGTATAGTGTGTACAGAACCGGTGAGATTACAGAGCCTTGTGGGGCTCCTGTGTAGACTGTCTTGGATGAACTGAGGTGACCGTTGACTCAGACCCTCTGGTGTCTATCTGTTAAGAATGAGAGGATCCAGAGGATCAGGTGCGGGTTGACATCCATCTGGAGCAGTTTTCGTCCCATCAGGTGATGTTGTAGAGAGTTAAAGGTGCTAGAGAAGTCCACAAAGACCAGTCTAATGAATGATTTGGGCTTCTCAAGATGGGTATAGGCGCCATGCAGCAGCGTTAGTACAGCGTCATCCGCACCCCTGTGCCATTTGTATGCAAACTGAAAAGGGTCAGCATGCATACTGACCTCCTCCTGAAGCTGGGAAAGAATAAGCCTTTCAAAGCCTTTCATGACCAAAGATGTTAATGCCACAGGCATTGTAGTCATTGTCACAGGTGGGCTTGCTCTTTTTGGCTGCAGGGCAGATGGTTGAGGATTTCCAGAGTGATGGGATTGAATGGTCTGACAGGGAGCGGTTGAAGAGATTACAGAAAACACCAGCCAGCTGGCTGCAACCGGCCACAGATCTGGTCAGGTCCTGGTGCTTTGTTCGGTTTCATCCTCCTCAGCATGAGTTCAACCTCCCCCTGTCGCAGCTCCAGGTTTACTTGGGTAGTTAACATTGGAGTGAGCTCAGCTATTAGCTCCTCCCTCTCCTGTGAGTAGTCAGACTGGTCAAACCTGCAGTGGAATTGATTAAGGCTCTCTGCCATGTTGACAGAGTCTTCTGACCAGGTGTTTGATGATTCTGAGTTGTTGTTGGGGAGGCCAGCCAGTGTTTTAACGCTTCGCCAGGCATTCCTGGCTTTATCTTCCCGAAAGAGTTTCTCAACTCTCTCCTTGTACCCTCTCTTTGCTGCTTTTATTTCTTTGTTGAGTCTATTTTGAATGAGTTTCGACTCAATTCTGTTTCCTGAGTTGAATGCAATTTTCTTTTCTTTCAGAGTTAATTTCAGAGCTTTTGTGATCCAGGGCTTATTGTTAGAGAATACCTTTACAGTTTTTGTATGGACAATCATTTCCTCGCAAAAGGTGATATAGTGAGTAACCACATCAGTGGCTTCCTCAAGACTGTTCCCTTGGGTTAACACCTCCCAGTCTGTACAGTCAAGGCAGCCCTGTAGAGTCTTAACCACATTATCATCCCACTTTTTCACCAGCTTCTTAGCCACGCCCTCTCTCTGCAGTTTTGCGCAGTAGGCAGGAATCAGATGAACAACATTATGGTCTGCAGTACTAAGAGGTGTTTTTTTGTATGCTTATATGCGTTCTTTACATTCCCATAACAGAGGTTGATTGTTCTGTCACCCCTGGTGGCGCATGTAACATACTGTTGGTAAATTGGGAGTGTCTTATTTAGCCTGCAGCCATTAAAATCCCCTAGAATGAGAACAGGGGAATCTGGAGATGCACATTCAATCTGATGGACAGACGCAGCTATGGCCTCTGACGCGCGTGTGACCTTGCCTGAGGGGTGGATGTAAACAAGTACTAGAGCCAGCTGACCAAACTCCCGGAGGAGATACTTGGGTCTGAATGACACAGCAAGCAGCTCTAGATCAGGTGTACAGCAGGAGTCTTTGACATCCACAGTTCTGCTCCAGTCCTTATTAAATACACACACAGCCCACCCCCGTGTCTCTTCAGGCTACTCACAGTGTCCCGGTCCAATCTGAGCGGAGTACCGAATCCGTCCAGAGAGAGCTCTGAGTCCGCGATCGTGTTATCCAGCCAGGTTTCCATGAGGCAGATCAAACTGGCCTCCTTGTACGCCCACTGGCAAGAAATGTTTGCCTGTAGTTCATCCAGTTTATTGCGTAAGGAGCGAACATTGGCAAGCATGATAGAGGGGAGTGGCGGACATTTCTGTGTGCCGGTGAGTCCCTTCAGCTCTGCCTCACTCCCCCTCTCCTTCCCCGCTTCCTCTTCGGAGCTCTTCGTCGGTGGTCGCAGCCCGGTCTGCGTTGTCTCAGTATCAATTCCCCACAGTTGTCCAAGTTCGGTGCTGGGTAACCCATATTCCGCAGAAGCAGCAGGTCGTCCCGGTTATACCGCAGAATTTCGCTTCCATGTCTCCCTGATACTACCATTTGCACTTCGACTGTCCAGAGCAGCAGCAACAGCAGCACGCACTTCCTCATCATGAAAAGTGTACTTTACAAGCTTTGATCTCACTATGATGATACGTCCAAGCAGGACAAACATTAATAAGAACCGTGGTAACACTCATTCAACCACATGCAGTCAGAAACACACTTAATAACTAGACAACTTAAACGCACGGGAAGACGCTCACCATCTGTCGCCATTACAGTGCATAGCTTGTCCCATACACCCCCCATCCTCTGTGTGAAAAAGTTGCTCCTCAGGTTCCTATTAAATCTTTACACTCTCACCTGGTTCTAGATTCCCCTACTCTGGATTAAAATCTGTGCATCGACCTTAGCTCTTCCCCATGACTTTATACACATAATTTATATGCATAAGATCATCCTCATCCACCTGCATTGCAAGGAATAAAATTCTCGCCTGCCCTAAATCCCTCTGTTCTACAAAACACCGCATATCTCTGCCATTTACTGTGAAGATCTGCCCTATTTGATTTTCCAAAATGCGACACTTAGTACTTATTTGCATTAAACTCCATTAAACATACCTCAGCCCACTTGCCTAACTGATCAAATGCTGCTGTAATATTTGATAACCATTTTCACTATCTACAATACCACCCATTTTAGTGTTACCTGCAACTTTACTAATCATGCCTTCTACATTCTCATCCAAGTGTTGGTATAAACCACAAACAGCAATGGCCCAGCACCGAACCCTGAGCCACAACAGTCGGAAAAAAACCTTCCCCCATCACCCTCGGCTTCCTTCCATGAAGCCACTTTTCCATCCAGTCAGCTAGCTCTTCCTGGATCCCTTGAGATGTAATCTTCTAGAGCAGCCTGTATTGCAATACAAATTGATGACAAATAGATAATATCTATGGCTCTGCCCTCATCAACATTTTTGGCCATTTCTTCAAAAAACTCTACTTATTGATGAGACACAATCTCCCAAGCATGCTGACCATTCCTGATCAACCCTCTTTATCCAAATGGTCAAGGTCATAAGGAATAGGAGTAGAATTAGGCCATTCCGCCCATCAAGCGCCATTCAATCATGGCTGATCTATCTCTCCTTCCTAACCCCATTCTCCTTCTCCCCATAACCTCTGACACCTGTACTAATAAAAAATCTAGCAATTTCTGCCTTAAAAGTATCTACTGACATGGCCTCCACAACCTTCTATGGCAAATAATTCCACAGTGTCTAATGATGATTCATAAATCTCTGCCATGGCGCCTCCAACTTCTTCTCTAGCTTCCCCGTGTCCTCCAATAGATCAGAGGCAGATGGGAAATGCAGTAGGTTGGTAAATGTCATTGGAGGTGGACGGCAGAAATGTTTAAAGCTAAATTTAATCGGAATAGTATAAATGTCCCATAAAGACACTTCTGTTGAACAGTTTGAGAATGATTGTCAATAAGCCGGGGATTTTCCAGTGCCTTCATGTGTAATATCTTGGCCAGTTGAAGATTGCAGATCAGAAAAATTGCCCGCTAATCCTGTTCATCAACACTTTTATGCTTGTAAGTATATAACCTAATGCATAGAGTAAACCCTGACTTTTGCATTAAGTGTAATAAGCAGCTCGGTGTTCTAGTCTGCTTTAACTCCATTTGTCTTTTAATTTGGAAAATCAATACAAATTAAGAGTGCAAATGACATAATGAGGTGGCCGGGAAAGCCCTCGATTTACAAACCTTGGCCACACATTTGTCACATTGGAGTATGCTTATTAAATATCTCCCTCTGGGTGCTCGGAGCAATGTGCAGAAAGTAGAATGATCACAGGGGGGAAAAAGTCAATGTTCAAGAAGATTTAGCTCTGAGGGCTAACGGAATCAAGGGATAAGGGGAAAAAGTCGGAACGGGGTACTGATTTTGGATAATCAGCTATGATCATATTGAATGACGTTGCTGGCTCGAAGGGCCAAATGGCCTACTCCTGCACCTATTTCTATGTTTGCATCTTCAATTTTTTGAGAAAATGCCTATGTTCTGAAATGAACATCCCTGTAGCTTGTTAACCTGTTGTATCTGTTGCATTTAATTTCTGACAAGCACAGATAAGCTATAGCTCAGTGACCCCCAAGAAGAAAAAAAACTGCAAATGGGTCCAAAGCTAATATCACACTTGCATACTTTCCAATTTAGCAATGCCAGTAAACAAACGTGCTGTTCCTATTATTGTTCGGTGTGTAGGGAGAATGTACACAAGGTCATTAAAGGTTAATAGTGGATTAGTCAACCGGGTTGTGTGTGAGGATTAACTGATTGAGTCCGCTTCCTTGCCTAGGATCCTGCTGTGTCACCAGATGAAGAACGGTGCAATTCCTCGCCAATTACTTTCCATTTCAGTCGAGGAAGTTCCATTTCAGTCGAGGAAGTCGGTTAGGAAATCTGGCCAGAACTGAAATCAGCACACAGCCTTCACTAACTAACAGATGTATTACAAAGACAACGAGGATGCCATTTTCATTGGGGGTTGGAAATGAAACAAGAAAGAAAGCAGCCGCTTGACTGTGAAATAAAAACACTACCGAAAATAAAGGACTGACGGAAAGTTTCCACAAACTTGTCCAAATTTAAAGTGCGGGAGGAACCGGTAGAAATCTAGTCCCCTTGCAAAGTCAGGGGAAAAAAAGGACCTGTCATTCGGAGTATTATGTAACACTGTTCAAAATTCAAAAATAAATACGTGGTTTAAAGGGGGGTCATAAACAAATTCAGCAGATGCAGAATATCAGATAAATGTAACTTTTCAGAGTCCAACGTTAAGTTGCTGAAATAATGCTCCTTTTAATTTTCAGTCAGGTTGCTTAATGTTTGCAGCTGAATATTGAACTAAGCATTCAAACCTTTTCTACGGCTCAAGAGAAGTAGTTCTATGCCTGGACTGTTGGTTAGCAGTTTCAAGTCTCCTCCCTAAATGTCCTTTACCATTGGAGTCACCTCGCAACTGGGAGATCATGCTATTGGCAGGGACGTTGGAAACCATATATTTCCTGAGGCTGCTGAAAGTCATTTATCTGCAGTAAAACACAAAGTGCTGGAGTAACTCAGCGGATCAGAATAAGGTTCCCGACCAGAAACATTGCCTTTCCATTCCCTCCGCAGATGCTACCTGACCCACTGAGTTACTCCAGCACTTTGAGTTTTACTCACGATTCCAGTATCTACAGTATCTCGTGTCGATGTTTGTCCTCCTACTTTATTTTACAACTCCGGCAATGGTTTATTATCTGGGGGTCTTGAAACATGTACCTCGCTTGTGGGAGAGAACTATGCTTTAGTTGCATGGGATTAGCGATTACACTTATCTGTTTGAAAGTAAATCAGAGACGTTTCCCTCTCAGAAGAAGCACTGACATATATCTTGGCTATTGAACGTCGAAAATCTATTCAGTTAAATGTGTACGCCAGAAGATGATACAAGCTTCATGCAACAGTACTGCAGCATTAAAAAGGTGGGCATGAGTATTCCATGTAGTAATGACAATGTCCTAGAGTGACTGAGTAGTGATGGTCTAGACTGCTATAATATTTGTGTGAAGCTGAAGTGAGTACTGCAACCTGCATCCTCTCCATGGGGTTGTTTACTTCCAACACTTTAACATTTCTTGTTTACACTCTTGCTTCAGCTCACCTCTTCTTAACCACTCCAATGTTTTCTTGGAGAAACTGCCATCTTCCACCCTCCAAAAATAAGTTCAAAACAAATCTCTGTTACAGATACTTTGATAGATCAAGTTCCATTCTCACATCATGTGCCCACCAGCTACAATGGTTCCCTGACCACCTGTGGCTTTATTTGTGAATTCTCATCTTACTATTTAAATTTCTTCTTGGACTCAGCCTTGGAATCTCTGTTTCCTCTATCTCTGCAAACTCTAGTGTTTCTCTTTTGGTCTCTTTGGTCCAGCCCCCTGCCCTGCACACTGAGATTGCTCTTTCTGATCCTCTTACCGGAAAATGTATTCACCTTTAGTATTACAAGTCATTGACGGAATTGGGGATTTTCTGTTTCAGTGAAGCAAACATCTTGCCCACAGGCCAGCATATTGCTTAAACAGATCCCATTCCTTGCGTGAAATTTGGCACTGGAGGCTACGTAAAATAATCTGGAACAATAACGTGGAACAATTTTAAAAAGTTAACATTAGTTAAAAGTAAAATATTCTTAATGCTTTGTAAAGTAAATATAAAATATGGAAATTACTTATTTGATCAGCCAGCATTTGCAGAGCAAAGTTCTGATGAAGAGTTCTGATGAAAGGCTTTTGACCTAAATCACTTTGTTTCTCAGGAGGCTCTCTCATCTGCTGTGTTTGCAGTAATTATCTCCTAAATTCTTGTATGACATTATGGGGCAGAATTCCATGTTTGATCTCTGGCAGTAGATGTTTCAGGTTCCAATGACTTCAATGGAATTAATGAATGGGAGGTGAGGCATCATATCCTGTTAAACATATCCTATTCATTTATGCTTTATGCTTAAAATCCCCAGTTAATGCAAAAATATTGTCATAATGCTCATCAGAATCAGGCAGGAAAAACTGTCAAGATTGACACGTGATGAAAGTAATAACAAATCTTATGGCTATTTCCAGACTTCAGGGATGAGACTCCAGTGTTCATCTTGATTGTGGCCTAATCAGTGTTCTACTTGACTGTGGGTCATTTGAGGTCCATAATATCAGGTCATCCGTGCATTATTTTTCAATCTAATAATGATGTACAACTAGTAGAAGTGCAATGAGCATCAAATGAAAAAATCATGCATGCATTAATGTTGCTTTACCAAGGAAACAGAAACTCAGTAAACGAATTTGCAATTGCAGAAGGCAGACAATAAAGTGAATCCTCAGTAACAGATGCCATGTTAAATATTAACGGCTACATTCTCAAATAAATGTATGTTTCCTAGCAGAAGTGCAGGATGACTGAACATTTCAAGTTTCCTTCATCCATTCATAAGCTGGTTTGCTGTCTCCAAATTCAATTTTCAGAAAATATGCAATGCAACTATTTGAGCCCAAAAGCAATCAGTTCAGATCTGACACAAAGTGCTAGAGTGACTCGGCAGGTTAGGCAGCATCTTTGGAGAACATGGATAGGTGATGTTTCATATTGAAGAAGGGTCATGACACAAAACGTTGCTTATCCATGTTCTCCAGAGATGTTGCCTGACCAGCCGAGTCACTCCATCACATTGCGTCCTTTTTTCTGTAAACCAGCATCTGCAGATAGAAACATAGAAACATAGAAAATAGGAGCAGGAGGCCATTTGGCCCTTCGAGACAGCACCGCCATTCATTGTAATCATTGCTGATCATCCACAATCAGTAACCCGTGCCTGCCTTCATCCCATATCCCTTGATTCCGCTAGCTCCTAGAACTCTATCTAACTCTCTTTTAAATTCATCCAGTGAATTGGCCTTGACTACCTTCTGTGGCAGAGAATTCCATAAATTCACAACTCTCTGGCTGAAAAAGTTTTTTCTCATCTCAGTTTTAAATGGACTCCCCTTTATTAGAAACACAGAAACATAGAAACATAGAAAATAGGTGCAGGAGGAGGCCATTCGGCCCTTTGAGCCAGCACCACCATTCATTGTGATCATGGCTGATCGTCCCCAATCAATAACCTGTGCCTGCCTTCTCCCCATATCCCATGATTCCACTAGCCCCTAGAGCCACTATTCTTAGACTGTGGCCCCTGGTTCTGGACTCCCCCAACATTGGGAACATTTTTCCTGCATCTAGCTTGTCCAGTCCTTTTAAAATTGTATATGTTTCTATGATACCCTCTCATCCTTCTAAATTCCAGTGAATCCAAGCCCAGTCTTTCCAATCTTTCCTCATATGACCAAATCTGCACACAATACTCCAGATGTGGTCTCACCAGGGCCCTATACAACTGCAGGACCTCTTTACCCCTATACTCAAATCATCTCATTATGAAGGCCAACATACCATTCGCTTTCTTCACTGCTTGTTGTACCTGCATGTTTACTATCAGTGACTGGTGTACAAGGGCACCCAGGTCTCGTTGCACTTTGCTTTTTCCTAATCTGACACAATTGAGATAATAATCTGCCTCCTTGTTCTTGATGCCAAAGTGGATAACCTCACATTTACCTACATTATACTGCATCTGCCATGCATCTGCCCACTCACACAACCTGTCTAAGTCACCTTGCAACCTCCTAGTATCCTCTTCGCAGTTCACACTGCCACCCAGCAGTGTATATCAGTAACATCTGCAAATTTGCTAGTGTTACTTTTAATCCCATCATTTAAATCATTAATATATATTGTAAATAATTACGGCCCCAGCAGAGAGCCTTGCGGCACTCCACTCGCCACTGCCTGCCATTCTGACAGGCACCCGTTTATTCCTACTCTTTATTTCCTGTCTGCCAACCAATTCTCTATCCATGTCAATACCCTGCCCCCAATACCATGTGCTCTAATTTTGCCCACTAATATCCTGTGTGGGACCTTATCAAAGGCTTTCTCAAAGTCCAGATACACTACATCCACTGGCTCTCCACGTTTTCTAGAGCCACCTCCTTGAGTATCCTGGGATGCAGACCATCAGGCCCTGGGGATTTATCAGCCTTCAGTCCCATCAGTCTACCCAATACTATTTCTCGCCTAATGCAAATTTCTTTCAGTTCCTCTGTCTCCTTAGATCATCTGTCCTCTAGTATATCTGGGAGATTGTCTGTATCTTCCTTAGTGAAGACAGAACCAAAGTATTTGTTCAACTCTTCTGCCATTTCCTTGTTCCCCATAATAATTTCACCTGTTTCTGCCTTCAAGGGACCCACATTTGTCTTTACTAATCTTTTTCTCTTAACATACCTAAAGAGGCTTCTACTATCCTACTTTATATTCTTGGCCAGCTTACCCTCGTACTTCATCTTTTCACCCCGTATTGCCCTTTTAGTTACCTTCTGTTGTCCTTTGAAAGTTTCCCAATCCTCTGGCTTCTGGCTACTCTTTGCTATGTTATACAGCTTTCCTTTTAGTTTTATTCCATCCCTAACCTCCCTTGTCAGCCATGGTTGCCTCTTACTCCCCTTAGAATCTTTCTTTCTCTTTGGAATGAAATGGTCCTGCATCTTCTGGATTATGCCCAGAAATTCCTGCCTTCCAGTCGACCATTGCCAGCTCCTCTCTCATGCCTTCATAGTCCCCTTTGTTCAACTGCAACACTGACACTTCTGATTTAATCTTCTCCCTCTCAAATTGCAGTTTAAAACTTATCATATTATGGTCACTACCTCCTAGCAGTTCCTATACCTTGATGTCCCTTATTAAATCTGGTTCATTAGACAATACTAAATCCAGAATTGCCTTCTCTCTGGTAGGCTCCAGTACAAGCTGCTCTAAGAATCCATCTCGGAGGCACTCTACAAACTCCATTTCTTGGGGTCCAGAACCAATCTGATTTTCCCAGTCTACCTGCATATGAAATCTCCCATCACCACAGTGGCATTACCTTTGTTAAATGCCAATTGCAATTCCTGCTGCAATTTGCACCCAATATCCAGGCTACTGTGTAGGGGCCAGTAGATAACTCCCATTAATGTCGTCTTACCTTTACAATTCCTCAATTCTATCCACAGCGACTCTACATCGTCAGTCCCTATATCACCCCTCACAAGGGACTGAATTTCATCCCTCACCAACAGAGCTACCCCTCCTCCCCTGCCCACCTTCCTGTCCTTTCTATAGGACTTATAACCCTGAATATTCAGTTCCCAGTCCCGATTCTCCTGCAGCCACGTCTCTGTAATCCTCACAATGTCATATCTACCAATCACTAACTGAGCCTCAAGCTCATCCACTTTACTTCTTATGCTTCGTGCATTCATATATAATACTTTTAATCCTTTATCACCTCACCTTTCACATCAATTCCTATTTCACTTGGCCATACGCTCCTATCCCTTCGTGAGTTTTCCGCCCCGTTAATTCTGGTGTCTTAACTTTTCCTATACTCTCTTTCCCTTTAACTCCATCCTTGTATTTCCAATTTGTCTCCTCCCCCTCCCCCCCACAC
Organism: Malacoraja senta; assembly: GCA_038087875.1. Taxonomy (NCBI): domain Eukaryota; kingdom Metazoa; phylum Chordata; class Chondrichthyes; order Rajiformes; family Rajidae; genus Malacoraja; species Malacoraja senta. The sequence goes on along the minus strand of JAXLNO010002128.1, from coordinate 904,149 downwards.
ACACTATTTGTCTCCTCCCTGCCCACTATAAGATCCTTGTTTTTACAATCAGTTACGTTTTTGTTCCTGCTATTGAAAAAAAGTCAAATGCATGTTGCATTAATATTGCATAATGGCTTTTGGTGACACAAACCAGACAGACCAGGCAAACGCTGAAACATCCAGAACGCTTGTCATAGAAAAACGCTAATGGTTATAAAGTCTTGGAAAACTGCATCGAATACCAGTAACACAATAATATTTTATGTAGTCTAAAACTTACTCCACTACAGATACTTAGGAGATATTTAGATAAATATTTGAAGTAGAAACTATGCAAAAGACAAAAAATGCTGTGAAATTGATAAGAGAAGATTCGTGAAAGTGATTAGTAGCAAATTAGGGAAAGTGATTAGTAGCAAACCTCGAAGGACGTACAGGTTAGTAGGTTAATTGGCTTGGTATAAATGTAAATTGTCCCTAGTGTGTGTAGGATAGTGTTAATGTGCTGGGATCACTGGTCGGTGCGAACTCGGTGGACCGAAGGGTCTGTTTCCATGCTGTATCTCTAAACTAAACTAAACTAATTTAAGTATGATGCTAATGCCAGTGCGGTAAATGGACCAAATTACCGTCATCAGTTTTGAAGTTCCAATGATCCTGTAAATGATCCTTAGATCTGCTTTATTACATAAACTTAAATACAAACTTATTGTTGATACGTGCCATTATTTCTTTCGTTTCTCCAACATGGGTTGATTAAACAATGTAAATGACTTACCCTGAATCGTGCAGTACTTGGTAATAGAAACATAGAAACATAGAAAATAGGTGCAGGAGTAGGCCATTCGGCCCTTCGAGCCTGCACCGCCATTCAATATGATCATGGCTGATCATCCAACTCAGTATCCTGTACCTGCCTTCTCTCCATACCCCCTGATCCCTTTAGCCACAAGGGCCACATCTAACTCCCTCTTAAATATAGCCAATGAACTGGCCTCAACTACCTTCTGTGGCAGAGAATTCCAGAGATTCACCACTCTCTGTGTGAAAAATGTTTTTCTCATCTCGGTCCTAAAAGACTTCCCCCTTATCCTTAAACTGTGGCCCCGCGTTCTGGACTTCCCCAACATCGGGAACAATCTTTCTGCATCTAGCCTGTCCAACCCCTTAAACATTTTCTAAGTTTCTATAAGATCCCCCCTCAATCTTCTAAATTCTAGCGAGTACAAGCCGAGTCTATCCAGTCTTTCTTCATATGAAAGTCCTGACATCCCAGGAATCAGTCTGGTGATCCTTCTCTGTACTCCCTCTATGGCAAGAATGTCTTTCCTCAGATTAGGAGACCAAAACTGTACGCAATACTCCAGGTGTGGTCTCACCAAGACCCTGTACAACTGCAGTAGAACCTCCCTGCTCTTATACTCAAATCCTTTTGCTATGTATGCTAACATACCATTCGCTTTCTTCACTGCCTGCTGCACCTGCATGCCTACTTTCAATGACTGGTGTACCATGACACCCAGGTCTCGTTGCATCTCCCCTTTTCCTAATTGGCCACCATTCACATAATAGTCTATTTTCCTGTTTTTGCCACCAAAGTGGATAACCTCACATTTATCCACATTCTATATTCCTGGTGGAATAAAACTGGTGAAAAAAAGGTCTTACCTTCCACTACCTGCAACCTCCGGCAACCACCTTCAATTAGCATCGCAACCGGCTTCGACTAAAAAATTACCGATTTTTAAAACGGCAATCTATTTTTAGTCGCGGCCGGTTTTGAATTTTTTGAAATAATCGCCGGAACATAGAAGAAGAGGAAACCACTTTCGACTATTAGGGAGACTGACAAAAACCTCCGGGAACCTCCGGGAACCGCACGGAAACCTTGGGTGGGGCCCAAAGTCTCCAGAGGTTTCCGTTCAGGTTTCCTAAGTGGGACAGGGGCATTAGCATATTCTGCACACAAGGCATCTTTGGAACTCGCAGTCACTTTGGATACTTCAAGTGCTTGAAGGACTTCTACACAGGGCTTAGCCCCTGACGCCTTGTGGCAGGAGGACCTCAGAATATAATCCTAAAGTTTTTGCATTAGTTGCACCAGGATTCAGTGCATACCTTAGTATGTACACCTGTAGTCTGAAGTATGCCAGATGGCAACATTCCCTGATGGACTACCCGTTGTATTAGAAAATTAACAAGTTTCAGGCAGACCAAAATGCATCTTTCATCGACTCACTGATCTTCAAGCAGTAATTAATGTTTGGAGAGCACGCCCATCGTGTACGCGTGCAATATTCTGTCAAAAGCGCTCTCCTGGTGCAAGCTGACCAGGCAGGTATACACCCCAACCATCATGCACAAAGGTTATAGTAACCCCAGAACAGCATAAGGGTCTCAGAGATTTTTCTGCCAGGGACAGCACAAGTTTTGTCCAGGAGAACCACTGTCCCAGAACAGACTTGATCCGATTAGCGATGTCCTTGTAATCGACATTCAACAATGATATGGGTTACAAAATCCTGATGTCTGCGTTCTACCCCTTTTGCTTGTAGATGGAGTCCTTTCTCATTGATGCTGGTAAACAGACAGCCAAAAACTTGTCAATTTTGCAATTCCAGCAGGTCTGGGCCTATGCAGTCTAACAGAACTGTGTTATAACTCAGTTGGTAAGCCGCTGCTTCTGGAGTTTTATTCCTCTCTGGAACTTGGATGAAGCTAGAACAAACTCTCTCGCTGGCTGTTCTAAGACCTCTGTGATAGAGGAAAGGAAGTTCCAAGAGTCTCTGCTGTATGTGGCCTTTTTGAGATGCACACGCATTTGGATCACAGAGCTCCCCATTAACCTTTGAGAAGAAATTGCATGAGCATATCTCATTCCTTTCCACAGAACAGATGCTGGATCAAAGATAACTTTAGAGGAGCTTGAGGCAAAGAGCAAGGCTTGCCCATTCTTCACCTCTCGGACTTTCTCCCTTGCATCCACTCTTTAACCTGCAGGAGGAGAGGATTCTGCAAGTTTGTCTGGAGGTGACACAATTCTTGACTCTGTCTTGCTTTCTGAACCTCTTTGTGGATGAAGAACCTTTTGATTTTCTCCTTGGTTGCTTTTAACCAGTGCATTGAGGTGCTTCACTGTTCTTCAATCTGCCTTGTGGCTCCTTAATTCCTCCATGACCTCTGGGGTCAGCATCTTTTCTTTCAACTTCCATGTCCCCTTGTCTGCCTTCTCGTCTTTCTGTAGCTACAATCAGCCCAGCGTGATGTTGGTGGACTCACTGCAACGGCCTACGACACAGACAAAGTCTGTCCGAGTCTACCCTGAACCGTTTGGACTCACCAGATAAATTGCCGCGGTGCTTTGCGTGCAGGATTGCTGAAAGGTTCGCCCAGCATTGCAACTTGAACTGTTTCCATCAGGAGCCCGCAGGTGCTGTTGAGTCTGCCATCGGCACAGCCAGATTATACTGCTGCATCAATGATGAAGCCACCTGCCAGGACATTTGGCCAGGACATCGGCAAAAGCTGTGAGAGCCTTTGGAGGACAGCCAGACACTCGTTCTGCAGCAATGAGGCGCACACATTGATCAGCCTGAGCAGAGTGTTTATGTACATTATGTCCAGGATGAAAAAATGCCCACACAACCACATGTGTGAATTTGACCATGCGAATTCGCCTCCCTGCAGCAGGATACCTAAGCCAGAAGCACGACGTTCATTGCCCCTTTGATCATTCTGTATCACCAGCTACATGTCCAGCTGGCAAGCCGTAAGAGGAGGAGTAAAGAGTGGAGAAGGGAGGATACACCCTAAACAATACCTTTCTGGTTCACATGGAAATGCAGAGAACGGAGGGATATGGATCATGTACAGGAAGATGAAGTTATGCTCAGCACAGACATTATGAGCCAAAGGGCCTGCACTGTTCTATGCTCTGTAGCTCAGCTGTAATTGAATATTTGGTCCACCTGCATTATCAGTAAATATAAACCATAATATTCAGTTATCAATAGTCATGCCTTACAGCGTTAGCGTTACTGCCTTACAGCACCAGAGACCTGGGTTTGATCCTGACCATGGGTGCTGTCAGTGTGGAGTTTGTATGTTCTCCCAGTGACCGTGTGGATTTTCTCCGGGTGCTCCAGTTTTCTCCTACATTCCAAAGAAGTACAGGTATGTAGGTTAATTGGTTTGTGTAAGTTGCTCTCAGTGTGCATGGTAGAACTAGTCTATGGGTAATCGCTCGTCGGAGTGGATTTATTGGACCAAAGGCTTGTTTCTACGCTATATCTCTAAACTAAACTAAATTAAACTGAACCTTCTTCTTGATGATGTTGGCCACAATGGGAATATAAAAGTCAAGATTAAATAAATGCTTCACGTCATGTTTCTAGATCAAACTGAGAAAATTGGATGGAAAAGTCTGGTAATCATTCAGTGACTGTCTTTTGCTTCTTAGCTGCTCTGCTCTACCATTCATTCTCTTGAAGAATCATACCCACCCATAGAAAGGTGCAACCGAGAGCCATACCATCAGCAGTTAGTCCTTATTGCCCAATAACAACCCTTTACTTTGTCAAGGTTACTCAAATAAAATGGCAGATTGGATTACTGCAAAATAAAAGCATTGTGAATTTTCCCAGGGAACCAGGCTTGCATGATGGAGACATGGGCACGTGCCGGCTGAGCTTTCAGCGCACTTATCACAAAGTTGGTGTGTGATGCTCACAAAGTGGTATGCGTGTAGCTAATGAGAAACCCAGACTATAGGGAAGCCTACAATCATTGTTAAGCCACACATACACAGCCAAGGGAAAACAACATACTCAATTCTCTTGAATCTGGTTCTGCCATCTCCTTTAAGCAGTAGTGAATGGCAAACTGTAAGATGTTGCAAGTTTACTTAACTCCTGTTGAGAGCAATGGCAATGCATTATATTTCATGGATACAGTGACCTTAGTCTCTGACTTCAGGCCCTGTTCCAAGGTTACAGTTATGGCAGGAGCAAGTGTAGTTTTTAGTCCAATGTCATTACTAATTGGCAAACACTTCACATCCTGTTTCTCATTGGACAAGGGTAGATAAATTATTCCTCAATTGCCCGTGACATCTACAGTGCATTCAGAAAGTATTCAGACCCCTTCACTTTTTCCACACTTTGTTACTTTACAGCCTTATTTTAAAATGGATTAAATTCATTTTTTTTAATCAACCTACACACATTACCCCAGAATGAAGAAGCAAAAACAGGTGTTTAGAAATTTTTGCAAAGAAATTCAAAATAAATAACTGAAATATCACAAAAGTATTCAGACCCTTTGCTATGACACTCAAAATTAAGCAAAATTGTCCTTAGACCTCCGAGACAGGATTGTGTCGAGACACAGATCTGGGGAAGGGTATAAAACAATGTCTGCAGCATTGCAGGTCCCGAAGAGCACAGTGGCCTCCGTCATTCTTAAATGGAATAACTTTAGAGCCACCAGGACTCTTCATAGAGCTGGCCGCCCGGCCAAACTGAGCTATCGGGGGAGAAGGGCCTTGGTTAGGAAGGTAACCAAGAACCCGATGGTCACTCTGACAGAGCTCCAGAGTTCCTCTGTGGAGAAAGGAGAACCTTCCAGAAGGACAACTATATCTGCAGCACTCCACCAATCAGACCTTTATGGTAGAGTGGCCAGACGGAAGCCACTCCTCAGTAAAAGGCACATGACAGCCTACTTGGAGTTTGCCAAAAGGCACCTAAAGGACTCTCAGACTATAAAAAAGATGATTCCCTGGTCTGATGAAACCAAGATTGAACTCTTTGGCCTGAATGCCAAGCGTCACGTCTAGAGGAAACCAGGCATCGCTCATCACCTGGCCAATACCAGACCTACGGTGAAGCATAGTGGTGGCAGCATCATGCTGTGGGGATGTTTTTCAGCGACAGGAACTGTGAGACTAGTCAGGATCAAGGGAAAGATAAACGGAGCAAAGTACAGAGAGATCCTTGATGAAAACCTGCTCCAGAGCATTCTGGACCTCAGACTGGGGCGGAGGTTCACCTTCCAACAGGACAACCATCCTAGGCACACAGCCAAGACAACGCAAGAGTGGCTTTGTGACAAGTCTGTGAATGTCCTTGAGTGGCCCAGCCAGAGCCCAGACTTGAACCCGATCAAATATCTCTGGAGGGACCTGAAAATAGCTGTGCATCGACGTTCCCCATCCAACCTGACAGAGCTTGAGAGGATCTGCAGAGATGAATGGGAGAAATTACCCAAATACAGGTGTGCCAAGCTTGTAGCATTATACCCAAGAAGACTTGAGGCTGTAATCGCTGCCAAAGGTGCCTCAACAAAGTACTGAGTGTAGGGTCTGAATACCTATGTAAATGTGATATTTCAGTTATTTATTTTACTTTGAAAAATTTGAAATGACATTGTAAAAATTTCTAAACACATGTTTTCGCTTTTTTATTATGGGGTATTGTGTGTAGATTAATGAATTAAAAAAATGAATTTAATCCATTTTAGAATAAGGCTGTAACGTAACAAAATGAGTAAAAAGTGAAGGGGTCTGAATACTTTCTGAATGCATGGTATGGGCTCATAATAGGAACCATTCTCAACTGAAACAAGGAACTGCAGATGCTGGTTTAGAAAAATACACCAAGTGCTGGAGTAACTCAGCGTGTCAGGCAGCATTAATGGAGAAGATGGATAGGTGACGCTTTCAGTCTGAAGAAGCGTTGCCAGTCGAAACATCACCTATCCAGGTTCTCCAGAGATCCTGCCTGAACCACTGAGTTACTCTACTAGGCTGTGGGCCAAGGAGCTTTTTCGTTCAAGTTCGTGACCCAACTCACGGAACTACCTGAATTTTTAAGATATTGAGTAAAATTATTATATATATCATACCTGAAACTCGTCAAGACCAAAACCTGCACATTTTTTTTTAATATGAGAAAATCTTCCAATTTTTCGAGTAGTAATTGTCCAATCAATGCACGTTTGACATTGAGGTCAGATGCAAATTGACCAATCCCGCGCTTTGTTTTATGGTCGCTAGGCAGCGAGGACCCTGGGATCATGGCTGCCTCCTCATTGCATCAAAACAATAACAAGGTTTCCAAGGAATAAAGGTAATGCTAACCTTGTTGATCATTTTGTTTTTCAATTGATTTATCTTCGTAAAGTTATGATTTGAACTGTTAAATAAAAATTATAAATAACAAATGTAGAGCCAGGGTTAGGGTTATGGTTAGGATTAGGGTTAGGGTTAGGGTTAGGGTTAGGGTTAGGGTTAGGGTCAGTCGGTCAGTTGGTCAGTCGGTCGGTCAGTCGGTCAGTCGGACAGTCGGTCAGTCGGTCAGTCTACCGGTCGGGCTTGTCGGTAGGCCGATGGATGCTGTGGAGGATCGGTCGGGCTGTCGGGACGTCAGGCCGCCGGTGGGTGGTGAGAGTGGCCAGGCCGCTGGTGGGTCGTGAGAGTGGTCAGCCGGGCCTGGCCGCCGGTGGGTGCTGCGAGTGGTCGGACGGCCGGTGGGTGCTGCGAGGGGTCGGTCGGGCAGTCGGTAGGCCGGTGTTGCAGTGAGCGAGCGGGCGGTCTGACGGAGCCGGCACTATGGTGGTGCTGAAGGAGGCCCGGGCGGTGTGCAGGGCAGTGCTGCTCCCCACTATCATCACCACGATGATCGAGAAGGGCATGCTGGTCGAAGTGGATGCGCTGCATGGCCACACGTATGGAGCCCGCAGCTGGTCCCAAAGCAGCTCCAGCTCCAGCCGTGGGCAGCTCTGGAAGGGGGGAGAGTTAGGTTTAGGGTTAGGGTTAGGCATTTTCCTGACAGTGGAAGATGCCTTAGCCTTCCCCCAGCCTGGCACTGCCCCAGTCCCACTATGGCCGTGACCTCCACTCTGCACACTGGCAGTCAGTGGGGTTCTGTAAACAGGGGAACCCACAGGAACTGCCCTCACCCATTAATTAGGCTGGTTGAGGAGCCGGACCTCTGCGGCAGTCTCATTCAAAATACACACTCATAATTATATTAATTATATTGTAGCGGCACCTGCTGGTGCTTGCAGGTAGTCGAACCCTACGGTCGGATTCCTCGGGCATGACACTGGGAGGGGTTGCGTTTTCGCGCGCTTTCTGGGCGATGCACCTTCAGTCGCTCTAGTCCACCGTTGTGGCTGGATCTGTCTTTTTGGCTGTTTGAGACCCATCGTTAGTTTGATCGTTTTACGAATAAAACTTAATTTAAAGCAACGACTCACGTCTCCATCCGCCAAATTGGTGACCCCGACACGTCCATCCGAAGTTGGACGAAGAAATGCAGGACAATTATTTTCCGGCCGGCAATTATCTCCCGTCTGCTGCCTTACCTTCGGGACCCGCCTGCAACCGCCAAGTACGACGGCCTCAAGGCCCTCCTGCTGCACACCTTCGGACTCAGCCGACGGGACCGTGCCGGCCGCATCCTGCACATGGACAGCTTGGGAGATCGGCGGCCTTCCGTCCTGATGGCCAGGATGCTCGCGCTCGTGGACGGCCACCGTCCGTGCCTGTTGTTCGAGCAGGCGTTCCCTGAACAGATGCCCGATGATGTCCGTCTGATGCTCGCCGGCGCGGACTTCAATGATCGCCAGCAGCTTGCGGAGCGGGCCAATAAGCTCTGGATGACCAGACATCAGGATGTCTGTGCCATTGACCGCGTGCCCGCACCAGCGGGCCTTTCGCCTCAGCGGCTCCGCTAGGAAGGGACGCCCTCAGCCTCCACTGAGGAGCCGCAGCAGCATCCCGAGACTCACGGTAGAATAGAATAGAATAGAATGCCTTTTATTGTCATTCAAACAGCTTGGTTTGAACGAAATTGCATTTCTACAGTCTTAACATTACAAAAAAAAAACAAGACCCACACATATCACAATTTACACAAGCATCCATCACAGTGAATCTCCAACACCTTCTCACTGTGATGGAAGGCAAAAGTCTTATCTCTTCCATTTGTTCTTCTCCCGCGGTCCAGCAGTCCAACTGCAACGTCGAGGCGACTGGGGCTCCCGATGTTAAAGCCCCCAGTGGGCGATGGTATGTCTCGCGGACGTTTAAGCCACGCCGGGCGATGTTAGGCCCCGCTCCGAGTTCTTTAAACCCCGCGTATCCAGCGGGAGAAGTTGCCGTTGCGGGAGCTCCGAAAAGCGGTCTCCCACCAGGGACCTGCGAGCTCCCGATATTCCTGTCCACCGGGCCTGCGGCCGGAGCATCCGAAGCTCCGATGTCGGGTCGCAGTCGTGCGCCACCACAGCTCCCCCTGCTCCGAAGTCGGCCAGCTCCGCTATGGCGAGTCCGCAGGCTCCGCGATTGGAGCCCTCAGGTTGGTTCTGGCCAGAGGCCGCCGGCGGCTCCACGATGTTAGGCCCAACGACATCGGAGACCAGGCAGGGAAAAAGTCGGGTTCCCGTACAGGGAAGAGATTAAACGGTTTCCCTCACCCTGCCACCCCCCACCCCCCACATAAACACAGCTAAAAAATAATAAAAACTAGAATCAAAAACATAAATTTAACGAGACACAAATAAAAAAAAGACAGACGGACTGCAGTCGAGCCGCTGCCGTTAGGCGCCGCCACACTGACATTGGTGCTACTACCACCTCCGTTTCGGTGCGGAGGCTTGACGCTGCCGCAAGCCCTGCACGTTTCAGGGGAATGCCTAGGCCGATCGTCTGTAGAGGCGATCGCGATCGGCCAGAATGAATGCTTCTACGTCCGCGACCGGCATTCCGGCTGCCGTTTCCTGGTGGTTTCCGGAGCAATCATCAACATTCTCCCCCCGACCGGCTGTGATACCCATGCTGGTAAGAAGGGCCCTGTCCTCACGGCCGTTAACGGGACCGACAGAGCTATATTTAAGAGGGAGTTAGATGTGGCCCTTGTGGCTAAAGGGATCAGGGAGTATGGAGAGAAGGCAGGTACAGGATACTGAGTTGGATGATCAGCCATGATCATATTGAATGGCGCTGCAGGCTCGAAGGGCCGAATGGCCTACTCCTGCACCTATTTCTATGTTTCTATGTTTCTATGTTTCTATGACATACGAACGTACGGTACGTGGACCCTTACGCTCACTTTCGACTCCTGCTCATACAAGTGGAAGTTTATCGTCGCGAACATTGCCCAGCTGCTCTTTGGAGCCGATTTCCCGCGCGCATTCTCCCTCGTCGTCTACTTACGGGGCGGTCGCATGGTTCCGCGATCGGACATCGGCCCCGCTGCACCGCGCAGCCCGCCCCCGCCGGTCCTGCAGCTTGATGCCATCGCCAAAGTCGAGGGCCCATTCACCACCTTGCTCTCCGATTTTCCCAAGCTCCTTGCGCCCCGTTTCAGCAGGGCGGCTCCCTGACACTGGATCGTGCATCACATCCCCACTGAGGGCCCCCCGGTGCACGCTCAGGCGCGCTGCCTGCCGCCGGACAAACTGCGCATCGCCCGGGATGAGTTCCAACTGATGGAGGACATGGGCATTGTCCGGCGGTCTGACAGCCCGTGGGCCTCCCCGTTTCATATGGTCCCAAAAGCATCTGGGGGGTGGAGACCGTGTGGTGATGACAGGCGCCTCAATGCAGTAACTACGGCGGACCATTACCCGGTGCCTCATATCCAGCATTTCTCCGCGCACCTTGAGGGCGCCGCTTTCTTCTGAAAAGTAGACCTGGTCCGGGGTTATAACCAAATCCCCGTCCACCCTGATGACATTCCTAAGACCGCCACCATTACCCCGTTCGGCCTGTTCGAATGGCTTTGTATGCCTTTCGGCCTAAAGAACGCTGCGCAGGCGTTCCAGCGGCTCATGGACCAGGTCGGATGGGGCCTGCCTTTTGTTTTCATTTATTAGATGACATTCTGGTCGCCAGCGCTTCGCAGGCGGAACATGTCACCCACCTCCGTCGTTTGTTCCAGCATCTACGCGAACACGGCCTGGTAATTAACCCCGCAAAGTGTCAGTTCGGCCTGCGTTCCATTTAGTTTTTGGGACACCAGGTTACCCCGCAGGGTGCTACCCCGCTCCCCCGGCCACTCACCGTCAAGGGGCTTCAGGAGTTTGTCGGCATGGTGAATTTTTATCACCGCTTCGTGCCGGCGGCTGCTGCCGTCATGCACCCCTGTTCCGGTGCCTGGCGGGCAAACCGCGGGACCTGGTGTGATCCGCCGAGGCGGACATGGTGTTCGAGGGTGCCAAGGCAGCGCTGGCTAATGCCACCATGCTGGTGCACCCGCGCGCGTCCGCCCCACAGCGCTCACCGTCAACGCCTCGGATGCTGCTATTGGTGCAGTTCTGGAGCAGTTCGTTGACAACCGCTGGCAGCTGTTGCCGTTTTTCAGTCGGCAGCTGCAGGCTCCAGAGTGCAAATACAGTGCTTTCGACCGAGAGCTCCTCGCACTCTACCTAGCCGTCAGGCATTTCAGGTGTTTCCTCGAGGGCCGCGCTTTCACCGCATTCATGGACCACAAGCCCCTTACGTTTGCCCTCAGTAAAATCGCGGATCCGTGGTCCGCCAGGCAGCAGAGGCATCTTGCCTACGTCTCGGAATTCAGGACAGATATCCGCCACATAACTGGGAAGCTTAACGTCGTGGCCGATGCCTCGTCTCGCCCCGCCATTACCTCCGTTTCGGCTCTCGACCATGGCGTCGACAACGGCGAGCTGGCTGCAGCGCAGCAGGCTGATGCCAGTATGGCGGGCTACCGCTCCGCCAGCACTGGCCTCCGGCTAGCTGAAATGCCTTGCGGCGCAGCCAGTATCAAGGTCTTGTGCGATATCTCCGCAGGACGAGCCCACCCGGTCATCCCCGTCAGTTGGAAACGGCTGGTTTTCGCCGCGGTCCATGGTTTATCCCACCCGTCCATACGTGCGACTTCTGCCCTGTTGGCTGCCAAGTTTGTCTGACACGGACTCCGTAAGCAGGTGGCTGCCTGGGCCCGCGCCTGCATCCTGTGCCAGACCACCAAGGACCAGCTGCACGTGTGGCCTCCAGTGCAGGATTTTGCTGTCGCTGAGTGCAGGTTCTTGCACGTGCATGTGGATCTCGTTGGTCCCTTGCCACATTCCCGGGGTGCCACGCACCTGCTCATCATCGTGGACCGGTTCACGAGGTGGCCGGAGGCGATTCCACTTTTGGATACCTCCGCCTTTGGTGCTCGCAGGTAGTCTAACCCTGTGGTCGGGTTCCTCAGGCATGTGACACTGGGAGTGGTTGCGTTTTTGCGCGGTTTCTGGGCGATGCCCCTTCAGTCACTCTAGACTACCATTGTGGCTAGATCTGTTTTTATTGGTTGTTTGAGACCCATCATTAGTTTGATCGTTTTACAAATAAAACGTAATATAAACCAACGAGTCACGTCTCCATCAGCCAAAATATTATATTTATATAATATAATTATACATAATTATATATGATTACAGTCATATTCACATATATATATATAATATATTACTAAAAGTCTGATCTTTACCTCTTCCTGTTGTTCTGTATATTGATTTTAGAAAAAACCCTGGCACTTACGACTGTGATTTTTGGCCATCTTACTCGGAGTCCCTATCTGCTGCGCAGGACAAGAGGATTTTTCCCATCGGTGAAAAATAAAAGAACTATTAGTGTTTAAAAAATGTTGAGATTCTCTCTCCTGAAGGCCACGCCCCTTCCGGAGGGACTATAAAACCCGGAAGTGTTGAGTGCCTCAGTCAGTCTCTGCAAGATGGTGGAGCGAGAGGATCACGTCTCTCAGTCTGAGCTGTGAATAACACTGAACACATGTCTACTAAACTGTGAGTGTGGTTTTACTGATCTTGAGTGCCCTTAATGTGGTTTGAAAATGAAAATGTGGTTGGTTTGAAAAAGCACAGCAAATGGTTGTTGGTGGTGGTTGGTTTGAAATAAAGCACAGCAAATGGTGGTTGCTGGTGGTTGGTTTGAAATAAAGCACAGCAAATGGTGGTCGGTGGTGGTTCTTTGAAATAAAGCACAGCAAATGGTGGTTGGTTTGAAATAAAGCACAGAAATGGTGGTTGGTGGTGGTTGGTTTCAAATAAAGCACAGCAAATGGTGGTTGGTGGTGGTTGGTTTGAAATGGAAAATGATTAAAAGTCTAAACTTGACAACTTCCTGTTTGCACTGTATATTGATTTTAGATAAAACGCTACCACTTACAGCTGTGATTTTTAGCCATCTTACTCAGCCCCCCTCCGGTCATCAGGTGCAGTGGATTCTTCCCATCAATGTAAAATAAAAGTGTTATTAGTGTTTAAAAAAATGTTGAGAATCTCTCTCCTGTCAATCACGCCATGAAGGCCACGCCCCTTCCGGTTGGAGAGGGGAGGGATTATAAAACCCGGAAGTGTGGGTGTGGCTCGGTCTCTGCAAGATGGGGGAGGGAGAATTTACGACTCAGTCTGAGCCGTGAATCAACTGAACACACTGAATGTCTACTGAACTGTGAGTGTGGTATGTGGTGTTCATGTGGTGTTTATGTGGTGTTATGTGCGGTTTTATGGTGGTTTTATGGTGGTTTCACCCTGCTTGAAATGGTATGAAACTGCATTTGAATTTTGTGGCCTTGCACCCTGCTTGAAATGGTATGAAACTGCACTTGAATTTGGTGGCCTTGCACCCTGCTTGAAGTGGTATGAAACTGCACTTGAATTTGGTGGCCTTGCACCCTGCTTGAAGTGGTACGAACTGCACTTGAATTTGATGGCCTTGCACCCTGCTTGAAGTGGTACAAAACAGCACTTGGATTTGGTGGCCTTGCACCCTGCTTGAAGTGGTCCGAAACTGCACTTGAATTTGGTGGCCTTGCACCCTGCTTGAAATGGTCTGAAACTGCACTTGAGTTTGGTGGCCTTTCACCCTGCTTGAAGTGGTAGGAAACTGCACTTAAGTTTGGTGGCCCTGCACCCTGCTTGAAGTGGTAGGAAAATGCACTTGAATTTGGTGGCATTGCACCCTGCTTGAAGTGGTCCGAAACTGCACTTGAGTTTGGTGGACTTGGACCCTGCTTTAAGTTGTATGAAACTGCACTTGAGTTTGGTGGACTTGCACCCTGCTTGAAGTGGTATGAAACTGCACTTGAATTTGGTGGCCTTGCACCCTGCATGAAGTGGTATGAAACTGCACTTGAATTTGGTGGACTTGCACCCTGCTTGAAATGGTAGGAAACTGCATTTGAATTTGGTGGCCTTGCACCCTGCTTGAAATGGAATTTCAAGGAATAGCCGTGAGTCAACTGCCAGCCCACCAGCCGTGAGTGAGCTGCCAGCACATCAGGCTTGAGTGACTGAGCTGCCACCCCAAGAAGCCATTTAGCGCACAATGTCCATATTAGCCCTCTGGAAACCAGTCCCTTCAGCCCACAACAACCATACTAGCGCTCCAGAAAGCCCCCCCCCCCACTGGCCACCAATATTGGAATTGGTGGAGAGGTGGAATATTGCGTTGGGGGACCAGCTCTCCCGTGTGAACATGGCCCACATAGTCTAGTATATATATATATTTGGTATAATAATATATGTTTAAATAGACTGCAACATGGAATTAAGGGCCTGTTCCACTTTCACGACCTAATTCACGACCTCTGTCAAGTTTGCCCTTGACTCATACTCGCAGCATGGTCGTCACGAGGTCGTAGGTGGTCGTAGGTAGGTCGTGATTCTAGTCGTAGGTACTCGTGTCATCAAGTAGGTCGGGGCGTTTTTCTAGCCTGATGAAAATGTCCACGAGTAAAAAAGGTCGGGAATTAGGTTGTGAAAGTGGGACAGGCCCTATAGGCTCCCCATGGTGTAATATGGGCATTGGACACTAGATGGCGCTTACTTTACCGATCTCATTTTCTAATTAGTTTAATTAATTAATGTGCAACTTTTGGCACTGACGGGTTATGACATCCTTCTCAATTATATTTAATCTAAATCTGTGCAAAATTTCATGTAGTTCTGAGACATGCGTCATGAAAGTTGATTTCTAGACACATTTTTAATGCTCGGCCCACAGCCTATAGCATTTGGTGTCTTTTTTCTCGACTGGCTGTTGCCGTTTTAATATTTGGAAACAAAGAACAGATTCCCTGAGTGTCCTGTATATTTTAACTGAAGGCTCCTTTAAATCTGTCAGTCTGGAGGAAGGGTCTCAACCTGAAACATCTACTGTCCATTTCCCTCCACAGATGCTGCCTGACCTGCTGAGTTTCTCCAGCAGCTCTCCTTTCTTTTTGTTCCAGATTCCAGCATCTCTTGTAAATTGTCCTTTAATTGTGTTTCCTGTTGTTTTCCTGCTCTTGCACTGCCTAATTGGTAGGTTGGAAACATAGAGCAGGATGTGCAGAGTACAAAACCACTGCCAGATCCTTATATGCTGGTGTGGCTACTTAAATTTTTTTTTTGTAAAACACAATCTGCTTTTCACTGATTCTCTGTACTTGTAACAATAATAAACTAAACTAAAATGACCTATATCCATTGTCAGATCCTCATATGCTGGTGCAGCTACTTTCAATCTGCCCTTTACAAGGATATGTTGGCTCCCCATAATCAGATCAAATTTCTCAATCGTGCTGCATTACTGGGTCCAAAATCATCGATCCAATAATATCCCTACAAATAATTTTAGTTAGCGTGGCCCAAAATTTCACGTTTCTATTCTTCCTGACATAATGGAACTTAATTTACCATTTGCCAGTCCAGAGGGACAATTTCTGAAAGCTTTGGAGGATTATAGCTGAAGAATCTAGTTATTTCCATCTACTTTAATTAACATCTCATTGGAAGCTATCATGTTCAGTAGTTTTGTCATTCTTTTGGGTTTTTTTTCAAATATTATTTCTTTGTTTATTGTAATTTTATTGAGTTCTAGCCCTCTCATTGAGGCATAGATTAGGGAGAATAGCCCTATATTCATAATCACTTCCTCGAATGCCAGGTGAAGTATTTGTTTTCTCTACTTTAGTGCTAACACAAATTATTTAACAGGTATTCTATTTCTTTATTGGATCATTGAGTCATGGAACTGTATAGCCTAGAAACAGGCCCTTTGGCTCACCTCGCCAATGCCAACCAATCTGGCACATAGAGCCAGTCCCATTTGCCGACATTTGACCCATAGCCCACTAAACCCTTCCTACCCCTCTATATGTCCAAATGTCTTTTAAAGGTAGCAAATGAATCCACCTCTATAGCTTCCTCTAGCAGCTCATTCATGATACGGACTACCCCCTGAAAACATTGCCCATGTAGTGCCTCTTAAATCTCTCCCTTCTCACCTTTGGCTTGTGCCCTCTAGTTTTTGCATCATCTACTCTCGGAAAAAGTCTGTGAGCATTCACTTGATCCATGCCCTTCATGATCTTGTAGACCCCAATAAGGTCACCCCTCAGCCTCCATCACTCCAAAGAAAAATGTCCCAGCCTAGCCAACCTCACTCTATAGCTCAAGCACACAACATCCGTCTGCACCCTTTCCAACTTAATGACCTTGTTCCTTTAGCTGGGTGGCCTGCACCACATACAGTACTCCAATTGTGGTGTCACCAATGACTTGTACCTCTGTATCATGATGTGCTCATTTTGGACTCAACTCATTCCAATGAAGGCAAGCATGCAAAATGCCTTTGTCACCACACTGTCCACCCGCCTCATTGTGTTTAGGGAACCAAGCAACTGTATTCCCAGATTTATTTTCATCTGCAATTAAAGTGCTTCTGATTTAAAGCACCCATATTGGCACTTGACAACCTTTCACAATTAATTTACAATTATGTTAAACCATAAAAATGCTTTGCTATTAATCCTGATGTCTCTTGCAAGTTTCTTTTCACATTCTCATTTGCAGCTAAGTTTTGGAGGAGACATTAACTAGCTCTGGAGAGCTGCTGTATGTATTAATGGTGCATAATTAACTTGCATCAGTGTGACCTTGTGTAAAATTACTGCAGGACCAGTGTTCCCACTCTGTTATTATGGTTCAGTGTTAACTGTGCTATATATTTATTTGTGCATTACTATTGAGTCAATGTCTTTTATTTGTTCAGCGGATGTGGATGTTATTGGCTAGATCAGCATTTATTGCCCATTCCTAATTACTCCTGAATTGACTGGTTTGCTAGGTCACTTCAAAGGGCAAACCATTAAGGACTCAGTAGATGAAGCTTGCCAACACAGACTGAAGCAAAGCCTGTGCTATTTAAAAGGGCAATACCTATTTACTGCAATTTGCTCCACAGATGAGCATGCATGGGGGAATGTGGATTGCAGGCAAGAGTAGGCCATCTGATTTGCAGCTGCACTGTAGATGGGGCAGACAAAAAGAGAAGGATGAAATCTCACAGTGAAGTGGTACTGGGAGTATACTGTAATTGAAGTCAACGGCAGGAGTAAAATACTACACTCCCGGATAAAGTGTTATGATAGGTTTAAGAGCATGAGAAAACAGGGGCAGCATAGAGCGCGTGTTCTACCCCACTATACAATATGATCAGGCCTAATCTGTCCCAGGACTCAGTGTTTCTTATCTGTCAGTTTCCTTTACCTTCAATTTCTTGATATTTCCAAAATGTACCTATGTCCTCTTTAATTGCCCCTGGTGATCCAACCTCCACAACCCTCTGGGATAGAGAGTTCCAGATAGTCACTGCCTATCGAAGAAGTTCCCATACCCTTCATTTTTAAATGTCCATCCCCTAATCTTGTAACTATGTCCCCTAATTTTTCCACTAGATTTTAGACTTTAGGGATACAATGTATAAGCAGGCCCTTCGGTCAAACGAGTCTGCGAGTATCAGTGATCACCCAGTACATACTAGCATTATCCTACATTTACAATTTTACTGAGGCCAATTAACCTGCAAATCTTTACATCTTTGGAGTGTGGAAGGAAACTGGAGCACCCGGAGAAAACCCACACGGTCACAGGGAGAACGTACAAACTCTGTACAGACAGCACCCGTATTCAGGATCTAACCCGAGCGCTACAAGGCAACAATTCTACCGCTGTGCCACTGTGCCGCCCCTAAAGTCGAAGCATTTTGATGTCGACCCCGTCATACCTCCTTAGGATCTTATAAATTTCAATAAGATCACCCCTCAAGCTTCTAACTTTCAAAGAGTACGGATTTCTTTAGTTGCTCCTGACAGGACAACTCTTTCATCAGAGGACATAGCCTAGTGAATCTCTTTTGGACTGTCTCCATGCCAGTATATCCTTTCTTGCATAACTAGATACAATGTTCCAAGTGTGGCTTCATAAATATGCTATGTAACTGTTAGAATACTTTCCTACTTCTAAACCCAAAATGTCCTGCATAAAAGCCAATTTATCGTCTGCCTTTCACTTGCTGCATTAGGCAGCTATTTTTTGGTGATTTATGCATAAAAGCATAGAGCAACCTCTGTACTTTGCACATCTGCGATTTCTTCACTTGGATAATAGTTTCTGCCCACTCAGTCAACATACCTATATCCTGTTGCAAAGTCCAAATATCCTCATTGCGTCATGCCCTTCCACCTATTTTCATGTCATCGAGGAATTTGGATACCTTAAACTTTGTTCCTTCCTACAGGTCATTGATATTAATAGTGAATAATTGATGGCCTAGAACTCAATTGTTGGGGCGCACTTCCAGCTTGAAAAAGACCAGTTTATTCCAACTCTCTGTCTTCTATGTGAAAGAGACATTTCAATCTATGCAACATGCTTCCCCCAACACCGTGAGCTCTTATCTTGCTCACCAAACTTTATGTGGCACCTTGTTAAATGCCTTTAATGACATTCCAAGCACAAAATGTTTTTAATCCTGACAATCACGCAGACTGTATTCTGTACACCTCCATAAATCAATTAACAACACTCTCTATTAATTAGGATTGCACACATTATTCATATGTCCCTTCACATTATTACAGACCTACCGTTCACTTATCTGATCTACATCATTACTGACCTACTGTTCACTTATCTCACAGTTTATACACATCGCTTTCAACATTTCCCAAACCTATTGCAAGTTACTTGCTAGCTTTTTGTGGGAGAAGAGAGCAATGGTAAGCCCATGTCTATTCCATCACCAGTCGGAATGGGAAAAGCACAATGTCCCTGACTAGCCGTGGTGCAGAGATTATTAAAAGTGACAGTATGTCCAAACATAATCCCTCTCACATCCCACTTCCCACACTCTTTTCTGATTTGCAAGCTGCTAATGAAGCTTAACAGGAAGGTACTAAAAGTAGACACAATTTGCTGCAGATGCTACAGTATTTTATGCACAACAGGACACCAAGTGCTGGAGTAACTCATCACCTATCCATGTTCTCCAGTGATGCTGCCTGACTGGCTGAGCTGCTCCAGTACTTTGTCTCCATTAAGTTACTAAAAGCCCCATCCCTCTACCGTGACCATGCACTCCTTTCCTTCTTTCAGAAACCCGTAGTCGTCCATATCACAATAAACTCGATGTGACTTGACTTTTTCAGTCTTAAGAAGGCTCCCAACCTGAAACGTTACCTGTCCATTCCCTCCCTAAATGCTGCTTGACCCACTGAGTTCCTCCAGCACTTTGTGTTTTGCCCAAGATTCCAGCATCTGCAGTCTCTCGTCCTGACTTTTTCATCCCTCTACCTTTCTCTCATCCTCCTTTGCTTCCATCTTCCTCCTCATCCTTGTATTATGATCGAGCAGAGCAATTGCCTATAGGTTCTTGTAACAGATAGGTTTTTAAATATGATTTTATGTTATATCATTTTTTTTTTTTTTAATAATCATATATGAGTTAACAATACATGATTGCACTAATCTCTGTTTACATTGTAAAGCTGGTAGTCAACAAAACCAAGTATCAAACTATTAAAAACATAGCTTATATTCATGTCATGAAGATTGGAATATTGGAAAATGATTTTTGTGAATATCATTTCAGGGAAGATGTTTAATTCACAATTTATTCTTCCAAGAAAAGTTCCATAATATTGATGAAGAGCAATGTGTAGGTTGATAGGGAAGAATTGGAAGGCATCTCATAGTACCAATATTAAATGAAATTGTTGCCCAGAGGTGTAATTATGTTTAAAGTGATAACTTCATTTTTTCTCCCCTTATTGATTCTAAAACCCTGATTTCATTCGTCCCTGACTAGAATGCAGTTAAATGAAGAGGCAGGATTCTTCCTCCAGCCCATCTTGATTTTCAGTGTTCACTTCCATTATTGGTTCTGCACATTTTTTTGTTCAATGTGGCTGTTCGTTGTCCTTCACAAATCACCCGTAAACTGAGCATGCAGTTAAGAATCATTCAACTCAAACTGCATCATTACTAAAGGTAAAGCTTACTCCATTTCCTGATACTAAATTAATTTTTATACCAAATTGGAAGCTCATTCTGTTCCTCTGAAGAGATATTCCAATTTGAGACACATTGCAGCGAGGAATGTGTTCACTACAAGTGATCACTGGAGCTTGAATGTTTTCTACTGCAAGCTGTTGTTTCCATTGACAGGGTACCTGCTCAATTTGTACACCTTTTTATCATCCAAAGCTGCCATATTCCCTCGGGCTCTCTGCAAGTAGCCTTTTAGAATTGAATAAAATAGTATTTATGGTTTGTTTTGTGTAATTGTTATAACGTGCACAATATAAATAATTATTTTGAAAATAATTTGGTTAAACAATTTTGGTTAAGGGTTGAAGATAGGGTCTAATTCACACCTATTTGAAAGTCTGGATTTGGCACCCAATTTTTGGTAGTGAGGCAGCAGCTGGTAGAGCTGCTGAGAGCACCAGAGACCCGGGTTCTATTCTGACCTGGGGTGCTGTCTGTGTTGAGTTTGCACGTTCCCCCAATGACCACCTCAACGAGTATGAATGGATGTGATGGTCAGTTTGGACTTGATAGGCCAAAGGGCCTGTTTCTATGCTGTATCTCTAAACAAAACTAAACTATTAGCAACTTGAAATTCCATTACAGATAACTGAATGTTGAGTACTCCTTGGCTAATGAGTTACAGTTTTTCTGGACCATCGAAGGGATCTACAAGAGTCGCTGTGTCAGGAAGGCAACAAGCATCATCAGAGACCCATACCATCCTGGCCACACTCGTATTTCATTGGGAAGAATGTATAGGAGCCTGAAACTGAGGTGTTCAGCGAAACAATCGCCGAGCCTGTGCTTGGTCTCGACAATTGTTTCGCTAAACACCTCCATTCAGTCCGCCTGACCCTACCTGATCACCCAGTTGCTGGACACTTTAACTTCCCCTCCCATTCCCACACTGACCTTTCTGTCCCGGGCCTCCTCCATTGTCAGAGTGAGGCCCAGTGCAAATTGGAAGAACAGCACCTCATATTTCCCTATAGCAGCTTACACCCCAGCAGCATGAACATTGACTTCTCTAACTTCAATTAACCCTTGCTTTCCCTCTCTCTCCATCCCTCCCCCTTCCCAGTTATCTGACTAGTCTTACTGTCTCCGACTACATTTTATCTCTGTTTGCTTTGTTACCTTCTCCCAGCTAACAATGATCTATTCTATATTTTCTTTGATCTCCATGACCGTTGCCCTGTTTTCACACCTTTCCTTATCTATCTATCTTCCTCCCCCCTGACGTCAGTCTGAAGAAGGGTCTCTATCTGAAACATCACCCATTCCTTCTCTCCAGAGATGCTGCCTGTCCTGCTGAGTTACTCCAGCATGTTTACGTATCTGTTATGCTGCTGCAAGTAAGAATTTCATTGTTCCGTCTCGGGACATGAGGCAATAAAAGACTCGACTTTTGATCTTCTTTTTCATTTTCTTTCATGTGCTTTAGTGGTTTGCAGAGATTAATAGCAAGTTCTGCATTTGCTGGCAATTACCAAATCATTGTTGTCATGTGTTTTGGTAAGCCCATCTGGGTTTCTGAATGAGCCATGATGAATGAATAAGAATATGTATTTCCAGACAATGTGAATTGGAGGGAAACATGCAGTTACTGGTTTTCCCATGAGCTTGTTATACCTATCCTTTGAGATGATGCAAGTCACAGGTTTGTCACAGGAACATCCTTGGTAGCTGCACAAATAATGGCCAGGGACTCTTTCTCAATCAATATACAATATCTTTCACTGTAGATGAGGGGCAGCAAATGGTCTGATTCCACAATATGGCCATTGACTGCATTGACCTAACAGTCGCAACGGCATCCACAGGTCATAATGAACAAAAATGATTGAGTGCAAAGATTGTCCCGACAAAGCTTACGTGCTCTCCATTAATTTTCACTCACAGCCAGCGCTCTTCATTTTTGTAATAACGTGTGAAGGTTACATAATGTGGTGGGCAAACTCATTGAAAATTTTAATCTCAAAGTTTTCCTTCGATGGAACAAACTTCGGTAATGTTGCTTGGCCATCTTGTCTCTAACACAGCTGAACATCTCCCCCCACATTCCTTCCTCTGGCTTCACAATTTGCAACTCTTCAGTCCTTCTGTCTCACACCTTCTGTGTTAATCTCTGGCCTTTGTTATATCTGTCTGCATTTCAAACCCCTCCTCGACTGTGTCCACCTATTGCCTACCACGCTTTGTCCTGCCTCTCCTCTCTCCCAACTTTCTTCCCCTCATCTCCCCTACAATCAGTCTGAAGAAGGGTCTTGACCCAAAATGTCATCTCTGTTTTCCAGAGATGCTATTTGAACTGGTGAGTTACTCCGACACTTTGTGTCCATTAATATAAACATGCATCTGCAGTTCTTTGTTTCTACAGCTGACACCTTTCCCCATGATTCGGGAGGTACAAAGGTCTGGAAACTCAATGAAACACAAGAGCCTGTGATCAACCAGAGCACAGGGCACCTTGAGTGTATCATTGTTGTTGAGAAGATCTCAGAGGTCCTCATGATTAGTAGATTAATTGCATTTGTGATTGACTGATAATAACTGTGCAGGTGTATGTGTATTTTCCAACCATTATATAATTTCAGACTTGCAAATAGTTTGTTACGAATGTATTGTCTTTTTAAAGGGGAAGTAGAGTAGTGCAAAGGACTGAGTGGACGATGTAGTATGACCTTTCCACATCTTCCACCAGACACCACTATTAGGTGAGAGTCACTGCTGTTCGTGGCTAATAATCTTATCTCTGTCAAATCACCTATATTTGCAGTAAAGACGATTAAACAAATCTGGGCAGTATGTGGACAATTTCCCCCCATTGCTGGGAAGCTGTCAGTACTGTATTGGAACAAGATGACCAGTTCTGGGATATCAACACATCCATTTCTGGACATAAATTGGAATGAATGAAATGGCACATTACCACCATAAAATCTGAAAGTGCTGGAAATGTTCAGTAGTTCATGGACCATCTGGGGAGAAAGAACAGCAGAGTTATCATTTCATGTCAATGGTCTATCATTGATTCCTGGGAACTGCAATATTTTGCTTTTCAACAGCAGAATGTTTTTTGTGATGGTGGGTCTCCGAGAAGATATCAGGATAAGCAACCTCTTGGGACATTTAGTTTAGTTTAGTTTAGTGATACAGCACGGACACAGGCCCTTCGGCCCAGCAATCCGTGCCGACCAACGATCCCCGTACACCAGCCCTATCCTACACTTTAGGGACAATTTTACAATTTTTACCAAAGCCTCCAAATCTGCACATCTTTGGAGTGTGGGAGGAAATTGGAGCACCTGGGGAAAACCATGTGTTCCCGGGGAGAACGTACAAACTCCACACAGACAGCACCTGCAGTTATGATCGAACCTGGATCTCTGGCTCTATAAGGCAGCAACTCTACCATTGTGCCACCATGCCGCCCTACAGCATCTGGCTGAAGTTGGTAGCAAATACTTCAGATTCATTATATAGGTTCACGTGCAGGGTTTTGGCTTTATTGAGGATATTGGTATTCATGGCATCTGTCTCTCCCATTAATTGTTCAATTATTCACCATTATTCATGACAGGGCAGGTACATATTAATATTCCTGTATAGCCATGTATGGTGCAGGATCTGACAGCTGATGACACAGCTTTCATTGCAGCACAAGCACTTGCACAATATTTGTACGCAGAAACAGAAATTCAGGCATCTCTCCTCAAGGATATTAATGTTTTAGAAAAGCCTGGCAGCATGGCAAAACCCTCAACTACATTGTTGTGTAGTGGGATCTTGAAATTCAAGCTCATAGTTCACTAAAGGTGGCAACACAAGTGGATGGGGTGGTAAAGAAGCTGTATGATATGCTTGCCTTCTTTGCTAGGGGCATTGAATATAAGAATCAGGAAATCATAATGCAGCTGTAATGTTATGTTAAATGTTAAAATTGTACAAGGCATTGGTGAGGCCAATTCTGGAGTATGGAGTACAATTTTGGTCGCCTAATTATAGGAAGGATGTCAACAAAATAGAGAGAGTACAGAGGAGATTTACTAGAATGTTGCCTGGGTTTCAGCAACTAAGTTACAGAGAAAGGTTGAACAAGTTAGGTCTTTATTCTTTGGAGCGCAGAAGGTTAAGAGGGGACTTGATAGAGGTCTTTAAAATTATGAGCGGGTTAGACAGAGTGGACGTGGATAAGCTTTTCCCATTGAGAGTAGAGAAGATTCAAACAAGGAGACATGACTTGAGAATTAAGGGACAGAAGTTTAGGGGTAACATTAGGGGGAACTTCTTTACTCAGAGAGTGGTAGCTGTGTGGAATGAGCTTCCAGTGGAAGTGGTGGAGGCTGGTTCGATGTTATCCTTTAAAAATAGATTGGATGGGTATATGGATGGGAAAGGAATGGAGGGTTATGGTCTGAGTGCAGGTAGATGGGACTAGGGGGAAGTATTTATTTAAAAAAAAAAAAAAAATGTTCGGCACGGACTTGAAGGGCCGAGATGGCCTGTTTCCGTGCTGTTATGGTTATATCGTTATATGGTTATAGCTCTATAGGATATTGTTTAGGCCGCATTTGGAATATTATTTGCAGTTCTGGTTGCCCCATTACTGGAAAGATGTGGAGGCTTTGGAGAGGTGTAGTGTAGGTTTACCAGACTACTGCCTTGATTAGGGGCTTTCAGCTACTGGGAGATGTTGGACAGACTGGAATTGTTTTCTCTGCAATGTTGGAGTTTGAGGAGAGACTTGATAGAAGTATATAAAATGACGTGAGGCATAGATAGGGTAGATATTCAGTACCTTTTTCCCAAGGTTGAAATGTTCAACACTACAGGCCATAGAGATCACCAGGTGGCGACGACGATGGCTGTCTCGTCTTTTTCCTTCTTTGTTGTTTTTAGTTTGTTGTAAAATCTATCTTTTAGTGTACTTTTATTTTTGTATTATGTGGGGGGGGGGGGGGTGGAACTTTTTAAATCTCTTTCCTCGACAGAGATGCAACTTTTTCCATGTTGTATCTCTATCCGCGCTGCGGCCTAACATCGTGGAGCTGGCGGCCTTTTGCTGGGGATCGACCTTGGGGGCTCCAACCATGGGAGCCTGCGGACTTAACATCGTGGAGCTGGCGGTCCCTGCTTAGGGACCGACTTTGGGAGCTCCAACCGCAGGAGCCTGCGGACATTAACATCATGGGGCTCGCTGTCCCTGGTTAGGAACCGACTTCGGGAGCTCCAGGCCGCAGAAGCTTCGACAGCCCCGACGAAGGAGCTTCGATCACCCCGACGCGGGAGCTTCGATCGCCCCGACTGCGGATGGTTCAACTCCCCCGACCGCGGGAGAAAAAGGAAGAAAGAAGATAAGACTTTATTGCCTTTCTATCACACTGAGGAATATGGAGGAGCCGCTGTGGTGGATGTTTATGTCAAATCTTATGTCATTGTGTGTCTTGTTGCTTTTTTGGTATTACTGTATGGCAAATCAAATTCCTTGTATGTTGCAAAACATACTAGGCTAATAAATTACGATTATGATTATGATTATGATTGTGATAGCTATAAGGTAGAGAGGGGGAAAGTCAATGGAGATGTGCTATGCAATTTTTTATACATAGAGTGGTAGGGGCCTGGAATGCACTGCCAAGTCTACCATTGCCCTCGTTGGCTGAAATGCCTGATTACACACATATTTTAAAAAATGGCCTCAGCATGGCTTTCACACAATTCAGAAAATGTTTTTGTTTTTGCAAAATTTTTGCAGCTTTATGTTTTTGCCTTTTCATTAAGGAGACTTTGTAGCTCAGACACTGACATTGTTTACTTGTGTTCCC
This sequence comes from Malacoraja senta, assembly GCA_038087875.1. Classification (NCBI taxonomy): domain Eukaryota; kingdom Metazoa; phylum Chordata; class Chondrichthyes; order Rajiformes; family Rajidae; genus Malacoraja; species Malacoraja senta. Next base: position 877,957 of record JAXLNO010002128.1, on the reverse strand, counting down.
TGCTTCATCCCTTGCCTTCCCTCGATTAGTTCTGCCAGGTTGTCCAGATCTCGATCATCATGAAAGCAGGAATGCAAACCGTCATGAAACATTAAGCAAATTAACATTAAAGGAACATAGACATTGAAGAGGAAAATCAATGCTATAATACACATGACCTGCATGCAAACTTAATATGCAAATTCCTGGACACAGTAACTTAAATTATCTTGACTTGCTCTAATCTTTCATCAAAGATGCATTAGCACGCAACAAAAAGCTTTTCACTGTACCTCGGTTCACGGAAGAAAGTTGATCAATTTCAGCACCTAGAATCCCTAATATAAACTAATTTAGTTTTATGTTGATTTAGTCATCTAATTTTATAAAATTACTTTTCTTGTCATGGTTGAATTTGTTTTCAGCCCCATTTACTCACACTAGATAATATTGGGCTTTCTCAAACCCATTCCAGTGACTCATTGCAGACAGTGATAGTTTTCTAATGTTGTTGCTAGTTGCTACCTATCTTTGTGATAGAAATTAAAGTGGACAGGAATGCACTGCAGTGATTGATATTGAGTTCGCTGATGGGAGCACAGCAAAACAGGCTGCATCTTGACTTCAATGACAACAATGAGGAAACTATTTCTTCCTAGATATGTTCCAGCTCCTTGGGCAGTGTTGCAACCATTCCCAGTGGATGATGAGCTTTCTGTCCTATTCATAAGTGAATCTTGTAGTTAGTGGCAAGTCTTCAAGAAGCCATATATGAGAATTAAGAAACTGTGGATTACCCAATCTGTGCCCAGTTCAAAGTATGGTGTGGGACCCTTACATTCCCAGTTTCATTCACCAGAACCTTACCATCTGTTTTTTTTCTCGTCACATAGCCAAGAACTGGAACCTGTCCAAGTAATGCCAGAGACCCATCCCACAGATGAAAATGAAGGTATACCATTGGTCAATTTATCTCTCATCTCAGCGGCAGACTCTTCATGCAATGCAAAGGTTTGTATTGAGGAAGGAATGGTTAAAATTGAGCATGAGTGGCCTACTGCCAAGACACAGGAAAAGGCGAGCGGAGATGCTAACTCTCCAGACCCGCAAGGCCTCGCATGAGTTCTGCACCCTAAAACTCAATTGAAAATGTTACTGGAGCAGATTACAGAGGGAGGATGATCAGTTTGCATTGATAGTTGCACCAAAAAGCCTGGAGCATAGAGGAGTCCAGCATTAAGACTGACCCGGAGGTTATAGCCTCAGAACTAAAGGGCACTCCTTTAGAAAGGAGGTTTAGATTTAGTTTAGTTTGGAGATAAAGCACGGAAACAGGCCCTTCAGCACACCGGGTCCACGCCGACCAGCGATCCCCGTATATTAACACTATCCTACACCCACTAGGGACACGTTTTACATTTACCAAGCCAATTAACCTACAACCCACAAATCTTTGGAGTGTAGCTCTTACATCTTTGGAGTGTGGGAGGAAACCAAAGATCTCGGAGAAAACCCACGCAGGTCACGGGGAGAACGTACAAACTCCGTACAGACAGCACCCGTAGTCGGGATCGAACCTGGGTCTTCGGCGCTACAATCGCTGTAAGGCAGCAACTCTACCACTTCACCACCTTGACCGCCCCAGGTGAGGAGGAACTTCTTTAGTCAGAGGGTAGTTAATCTGTGGAACATTGCCACAGATAGCTCTGTGTAGGCCAAGTCAGTGGATATTTTTAAGGCAGAGATAGACAAATTCTTGATTAGAACAGGTGTCAAGGGTTATGGGGAGAAGACAGGAAAATGGGATTAGGAGGCAGAGATCAGCCATGATTGACTGGCGGAGTAGACAGGAGAGGGGACGGTTCTCATTCCATTAAGGGCCAGGAGAGATAGGTGGACTGTCTGTGGTCTGAGTTGTTCACTCTCAGGTGATTAGGTGATGCAAGAGCCACCTATAAGAATCTCAAGCCTGTTATCTAGATCCAGTTACCAAAGATAGCACCCAAACCAGGACGACTCTCTGCGTGCTGGTCTCAGAAGTGGATCTGCAATCACTCAATACATTCGCTCCACTCTTTTAAGCCTCTACTCCAACAGCAGCATTTCTTATGTTAACTATGCCCTTGCACTAAACCTGTATCTGTACTCTGTGGATGACTTGATTGTAATCATATACTAGACTTAGTGGGACCCGTCGGGTCCCATGTTCACACGGGAGGGCAGGTCCCTCAACGCAATATTCCACCTCTCCACCAATTCCAATATTGGTGGCCAGTGGGGGGGGGGGGGGCTTTCTGGAGTGTTAGTATGGGTATTGTGGGCTGAGGGGACTGGTTTCCAGAGGGGTAGTATGGACATTGTGGGCCAAATGGATTCTTGGGGTGACAGCTCAGTCACTCAAGCCTGATGTGCTGGCAGCTGGTGGCGAGCAGTTGACTCACAGCTATTCCTTGAAATTCCATTTCAAGCAGGGTGCAAGGCCACCAAATTCAAATGCAGTTTCCTACCATTTCAAGCAGTGTGCAGGGCCGCCAAATTCAAGTGCAGTTTCTTATCACTTCAAGCAGGGTGCAAGGCCACCAAATTCAAGTGCAGTTTCATACCACTTCAAGCAGGGTGCAAGGCCACCAAATTCAGGTGCAGTTTCCTACCATTTCAAGCAGGGTGCAAGGCCACCGAATTCAAGTGCAGTTTCCTACCGCTTCAAGCAGGGTGCAAGGCCACCGGATTCAAGTGCAGTTTCCGACCACTTCAAGCAGGGTGCAAGGCCACCGAATTAAAGTGCAGTTTCATACCACCTCAAGCAGGGTGCAGGGCTACCAAACTCAAGTGCAGTTTCCTACCACTTCAAGCAGGGGACAGGGCCACCAAACTCAAGTGCAGTTTCCTACCACTTCAAGCAGGGTGCAGGGCCACCACACTCAAGTGCAGTTTCATACCATTTCATGCAGGGTGCAAGACCACCAAATTCAAATGCAGTTTCATACCATTTCAAGCAGGATGAGACCACCATAAAACCACCATAAAACCACACAAAACACCACATAAACATAGAAACATAGAAACATTGAAAATAGGTACAGGAGGAGGCCATTCGGCCCTTCGAGGCAGCACCACCATTCATTATGATCATGGCTGATTGTCCCCTATCAATAACCCGTGCCTGCCTTCTCCCCATATCCCTTGACTCCACTAGCCCCTAGAGCATTATCTAACTCTCTCTTAAATCCATCCAGTGATTTGGCCTCCACTGCCCTCTGTGGCAGGGAATTCCATAAATTCACAACTCTCTGGGTGAAAAAAAAATTCTCACCTCAGTCTTAAATGACCTCCCCTTTATTCTAATACTGTGGACCCTGGTTCTGGACTCGCCCAACATTGGGAACATTTTTCCTGCATCTAGCTTGTCCAGTCCTTTTATAATTTTATATGTTTCTATAAGATACCCCCTCATCCTTCTAAACTCCAGTGAATACAAGCCTAGTCTTTTCAATCTTTCCTCATATGACAGCCCCGCCATCCCAGGGATCAATCTCGTGAACCTACGCTGCACTGCCTCAATCACAAGGATGTCCTTCCTCAAAGTAGGAGACCAAAACTGTACACAATACTCCAGATGTAAACACCACACTCACAGTTCAGTAGACATTCAGTGTGTTCTGTTGATTCACAGCTCAGACAGAGTCATGACCTCTCCCTCCCCCATCTTGCAGAGACTGAGCGACCCACACTTCCGGGTTTTATCCCTCCCCCCTCCCACCGGATGGGGCATCGCTTTCATGGCGTGATTTACATGAGAGAGATTCTCCACATATTTTTAAACACTAATAATACTTTTATTTTTCATTGATGGGAAGAATCCTCTGCACCTGATGAGCGGAGGGAGACTGAGTAAGATGGCGAAAAATCACAGCCGTAAGTGGTAGCGTTTTATCTAAAATCAATATACAGTGCAAACAGGAAGTTGTCAAGTTACCACCACCAACAACCATTTGCAGTGCAACATTTCAAAGCAGTTACCACCACCAACAACCATTTGCAGTGCAGTATTTCAAAGCAGTTACCACCACCAACAACCATTTGCAGTGCAGCATTTCAAAGCAGTTACCACCACCAACAACCATTTGCAGTGCAGCATTTCAAAGCAGTTACCACCACCAACAACCATTTGCAATGCAGCATTTCAAAGCAGTTACCACCACCAACAACCATTTGCAGTGCAGCATTTCAAAGCAGTTACCACCACCAACAACCATTTTCAGTGTAGCATTTCAAAGCAACCACATTTTCATTTTCATTTTCATTTTCAAACCACATTAAGGGCACTCACAGTTGAGTAGACATGTGTTCAGTGTTATTCATAGCTCAGAGAGACGTGACTCTCTCGCTTCCTCCTTCTTGCAGAGACTGAGTGAGACACAAAACTTCAGCGTTTTATAGTCCCTCCCCCCTCCTACCAGCAGGGGCAGCAGAGAGAATGTCAACATTTTTTAAACATTAATAACTCTTTTATTTTTCATCGATGGGAAAAATCCTCTTGTCCTGCACAGCAGAGGGGGACTCTGAGTAAGATGGCCAAATATCACAGCCGTACGTGGCAGCGTTTTTTCAAAAATCATGAGAGATAAACAGGAAATGGTCAAGATCTTACTTTTAGTAATATAGATAGTCTTTCCGCTGATTGGATAGCACATAACTAAAAAGCCTTTCACTGTACCTTATAATAAACTATATTTTATGACAATAAACTAAACTAACAATGTCGAGTTTTGAACTATTGTTGTGAAAGGAAGTGCATACCATGTGATAGACAATAGACAATAGACAATAAACAATAGGTGCAGGAGTACACCATTCGGCCCTTCGAGTCAGCACCGCCATTCAATGTGATCATGGCTGATCATCCCCAATCAGTTCCCCGTTCCTGCCTTCTCCCCATATCCCCTGACTCCGCTATTTTTAAGAGCCCTATTTAGCTCTCGAAAGCATCCAGAGAACCTGCCTCCACCACCCTCTGAGGCAGAGAATTCCACAGACTCACCACTCTCTGTGAGAAAAAGTGTTTCCTCGTTTCCGTTCTAAATGGCTTACTCCTTATTCTTAAACTGTGGCCCCTGGTTATGGACTCCTCCAACATTGGGAACATGTTTCCTGCCTCTAGCGTGTCCAAGCCCTTAACAATCTTATATGTTTCAATGAGATCCCTTCTCATCCTAAACTCCAGAGGGTACAAGCCCAGCTGCTCCATTCTCTCAGCATTTGACAGTCCCGCCATCCCGGATATTAACCTTGTAAACCTATGCTGCACTCCCTCAATAGCAAGAATGTCCTTCCTCAAATTAGGGAACCAGAACTGCAACAATACTCCAGGTGCGGTCTCACTAGGGCTCTGTACAACTGCAGAAGGACCTCTTTGCTCCTATATTCGATTTCTCTTGTTATAAAGGCCAACATGCCATTCGCTTTCTTCACTGCCTGCTGTACCTGCATGCTTACTTTCATAGACTGATGTACAAGGACCCCGAGATCCCATTTTACTTCCCCTTTTCCCAACTTGACGCCATTTAGATTGTAATCTGCCTTCCTGTTTTTGCTACCAAAGTGGATAACCTCACATTTATCCGCATTAAACTTCATCTGCCATGCATCTGCCCACTCTCCCAACCTGTCCAAGTCACCATGCATTCTCATAGCATCCTCCTCACAGTTCACTGCCACTCAGCTTTGTGTCATCTACAAATTTGCTAATGTTACTTTGATCTTCAGCCAGCAGCCATTCTTACCCATACAATAGCCATTGATGGAGCAGTAGAACAAAGATGCACTGATATTATTTTCATACAGGTTTTGGATCTGTAATGATTGCACTAATTCAACCACAGCCATGTTTTCTTTGGACTGAATATTACACAAATTACTTGGAGCATTTTGTTCTTTGGCTTTTATTGACTTTTCCTTTGGTTTGATTCTCATTCAAGTGGTGCTTTAATGATAAGGGCAGTCATTGATATACCTCCGCTCTCATTCAATTCTACTGTTTATATTTGAATCAAGACTGGGATTAGGTCCAGAACCATTTGATTTATTAGTCCCTGAACTGAATATCGTGAGTAGAAATGTGTGATAATACTAATGATTGTCACATATTTCATCATTTTGCAGGTGGATGCAGAGTTTGATATGATGGTAATTGTCGGTTTGATTTTTTTTTTGGAGTATTGGAGGTCATTGCCAGTAACACACAAGGTCATAGGCTGCTGATTTGTTTGTTGAGACATTTTTGTGTGTGTTTCCATTGAAATCAATGGACTGGTAAATTGCAATGAGCCTGATTTGCACTCTTCTCTGACTTCTGTTTTTTTTTTAATGGATAATACAAACTGAACAATTTTCCTTGATGTTAGTGAGATGTCAGTTATGTAACTGGATTGAATAATGGTGGCTTGAGAACAGAACTCTGAGGCTTCACTGTATTCAAAGCACCAGTTGCTATAAGATGTCACAATAAATTAATCAGGCGACCAGAGGCTGCTATATGTATGTGGTGGAGGTTATCTGAAGGGGCTGGGTGTACTTTCAATTGTTTTAACTGACAACACAGCTTTGCTTTCCCTGTTCATGGGCTGGATTTCATCATGATTGGAATTCAGTTTATTCACAAGACAGATTAATACTTTTCACCATCTCTAGACGCACGTGAATGACATCAGATTCAGAATCAGGTTAGTTTATGGATATTACAAGAGGGTGCAAAAGCCTTCCTTGTACTCATGATGCTCATAAACAGTACACATGGTAATCATAGATACTATCTATATTACTAAAAGTCTGATCTTGACCACTTCCTGTTGTTCTGTATATTGATTTTAGAAAAAACGCTGCCAGTTACGGCTGTGATTTTTGGCCATCTTACTCAGAGTTCCCCTCCACTGCGTAGGACAAGAGGATTTTTCCCATCGATAAAAATAAAAGAGTTATTAGTGTTTAACAAATGTTGAGATTCTCTCTCCTGAAGGCCACGCCCCTTCCGGAGGGACTATAAAACCCGGAAGTGTTGAGTGTCAGTCTCTGCAAGATGGGGGAAGCGAGAGGGCCATGTCTCAGTCTGAGCTGCGAATAACACCAAACACATGTCTACTAAACTGTGAGAGTGGTTTTACTGACCTCGAGTGCCCTTAATGTGGTTTGAAAATGAAAATGTGGTTAGTTTCAAACAAAGCACAGCAAATGGTTGGTGGTGGTTGGTTTGAAGCAAAGCACAGCAAATCGTTTGTGGTGGTTGGTTTGAAACAAAGCACAGCAAATGGTTGGTGGTGGTTGGTTTGAAACAAAGCACAGCAAATGGTTGGTGGTGGTTGGTTTGAAGCAAAGCACAGCAAATGGTTGGTGGTGGTTGGTTTGAAGCAAAGCACAGCAAATGGTTGGTGGTGGTTGGTTTGAAATGGCAAATGATTAAAATTCTAAACTTGACAACTTCTTGTTTGCACCGCATATTGACTTTAGATTAGTGTTTAAAAAATGTTGAGAATCTCTCTCCTGTCAATCATACCATGAAGGCCATGCCCCTTCTGGTGGGAGGGGGGAGGGATTATAAAACCCGGAAGTGTGGGTGTGGCTCGGTCTCTGCAAGATGGGGGAGGGAGAGGTCACGACTGTCTGAGCTGTGAATCAACTGAACACACTGAATGTCTACTGAACTGTGAGTGTGGTGTTTATGTAGTGTTTTGTGTGGTTTTATGGTGGTTTTATGGTGGTTTCACCCTGCTTGAAATGGTATGAATGCATTTGAATGTGGTGGCCTTGCACCCTGCATGAAATAGTATGAAATTGCATTTGAATTTGGTGGCCTTGCACCCTGCATGAAATGGTATGAAACTGCATTTGAATTTGGTAGCCTTGCACCCTGCTCGAAATGGTATGAAACTGCACTTGAATTTGGTGGCCTTGCACCCTGCTTGAAGTTGCATGAAACTGCACTTGAATTTTGTGGCCTTGCACCCTGCTTGAAGTAGCATGAAACTGCACTTGAATTTGGTGGCCTTGCACCCTGCTTGAAGTGGCAGGAAACTGCACTTGAGTTTGGTGGCTCTGCACCCTGCTTGAAGTGATAGGAAACTGCACTTGTGTTTGGTGGCCTTGCACCCTGCTTGAAGTTGTAGGAAACTGCACTTGAGTTTGGTGGCCTTGCACCCTGCTTGAAGTGGTAGGGAACTGCACTTGAATTTGGTGGCCTTGCACCCTGCTTGAAGTTGCATGAAACTGCACTTGAATTTAGTGGCCTTGCACCCTGCTTGAAGTGGCATGAAACTGCATTTGAATTTGGTGGCCTTGCACCCTGCTTGAAGTGGCAGGAAACTGCACTTGAGTTTGGTGGCCCTGCACCATGCTTGAAGTGATAGGAAACTGCACTTGAGTTTGATGGACTTGCATCCTGGTTGAAGTGGTAGAAAACTGCACTTAAGTTTGGTGGCCTTGCACCCTGCTTGAAGTGGTAGGAAACTGCACTTGAATTTGGAGGCCTTGCACCCTGCTTGAAGTGGTATGAAAATGCACTGGAGTTTAGTGGCCTTGCACCCTGCTTGAAATGGAAGGAAACTGCATTTGAATTTGGTGGCCTTGCACCCTGCTTGAAATGGAATTTCAAGGAATAGCCATGAGTCAACTGCAAGCCCACCAGCCGTGAGTGAGTATTTTTTTAGGGTTTAGCTTGAGGTTAATGGCTTTGGTGCGATCCAGGACCTTTGTCAGATTAGCATTGTGTTCTTTGACAGTTCGTCCAGCAACGAGGATGTCATCCACTACAATTGAGCATGGGTAACCTGCAAACAACTGCTCCATAGCTTGTTGAAATACTTTAATAGCAGAGCTTATGCCAAATGGCATGCAAAGAAATCTGTATCGCCCGAATGGTGTGCTGAAGGCTGTTAACGTGGAGGAGTTGTGTTCCAGTGAAATCTGCCAGAATTAACTCTTGGCATCTAGTACAGTGAATACAGTTGCCTCAGCCATCTGCGCAGCAATCTCGTCCACAGTGCGCATGGGATAGTGAGGTCGTTTAATGGCAGTGTTTAAGTCTTTAAGGTTGATACAAATCCGTATATTGTCTTTATTCTTCTTCGTTGCCACAACCATGGTGGAGACCCAATCCGAGGGGTCAGTGACGGGAGCAATCATAGAAACATAGAAACATAGAAAATAGGTGCAGGAGTAGGCCAATCAGATACCCCCTGATCCCTTTAGCCACAAGGGCCACATCTAACTCCCTCTTAAATATAGCCAATGAACTGGCCTCAACTACATTCTGTGGCAGAGAATTCCAGACATTCACCACTCTCTGTGTAAAAAATGTTTTTCTCATCTCAGTCCTAAAAGATTTCCCCTTTATCCTTAAACTGTGACCCCTTCTTCTGGACTTCCCCAACATCGGGAGCAATCTTCCTGCATCTAGCCTGTCCAACCCCTTAAGAATTTTGTAAGTTTCTAAAGATCCCCCCTCAATCTTCTAAATTCTAGCGAGTACAAGCCGAGTCTATCCAGTCTTTCTTCATATGAAAGTCCTGACATCCCAGGAATCAGTCTGGTGAACATTCTCTGTACTCCCTCCATGGCAAGAATGTCCTTCCTCAGATTAGGAGACCAAAACTGTACGCAATACTCAAGGTGTGGTCTCACCAAGACCCTGTACAACTGCAGTAGAACCTCCCTGCTCCAATACTCAAATCCTTTTGCTATGAATGCTAACATACCATTCGCTTTCTTCACTGCCTGCTGCACCTGCATGCCTACTTTCAATGACTGGTGTACCATGACACCCAGGTCTCGTTGCATCTCCCCTTTTCCTAATCGGCCACCATTCAGATAATAGTCTACTTTCCTGTTTTTGCCACCAAAGTGGATAACCTCACATTTATCCACATTATACTGCATCTGCCATGCATTTGCCCACTCACCCAGCCTATCCAAGTCATCCTGCAGCCTCCTAGCATCCTCCTCACAGCTAACACTGCCCCCCAGCTTCATGTCATCCGCAAACTTGGAGATGTTGCATTCAATTCCCTCGTCCAAATCATTAATATATACTGTAAATAGCTGGGGTCCCAGCACTGAGCCTTGCGGTACCCCACTTTTACTTTTCACCTTGCTACCTATTGCTTCTACCCTCATTTTACACCCGTCTGTCTCTCTGCTCACACATTTAAGAAACCCACCACCTCTTATTCTCTGTTTATTATCTTTTTCTTCTTTCCCCCCTACATGTTGGGTCTGAGTGCTTCCCTTCTCTGCCTCCTGCCTCACATACTGTCTGCTAGCTTTCTCTATTTGAGTCCCTCCCCCCAACCGTACTAGTTTAAAGTCTCCCCAGTAGCCTTTGCAAATCTCCCCGCCAGGATATTGTTCCCCCTCGGGTTCAAGTGCAACCCGTCCTTTTTGTACAGGTCACACCTTCCCCAAAAGAGGTTCCAATGATCCAGAAACTTGAATCCCTGCCCACTGCACCAGTCCTTCAGCCACGCATTTATCCTCCACCTCGCTCCATTCCTACTCTCACTGTCGCGTGGCACAGGCAGTAATCCTGAGATTGTTACCTTTCAGGTCCTTTTCCTTAACTCTCTTCCTAACTCCCTAAATTCTCCTTTCAGGACCTCTTCCCTTTTTCTACCTATGTCATTGGTACCTATATGTACCACGACCTCGGGCTCCTCTCCCTCTCATTTCAGGATATCTTGGACACGTTCAGACACATCCCAGACCCTGGCACCAGGGAGGCAAAGTACCATCCGGGTCTCCCGACTTCGTCCACAGTATCGCCTGTCTGACCCCCTAACTATAGAGTCCCCTATTACTACTGCCCTCCTCTTCTTTTCCTTACCTCTCTGAGCTACAGGGCCGGTCTCTGTACCAGAGGCCCGGCCGCTGTCACTACACCCAGGTAGGCTGCCCCCCCAACAGTGCTCAAACAGGAGTACTTATTGTCAAGGTGTACAGCCACTGGGCTACTCTCTAGTCCATGCCTCTGCCGCTTGCCCCTCCTAACTGTGACCCACTTGTCTGTCTCCCGTGGTCTTCGAGTGACCACCTCTCTGTAACTCCTCTCTATGACCTCCTCACTCTCCCTGACCAGACGGAGGTCATCGAGCTGCTGCTCCAGGGTCCTAATATGGTCCCTTAGGAGCCCCATCTCAACGCACCTGGCGCAGATGTGGATGTCTGGAGGGCTATCAGACTCCATGACCTCCCACATCTAACATCCAGAACAGTAAACTGCCCTGGCCCTCAATCTCCCCCCTTATCCTGGCTACAAAACAAAGTGCAATACAATACAATACAAAGTACTGGAACAAATCAGCAGGGATCTGACTCCCAATCAGCTGCTTCCTCTAGTCTGCTTCCACCAATCAGCGGCTTCCTCAAGCCCACTTGTTTTCAACTGTGAAATGCGAATGGAACGTTACAGATTTGGGTTCCTCCTCCCACACCAACGGCTCCTGGGCCTCTGTGGAAACAAGCCCCGCGATCGAATATTATACTCACTGCCCGGACGCCGCTCCTCCCGCACCAACGGCTCCTGGGCCTCTGTGGAAACAAGCCCCGCGATTGAGTATTATGCTCACTGCCCGGACGCCACTCCTCCCACTGCAACGGCTCCTGGAGACACCATTCACACCTAGAAACACCATTCTGTTGAGTTCGCTTTGAACACGGTCCCACATAGCATGGGGAATCTTGTGTGCTGGATGGACAACTGGGATTATCTCAGGGTTAATGGTAATTGTGTACTTAACAAGTAACCTGCCCAGCTTGTCGTCAAACAAAGTTTTGTATCGTGTCAGGATTTGTTGGCTAAAGTCACAGGTTGTAGTCAGATGACAAACAGAAGGGCTGAAAGAGACAAGTCCCAGTCATGACAAGCGTTGACACCCAGCAGGGATGGCACATCCTCACGAACAAAATAGAAACTCAGGTTGTGGATACGTGAGTTAAGACAGCAGCGTAACTCAGCTTGACCGATAGGGTGCACTGGACCTCCTGCAAATGGGAGAAGGAAGGCAGCCGTAGGAGTGACAGTCTCTGTTTTTCAACACAGCTAGACAGATCACATTACATCTGGGCCCTGTGTCAACTTTCAGATAAAAGTTCTTGCCATTAACGAGCAAAGCGAACTTGGGGTCTAGTTGTTTGTGCATTGAATCAGACAGGGAATGCACATCCAAGCCAAAACCTTCGCCAACAGCCTGCAAATCTGTGGGAGCTGGTTGAGAGCTTTCTGAAAGTAAGTTCTCATGGCCAAGTGAATTACCAGATTGCCTTGTTTAGAAACATAGAAACATAGAAAATAGGTGCAGGAATAGGCCCTTCGGCCCTTCGAGCCTGCATCGCCATTCAATATGATCATGGCTGATCATCCAACTCAGTATCCTGTACCTGCCTTCTCTCCATACCCCCTGAACCCTTTAGCCACAAGGGCCACATCTAACTCCCTCTTAAATATAGCCAATGAACTGGCCTCAACTACCTTCTGTGGCAGAGAATTGACAACCAGGTCTCGCTGCATCTCCACATTTCCTAATCGGCCACCATTTAGATAATAGTCTGCTTTCCTGTTTTTGCCACCAAAGTGGATAACCTCACATTTATCCACATTATACTGCATCTGCCATGCATTTGCCCACTCACCCAGCCTATCCAAGTCATCTTGCAGCCTCCTAGCATCCTCCTCACAGCTAACACTGCCCCCCAGCTTCGTGTCATCCGCAAACTTGGAGATGTTCATAGAATCATAGAATCATAGAAAGTAGGTGCGAGAGCAGACCACCAGGTCCATCGAGCCCGCACCGCCATTCGCTCATGGCTGAACACCAAACAAACACCCCTACCCACAAACAGTAGACACAAGACACAGAACACAAGACACTACCCTCCCCTTTATACCGCTATCACCCCTCTCCACCCCAAGAACCGCGTGATCTCCTGGGGGAGGCAAAAAAACGGATAAAAACCCAGGTCCAATTCGGGAAAAAAATCCGGGAAATTCTTCTCCGACCCCAATCCAGGCGATCGACACTTGTCCAGGAGATCACTCAGGTCTTACTATACTAACCCTACCTAGGTCCATATCCCTGCCCTCTCCCCGTAGCCCCTTATCCCCTTGGCAACTAAAAAAACATCTATTTTAGACTTAAATATATTTAATGTTTCTGCTTCCACTGCTCCCTGGGGCAGTGAATTCCATAAATTAACCACCCTCTGGGTGAAGAAGTTCTTCCTCATCTCAGTTTTAAAAGAGCCCCCCCTTATTCTGCAACTATGTCCCCTAGTTCTAGTTTCCCCGATCATTGGGAACATCCTCGGTGCATCCACCCGATCAAGGCCCCTCACGATCTTATATGTTTCAATGAGATCGCCTCTCATTCTTCTAAACTCCAAAGAGTAGAGTTCCAGCCTACTTAACCTTTCCTCATATGTCAATCCCCTCATTGCAGGAATTAATCTTGTAAACCTTCGCTGCACTGCCTCCAGGGCCAGTACATCCTTTCTTAAGTATGGACCCCAGAACTGTACACAGTATTCCAAATGTGGTCTCACTAATACTGTGTACAGCTGCAGCAAGACCTCCGTGTTTTTATACTCAATCCCCCTAGCAATAAAGGCCAAAACTCCATTGGCCTTCCTGATAGCTTGCTGCACCTGCATACTAACTTTTAGTGATTCATGTACTACTACCCCTAGATCCCTTTGCGTTGCATTACAGCGCAGCTCCTCATTTAGAAAATAACTTGCCCTATCATTTTTTTTCCCAAAGTGAATGACTTCACATTTATTAGTATTAAATTTCATCTGCCAAGTTGTTGCCCACTCACCTAGCTTATCTATATCCTTTTGCAGACTCTTCCTATCCTCCTCATCCCCTACTTTTCTTCCCATTTTTGTATCGTCCGCAAATTTTGATATATTACACTTGGTTCCCTCCTCCAAATCATTTATATAAATTGTGAACAACTGGGGTCCCAACACCGACCCTTGCGGAACCCCGCTAGTTACCGGTTGCCATCCCGAATATGAACCATTTATCCCCACTCTCTGCTTCCTATTTGTTAGCCAATCCTCTACCCATGCTAATATATTACCCCCAATCCCATAATTTTTTATTTTTAGCAATAGTCTCTTATGTGGCACCTTGTCAAAAGCCTTTTGGAAGTCCAAGTATACCACATCCACCGGTTCCCCTTTATCCACCCGGGTTGTTACTTCCTCAAAGAATTCGAGCAGATTCGTTAAACAGGACTTCCCCTTCACAAAACCATGCTGGTTCTGTCCGATGAAGTCATGTCCATCCAAGTGCCCCGTTAGTGTTTCTTTAATAATTGTCTCTAACATTTTACCCACCACCGATGTTAGACTAACCGGTCTATAGTTACCCGCCTTCTGTTTACTTCCTTTTTTAAATATAGGTGTTACATTGGCCATTTTCCAATCCACTGGGACCGTTCCTGCCTCCAGGGAGTTTTGGAAAATTATCACCAATGCATCCACAATCCCCACCGCTATCTCCCTCAAGACCCTTGGATGTAATCCATCAGGCCCAGGGGATTTATCCTCCTTCAGTCTCATTAATTTCCCTAATACCACCTCCTTGGTGATCTTAATAGTATTTAGCTCCTCCATTCCTACCTCCCCCTGTTTATCCAGCGTTGGAATATTTTTTGTGTCTTCTATGGTGAAGACTGATACAAAATACTCGTTTAATGCCTTTGCCATTTCCATGTTCCCCACCAACAACTCTCCAGTCTCACCCTCCAATGGACCAACGTTCACCTTAGCCACCCTTTTTCTTTTTATATAGCTATAAAAACTCTTACTATTAGTTTTTATGTTGTTCACTAAATTCCTTTCATAGTCTATTTTCCCCGTCTTAATTAATCTCTTAGTTATTTTTTGCTGACCTTTAAATGCTTCCCAATCCTCTACCCTCCCACTATCTCTGGCTACCTTATATGCCCTTGCCTTCAGCCGAATACTATCCTTTATAGTTTTACTGAGCCATGGCTGACTGTTCTTACCCTTACCCCTTTTTTTCTTCATAGGAATACATTTTTCTTGAAGGTTATACAGTAGATCCTTAAACGTACACCACTGCTCATGTACCGTCTTATTCTTGAGTCTGCTATCCCAGTCAACTTTGATCAGCTCAGTCCTCATACCTTCATAATCCCCCTTATTTAGACTAAGTACCCTAGCCTGAGTTTCAACCTGCTCCCCTTCTATTTGAATATGGAATTCGACCATATTGTGGTCACTTGTTCCCAACGAGTCCCTAACTATGACATTTTTAATTAATCCTGCTTCATTACACAGGACCAGATCCAAGATTGCCTCCCCCCTTGTCGGTTCTGTGACATACTGTTCTAGGAACCCGTCTCTAATACATTCTATAAACTCTTCCTCTAGTTTACCCTGCCCAGTTTGGTTTGCCCAATTAATATGAAAATTGAAGTCCCCCATGATTACAGCAGTTCCCTTTTTACATGCGTCAACTATTTGCAGATTTATGTTCTGACTAACAGCGTCACAGCTATTTGGAGGTCTATAAATTACACCCACTAGTTTTTTTTTCCCCTTGTTATTCTCTATCTGTACCCAAGCTGTTTCACTATCCTGATTCTTCAACGCAATATCCTTCCTCTCTATTGCCGTTATTCCCTCCCTTATTAAAAGGGCCACCCCTCCTCCCTTTCTTTCCTGTCTATTTTTTCTAATTGTCGAGTACCCCTCTATATTTAACTCCCAGTCCTGATCCCCTTGCAGCCATGTCTCCGTAATGGCCACGATATCATAACTATATATACTTAATTGCACCGTTAATTCATTTATCTTATTTCGAATACTCCGTGCATTTAGATACAGCACTTTCAGATGATTTTTACTACCCTTCCTTTTTGTTTTTGCCTCTTTTACATCTAGAGCTTTATCTTCACACATTCTGGATCCTCCTGTCACATTTTGATTTTCCGTTTCCCCACTGATACCCTGCTCTATTTCCTCTACCCCTGCCGTTATTACCACCCTTGATACCTCCCCCCCGCTACTTAGTTTAAAGACCTCTCTACTGCCCTAGTTATATGATTTGCCAGGACCCCAGTCCCAGCACCGTTCAGGTGAAGTTCGTCCTTACAGAACAGATCCCCCCTGTCCCAGTACTGGTGCCAGTGGCCCAAGAAACCAAACCCATTTTTCCCACACCAGTCTTTGAGCCACGCATTCAGCTTTTTAATTTTACGTACTCTCGCCGATTTGGCCCGTGGCTCAGGTAGCAATCCGGAGATCAGTACCCTCGAGGTTCTGCTTTTTAATTTATTCCCTAACTGCTCAAACTCCTTCAGCAGATCCTCCTTCCTCGTCCTTCCTATGTCATTGGTCCCCACATGGACCACGACCACTGGATCCTCCCCCTCCCTCTGCAAATTTCTCTCCAGCATCGCAGAGATATCCTTAACCCTAGCACCGGGTAGGCAACACAGCCTTCGGGACATGTTCTGCTGGCCGCAGAGAACCTTATCTACCCCCCGAATAATACTATCCCCTATCACAACGGCATTTCTTCTAACTCCCCCCTCTTGAATGTCCCCCTGATCCACGGTGCTGCAGCCAGGTTGCTCATCCCTCCCACAGCCCCTGATCCCGTCCTCACATTGAGTAAGAGCCTCGGTCATGCTCGTCAGGAACAAGGGCTGTGGCTCCTGCCGCATCTCCTCCTGGTTCCCCCTACCTGCCTCGCTTATGGCCACACCTTCCTTTCCTTGCTCACTCACTACTGAATTAGTTAAACTGGTCGGTGTGACCATCCCCTGGCACAAAACATCCAGGTAATACTCCCCCTCCCTGATGTACCGCAGCGTATGAAGTTGGGTCTCCAGCTCCTCAATGCGGAGCTCGAGTTCCGCTAGCCTCAAACACTTACTGCAGCTGTAGGGATCATCTACACCATCTACATCAATGGTGTCGACAAATTCCCACATCTCACAGTATTGGCACATCTCCTGGCCGCCCATCTTATATAAGTAAATAACTGGTCCTATTTAAGAATCCCCTACCTGGATTACTATATTGATACACCCCTTATTTATATAATCCTACCTCCTATTGATACACCCCTTATTTATATAATCCTACCTCCTATAAATGGGAAAGTACTCACCCCAGCCGTAAATTACCTACTGGTTTGGCTGTCAAGTAGTAATTCCGTCCGCTCTTCCTGTCTGGTCCACTGCTCCCTTGCAGTGCGTGGCAAACCTCTTAGCCTCTGTTAGCCTCTCGAGCCGCGGCTCCGTCCTTCCTCCCTCGGCGACAGCCCGGGCCGCACTCACTGTTGCATTCAATTCCCTCATCCAGCTCATTAATATATATTGTAAATAGCTGGGGTCCCAGCACTGAGCCTTGCGGTACCCCACTAGTCACTGCCTGCCATTCTGAAAAGGACCCGTTTACTCCTACTCATTGCTTCCTATCTGCCAGCCAGTTCTCTATCCACATCAATACTGAACCCCCAATACCGTGTGCTTTAAGTTTGCATACAAATCTCTTATGTGGGACCTTGTCGAAAGCCTTCTGAAAGTCCAGATATAACACATTGAAGAACAAGATGCAAGCAGCAGTATTTGAAGAAATTATTCCTTTTGTTACAAAATCGACATCATTTTCCATACTCAGGGCAAGGGTCACGTGCAGCATGCGAAGCCCCACATTTAAAACAATGGTCTATTAGTCTCACAATAGAGTTGTCGGGCACTTGAGGAGAAGAGATTTGATAAGACATGCCGGCAACATTAATTTCACGACCAGCAGCGTGCCCTAAAACCTTTGTATGAGCGTCAGCCATTTCAGCAAATGCGGCAGCGGTTTACAGCAGTCTCTAGAGTAAGCTCAACATCCCGCAGTAACTCGTCGCGTAATTTATCATTACGGACACCATAGACCAAATGGTCACGGACTAGGCTGCCACATATATCCCTGAAATCGCATCGACTGGCAATGTGCTTCAAAGCGCTGACATACATCTCCACAGGTTCACCCTGTCTCTGGCTTCGGGAAAAGAATAAATGCCTCTCCATGACCAAGTTAGTGCGTAACTCACATAACTGTCGAAATTTGCGTAGTAGGCAATCAGGGTCACGGATACTCAGCGGGAGCGATCTGGACGCCAGCCGGGTCAAACCTAGCCGGTTCATAATGAAATCTTCTGGCACGTTGGGCAGCTTCTGTGCCTGCTAGATTAAGAAGAATTGACGCTCGAACACCGGTAGCAGCAGCAGGGTGAGCCGCTTCAATGTCAATTGAGAAATCTTCTTCAATATGTGCCACCGTTCTGCGAGGTCTTCGTCAAACACCAGGATCTCTGGTTTTATGAGAGCAAAACCCATAGTAATATATACCGGAGAAAAGAACAAACTAAAATAAAACCAATATAATTAAGCAAGGAGTGAGTCCATCCCACTTCTGACACCATGTCGAGCTTCTGCTGTTGGAATAACTTAGGTCACGCACAGTGATTAAGATTCAAAGACTTTATTAGCGTTACAGCATAGTTAACTTCATCGTAATACGTAACTCCAGACTGAGGGAGAAAGAGCAGAGAAGCTTTCTGTTAAACTAGTGGGTGTAGCTACAAAGTAACATGAGTGACACTGATCTACACATGGGGAAGAAGCTAGTCTTAGGTCTGGATGTCTAGGCTTTCAAGATCTTGTATATTCTACCAAAATGTAGAAGTAACACTAGGGAACTGCCAGCTGGCCGGCATCATTGATGACACTTCCAGCCTTCCGGATGCAATTCACGAAGAGGATGGATTGGATTAAAGGGAGTGATGAGCCAGTGATTATTATAGATCCAAAGCAAAAGTGGAGGAGTCCCTCATGAACAATTACCATCATATCAATCTTCTGCATCCGACTGCAAAATGATAAAGAGTCTCATCATAAGTATTATCAAGCACATTTGCTTGTTCAGGACGTCTAATGCATCCTATTGCATATGTCACTGTCAATGTCCACCACTCTCTGGCGATTCAGATAGTCGAGCCCAGAGCAGTTGCCATACCAGGCAGCTGCCGTACCCAGCTGAAATCCCATCAAAATACTTTCTATGATACATCTGTAGAGGTTAGAGTGAATCTGCATGGATATGCTGAATCTTCTCAGATGTCTAGAAAAGTAAATACCCTTTCTTGTTCACTGCATCCGTGTGAAGGCACCAGGATAGGTTGCTGGTGATCTGGATGGTAATGAATTTGAAGTTGTTGGCCATTTCTATAGCAACTCCATTGATGAGAGCATGGTTGTTTGGGCCAACAAACAACTCTTTAATTTTGCCGACACAATTTGTTAGGTTGTTATTCTGACACAATGACTTGAGGTTCTTGACCGCCTTCCTGTACTCTGTCTCATCGTTGTAGATCATCCGGCCTTCAACAGTGGCATCATCGGCAAATGTAAAGATCGACTTGGCACTGTGGGTGGCAAGAAAACCATAGGAGTAGAAGCAATTGAGCCGGGAACTGAGCATGCAACCCTGAGAAGCTCCAATGTTGGCTGATGGCTTGGAGTATCCAAGTAAGGCATTCCTTGACTAGTCTGAGAGACAGCTCTCAGAGCTTGGCACCAATCTTCACTTGCAGCTTAGGAGGATTGGTCTGCCATTTCTGTGGTTCCAATTTTAGAATTATTTTGTGATATTAGATAACCATCCAAAACCCTCGTTCTCATTAAGTTTGCAATGTCTGCTTTCCATTATGAGAATTGCTGTATCAATGCAAAGGACATTATCGATGCATTATATCATATGGGATTGAAATGGTGGGCATCCTTGATTGAAAAGTGTAAGCGAAAGAATTGGAATTTTTTGATAATCTAGATTGTTTTATGGTTATTTATGTGGTGTCTAATCAGAATTAATGAATTCTCTGCCACAGTTTGGCATGTGACATTTAGGCTTGTCCTTTGGGATGGCTAATTATGACTTAGCTTACCATACCTTTCTCAAAGTGAGCACCTAGACCTTTGACTCAAAGCCCTGATTTTAGAAATGCAAGATGTTAACATTTCAGGAGGCAACTATATTCAGGTTCAAGCATCCCCAAAATAATTTTCATATTTATATCTTGCTTTTTATTGAAAATGTGTGGAGTGAATATTAATGTTAGAGCAGGTGCAGTGATTCTTGCTAATGCACAGATAAAGATATAGTTCATGCATTAATTATTTGTAAATAATTCAAGGAAATAGGTTTTTGCCAACAAATAGACAAATTGTAATTGAGATCAATATCAAATAATTAATATTATCCAAAACAACTTGTTTCAGCTGAGGAGAATTATTGTCATCCTGATGAATTAGTTTGTGCAAAATCTCCCTGTGACTGCTTGGGTTTCCTTCAGTGCTTTGGTTTCCTCCCATATCCCAAAGATGCCCGGGTGTCCGGGCTTATTTGCCTCTGGAAAATTGCCACTAACGTGTAGGGAGTGAATGAGAAAGTGGGAAAATATAGAACTAATGTGAACATGTGAATGATGGTCGGTGCGGACTCGTTGGGTCAAAGGACCTGTAAGGTCACCATTCCTTCTCTCCGGTGATGCTGCCTGTCCCGCTGAGTTACTCCAACATTTTGTGTCTATCTTCGGTTTAAGCCAGCATCTGCGGTTCCTTCCTACATGTTTCCATGCTGTGCCTTTGAAAAAAACTAGGCTAAATTTTCTTCCCATGATCTGAAAAAGAAGAAGGGAATGAATGTTAGGAATTTAAGCCAAATTTCATTATCTGCTGGAATATCACCAAAGAAACTTGTTAATGGACCAATAGGAAGAGAGGGTTTTGCATTCATAGACATGAAAAGCTGGAGTAACTCAGCGGGACAGGCAGCATCTTTGGAAAGTAGGAATGGGTGATGTTTCGAGTCGAGACCTTCTTTAAGATAATGCACCTCCCCATCTGCTCTTTTAAAATGTACAATTTTACCAAGCCAATTAACCCACAAACCTGTACGCCTTTGAAGTGTGGGAGGAAACTGGTGGACCAGGAGAAAACCCAAGCAGGTCACGGGGAGAATGTACAAACTCTGTGCAGACAGCACCTGTAGTCAGGATCGAACCCGGATGTCTGACGCTGTAAGGCAGTAACCTCTACCGCTGCGTCACCATGCCGCCCTTGTGTCTTGTGAACATTTCTGCACCGTTTCATTTGATTCCTCTGATACTGTGGCCGCGGCTGAATTGTCGAGCTTTTATGCTTTGTAAGGATGGGCTCCCTCTGTGTTTAGAATTTCAACCTGACATTCAATTGGTATCTACGTAATGGCCCAGGTACATGTGTCTGTTTATCGTGAGACAGGGCAACAGGTGGGAAGCCTTGTCTGACTCACCTCCCTTGGCAACTCCTCCCCACGGAGATACCAGCCTAATCTGTCAGCTGCCAGCTGGGAAACCATGATATCACATAATTATTTTCTGCAAGCAGAATTTATGGATTTCAGACTAGAATTTCCTAAGCTTTTAATACCTTGAAGCCTAATCAGGTTCTGCACTACATCACTTGTGAATGTGTGATTATAGAACAAATAATTATTGGTCTATCTAATTGTAGGGCATAAATATAATAATCCAACTATAACATTGTTGTTGTTTTGATTGTTTCCTCCTGATTTTTTTCTGACCCATAAAAACTCAGATCGTGCCCCAATCACCTCTTTGTTTTTGTTCCTAAGATGGTGGCAACAGTTGACAACAGTTGATAACAGGAAAACAGTTGTTGCCCATTCTAAGAGACCCTCAAGGAGTCAGGAGGCAACCACACAATGCCACATGTAGTGCCGATGCAGCTCAACCTTCTTATAACACTCTGACAGTTTGTATGAACATCACTGCCCAGTACGAGCAGCGTCGGCACGTTTAATGAATGCAATTGTATAACATTTTATGCAGGAATTAAACTAATAATTACCATGATACTGGATTAGTTCCACAACTAATTAGCTGCAGTATGCCAATCTATAGACTTCTGCACTCTAATTTTTAGTATAATCTGGTTCTACTGCCTGCTTTATCCTTGAACCCTCTTCTTTCCTTTGGTAATCATTCATTGCAAGTCTTGGTCCTATGTATTTAAAAAAAAATGAGTATACTACAGTTCAGGGCAAAGATCTTTGCAATATTATTCACAATTGTAATTTATTCCACAGTAAATGAGAATGTTTCCATTATAAAAATGGAACTGAACTATTTATCTGCAGAACTAATTCATTATTTTTCTATAAAGATCTAGCATTCAGTTTTCCTATTCATTTCCAGGAATTTCTCTACCAGGTTCCCATGAATATTTGATTTGACAATTATCACAGGCAGGTGAATGCAACTGCTAATTGGTATTGGTTTATTATAGAAACATAGAAACATAGAAAATAGGTGCAGGAGTAGGCCATTCGGCCCTTCGAGCCTGCACCGCCATTCAATATGATCATGGTTGAACATCCAACTCAGTATCCTGTACCTGCCTTCTCTCCATACCCCCTGATCCCTTTAGCCACAAGGGCCACATCTAACTCCCTCTTAAATATAGCCAATGAACTGGCCTCAACTACCTTCTGTGGCAGAGAATTCCAGAGATTCACCACTGTCTGTGTAAAAAATGTTTTTCTCATCTCAGTCCTAAAAGATTTCCCCTTTATCCTTAAACTGTGACCCCTTGTTCTGGACTTCCCCAACATCGGGAACAATCTTCCTGCATCTAGCCTGTCCAACCCCTTAAGAATTTTGTAAGTTTCTATAAGATTCCCCCCTCAATCTTCTAAATTCTAGCGAGTGCAAGCCGAGTCTATCCAGTCTTTCTTCATATGGAAGTCCTGACATCCCAGGAATCAGTCTGGTGAACCTTCTCTGTACTCCCTCGATCTTTCCTTATGATCATGGCTGATCATCCAACTCAGTATCCCGTACCTGCCTTCTCTCCATACCCCCTGATCCCCTTAGCCACAAGGGCCTACTCCTCCCACTGCAACCGCTCCTGGGCCTCTGTCCTGTCATGTGTACCAACATACAGTGAAATCCTTTTGCTTGTGTGCTTTCCAATTTAATCAGATAATACAGTACAATAAAGTACAATAAAGCCAAACACAAATACAATAGGAAGTGCAAAGAGAAAAATACCAGAGTGCAGAGTATAGTTTTGCAGCATAGTTCCAGTTCCAGATCCAGTTCCACTTCCAGTTACCGATCTAGAGAGAAAGTTCAATATCCACAATGAGGTGGATAAAAGATCCACAATGAAGATCAGGATTACGCTCTAGCTTATTGGAGGACTGTGTTCAGTACTGTGTTCAGATCTGGGCACCATGTCATAGGAAAGATGTTGTCAAGCTGGAAAAGGTAGAGAGATGATTTACGAGGATGTTGCCAGGACAAGAGGGTTTGAGCTATAGGGAGAGGTTGAGTAGGCTGGGACTCTATTCCTTGGAGCACAGGAGGATGAGGAGTGATCTTATTGAGGTGTATAAAATCGTGAGACAAATAGATCGGGTAGATGCATAGAGTCTCTTGTCCAGAGTAGGTGTAGCTGGCCCAAGTTGGGCCCAAGAGCCTGTTTCCACACTGTATCAATCTATGACTCCATGACAGGTCAGTGGTCTGATAACAGCAGGGAAGAAGCTGCTCATGAGCCAGGTGGTACATGCTTTCAAGCTTTTGTGCATTCTACCCAATGGGAGAGGGGAGAAGAGGGAATGACCAGGGTGAAAAAGCTCCTTGATTATGTTAACCGCTTCCCAGAGGAAGGGTGAAGTGTAGATGGGGTCGATGGGAGTGGAATCTTGTCTGTGCAATGGACTGAGCTACAACCACAACTCACTACATCCACAATTTCCTACTTGCCTACTACAACAAATGAAATAACATACAACTGATCTGGACCACCATCATGTTTGACTTTCTCTGCAATAAGCAATTTAAAGTGCAAAGTATAACAATGTGGATCGATGTCTTGATGTTCCGATACTGCGGAGGGTAGCATCCAGCACCACTTTTAGATAAGATCACCTGCCAGTGCATTAACAAACTACAGCAAACATCCACTGGAACAGGTGAAGATAGCCCTTTTATACCTTGTGCAGCTCTTTCTTGCATCAAAGCAAGCTGCTTTGCATACCAGCCCAAATGTACTCGATGCTCAGGGGAGTTAACTGAGTTAGAGTCATGCATCTCTGTCGATACTTAAAATTAAAACTGGGCACGTAGTGCTCCCTCTGGCTGCGTGCAACATACTTACAGAAGGCAAAGTTATTTTTGGATATGGAACAAGGCCTTGGATCGGGTAAGCGAGAAGCTGCAGATCAGAGAGATGGTGTATTTCACAATTTGTCATGTGTCCGCATCCTGATGCAAAGCATTTGCTGCAGGGGCCTCAAGTGTCTTTGTCAAACACAATCTGATAAACCACAGTAATTAATTATTTACAGAAGGCACACAACATTTTTCCATAAGGTTTGCTGATGAATGAATGGTATTCCTGCCAAATGTGTCAGACAATACAAGGCAAGGTCATATTTTTCCTGCAGTGTGCACAGCTTAGACAGTAAACAATTAATTCTGGTACTTTTCCCCTACCACTGAAATATAAGAATTAGAAAGTAACTAGTCTCACTTATTGCTTGCTTTGGTTCATGGAACTATTACAAGATATACAGGAATGAAAAGGCTGTGGATTAGAAACACTGTGATAACCAAGATAGTCAAATTACACAAAATGAAAGAAGTGGCAGAATTGGTAAAGTGATGATAATGACCAGGGCTCCTTTCTCCACTATATAAGAATTAAATTGTTATGAAATATGCAATGCAATGCAGAAGAACAGGTATTAAAAAAAAAAAATCTGATTTCACTGATACAGATGGGTGTTATAATACAAGCTTTTTTAAAGACACAATTTTACTGTTGCAAAATAGAAATAACCAAAGGCCATAGAAATAATACAATAAATATACAGGGTGTATTATGATATCATTATATTTAATTATATATTATAACTGGAAAGCTGATTTTCTATGTAAAAGGCCACCCCTGGGTTTAGAACACCTAACATATGAACACCCCAACCTTTGAATAAGCTCCCATTACATTATTAAATTCAGAAGTCCAACGTACATATTTGCACTCCAACAAATGGCAGAACTGGTTTTGTCTCTCCAATTTTACGAATTGTTTTTCCTCATCATTTTTGTGTTCTTTCCATGTCCTTCATTACATAACTGTGATTTTTGTGTATTTTCTGAGTTATGGACAAAATCAACTTATGAGCATCTGTGACAATGGAATCTGTTTTCTTACCTGGGGACGGCCTGTGAAATTATGAGTTAATTATACTGTGCATGATGCCCATTGATTTATTTCCTCAAAATTGTTTGGTTTATTTCCAGACAATAATGAAACGCACCAGCACTAAGCATTGCTGTTCCACAGAAACAGCCTGCTGAAAACATTCTGAGGTGGTCCATGAGCTTTCTTGAGGTAAATTTCTATCAGATCCTGCTCTCCTCTGCGAAAACCATTTCTCTTCACTAACTTTTAAATATTCTCCCTTACAACCTCCATCTCCCATAACAGAACGGTAGAGCACATAAACTAGTTTGTCATAGACACTGACTCTGTCTGTTCAACTGCTTCTGTTGTTACCCTAACGCACCAGGGAAATTTTCCCTTAATGTACCCCTCTTCCCATCTCTAACTTCTTTCTTTCATTTCTATGAAACTCAGCTCTTAGTCCCTTGGGCTATTCCCACTAACTGCCACTGACATATTTTCCTGGCCCCTGTGTCAGCTGACAGTGTTAATGGTTCTCTGTCCCAGATACCGACACCCTGCTTTTCAGATCACAACTCCATAGTGACCTACTTTTGTTGCAAACTATAACTTCTCGCATGACATTTGAAAGTCTTTTCCCATGCTCATATTTCCCTGAATATTTTTACTGCTGACCCAGAATCAGTCACAATTGGCCCCTAGAATAGTTGTGAATTTGTAAACAACCATTCTATATTCTTTTTTATTCATCTGCAGTCTTTAACAGATTTGACCACAGAATCCTCCTCTTCCATCTTCCAGCTTGGTGGGACCTCACTGGCCTGATTTTATTTTTAACATGAAGTCTTGGCAGTGACTTCTCTTCCCACTTTTGGGGCATTACTTCTGCTGTTCTTGAAGGGTATATTCTTGACATCTTCCAGTGCATGACGATAATGGCCGCCAGCACTTCAAAGGTTCAAAAAGGTTCAAAGGTATGTTATTGTCACGTGTACCAATTAAGGTACAGTGAAAACCAATTTACCATACAGTCATACAGTCATACTAAAAAAAAGCAACAAGACACACAACTACATAAAAGTTAACATAAACATCTACCACAGCGAATTCCCCACATTCCTCATTGTGATAAAGTCCAATCTTCTTTCCTCTTTATTCACCAGCATTTCTCTTTACTCTTCCTTGGTTCCACATTGCCAGTCTTCTTTTTATGACATTCACTAATGAATGGGAAAAAATCTCATCTATCTGAAGCCATCATCTTCGTTCCATGCCAACAAATCTGTCCGATATAGGAAGGTTAGTTCTTCCAATCTGTTACTGTGACTTTTGTGGACAATTGTGAGATAGGTGTTGATGTGCCCTTCTGCTGACACTATAACAACTGTCAAGGGAAGCAAAGGTCCACGTTACAAATTCCATCTGCCTCACTGGCCACTAACTGAGAGGGAACCAAACTGCACACAAACATGGTGTCTTACTTCACCTCGAGATATGCTTAGGAGCTCACTTCCATTATCATCAAGACTGCCTTCTTTCACCTCCATAATCCCTTCCTCAGCACATCTGCTGCAGAAACCTTCCTCTGTTCCTTAGTCATTGTTTGATTTAATTGCTCCAGTGCTCTGCTAGTCATCCTCACCACTATCAACTGTTAAACTCATCACTGCCAATTGCTAATTTGAATAGTCTCACCCTTGCTTCCAGATCCCTCCCTGGCCACCTCCTCCACATCCTTCTCCTGCACCCCCCTGTCCTCCCCTGTTTAATCCCCTGTCGTCTGTGCCCTTTCAGTTCTGGCCTCAACAGGATGTTAATCACCACGCCACCAAGATGATATCTTCAGGTTACTGGGCTCTGTTCTGGATGTAATTTCCTCGCAAAGGGTCTCTGATTCTTTGCCTCTCATCTGATATGTTCTTCATATCCGGATGCTATTAGACTCATGAGCCGCGACCTGTCGAGGGAGGCCACTACCGAACCCGGCCCTGTTCATCCCTGATGACCTGAAGGGCCAGTGATGATGAACACAGGGCCACGTGCAGGCAGTTGCCAAACCCTGACAGGCCGCGGAGCCGTGGGAGCCGACCCAGAGTGGATCCCAGGCTCGTCTCCCGCTCTCTGCCGAAGACTGGGAACCGGAAGGAGGAGAGAGTGGGTGACACCAATGGATGCTGGACAAAGGGCCGGTAGGAGAAACGGGGAGGGGTCTAGCCTTCCATGCCTTCAAGGTCGCCTGTGGGAGGCGCCTCTGGGGCACAACAGCTGAAGGCCCAGAGAGAAGAGAAGGACGGCTCGCTGGCCTTAAAGCCAGCTGCAGCTTGGACTCTGTAAAATGGCACCAGAATCTGGCAACTATTACATATACACTCAGTGTGCTGTTTCTATGCATGGGGTACTTAATCAGGGATTGTCTTTATGTATGGCAATAATCTATGATCCATATGCAAAATAATGGTGTTTCATTGCATCTTCATACACTTAACTATAAAAGAACCATTGAATCATTAAATTCTGTGTCTCTGTGTCACTTTGTTTTAGAGAATACATGTATACATATTAATTTTACATACATATTAGCATGTTAAAGGTACTACGTCAATGCTAGTTGGTGCTGATAGTATTTCTCCTGCTCACAGCAGTCAAATTACCAAAAGGGTACTTGAACTTCTATCACACTGATGTCCACAAAAGTGACGGCAGCTGATTAGGAGAACTTCTGACATGGGAACGGTGAAGGCAAATGGAAACAAGATTCTACTCGGGAGAACATTGGAATTATTAGACAACCATGAAAGCTCCAATCTAGTGAGGGATAAATAATATACATGTTCTATGATGGCTGTCATGCCCTGGAAAAGCTTAAATGTTATGATACCTTTGACTGATATTAATACAAGCATAGGAAGGAACTGCAGATTCTGGTTTAAACCGAAGATAGACACAAAATACTGGAGTAACTCAGCGGGACAGGCAGCATCTCTGGAGAAAAGGATTAGGCAACATTTCGGGTCTAGTCTGAAGAAGGGTCTCGACCTGAAATGTCACCTATTCCTTTTCTCCAGAGATGCTGCCTGTCCCATTACGCAAGCATAATATCCTCAGCACAACTCACAGATTAAATGTAATTGTGTTATGTACATGTAAAATGATGTTCCCTGTTTCCTTGCAAGAAAATGTTCCCAATTGCCTGAACCCCATTAATGACCAGCATCGGCATGTTACAGACAAACTCATTATCAGAAATATTCATACCAAAACCATCACCATAGTAACATTTTTTAGTGTGGTCTTTGTTTGAGTTTAGTCTTTATTGAAGGGGCATGATTGTCACGAAGCAATATTTGCCAGACCTTCTTTTGTTTGCTTAAAGCACATGATATAAACTGTCATGATTATCATTGATGTGTGTGTGTGTGTGTGTGTGTGTGTGTGTGTGTGTGTGTGTGTGTGTGTGTGTGTGTGTGTGTGTGTGTGTGTGTGTGTGTGTGTGTGTGTCTGTGTGTGTGTGTGTGTGTGTGTGTGTGTTTTTTTTTAAATTTTTTTTTTTTTTTTGCATGGGTGTTTTAGCTCTTCACCCACCTCGAACCAGGAAATGTTTTGTCAAACATTTTTCCATAAAGACAATCCCTTCATGAAATTAAGATTAAATATGTGGTATGATACGATAATCGTATGGTTGGATATAATATTAAGCCTGGCACCTAGTATAAACAGGGACAATTTTAAATGAGAAACATTTGCATATTTATAGGTCACACAGGTGAAACAGTCTGAAACAAAACAGTAAGCTAAAGTACTCTGGCATCTTAAGAGGCCAAAGCAAAATGAACACTGGAAAAGTGCGGTTTTTATGAGTGAAAGCATACGAGCCAAAATGGGTAGGATTTAATGATAAGAGGGATTAAGTTACCAGGCTTGCACAGAGAGGAAGCAAGGGTATTGATTATTGAAATATCATGGCGGTCCATTAAGATGAACTTTTCAGAGGTTATCTGAGAGGATTTCATACAGTTGTTGTTTATTTTGTGCACATATTCTAGCTACATTCTTTATATTTGTGCTTATTATTTATATGGTTTATAAAAAAGAAAATAAAGGAAGTCTCTACTCCTTCCTCTCTCAAATTAGAGAATGTCTAACTGACTTCTTGGTGTGCTGTACCTGACCGAATATTGGTCAGCAAATGTTGAGTTCCACAGTAGCATAACTATTCTATTCACCAGAAGTAATGCCTCAGCTTCAGACGCTCCTGTAAACTGAAACAAAATATATAAATTGTTCATTAACTGCACAAAAATGAAGACATATAGACAGTGAAATGGAACTGTGTAATATTAGTATATAAGTGCTTTCAAATAACCCATGCAGTTTTTTTTGCTTTCTATTAAAAGTAAATGGATTACTGTCTCAATTGCAAAACTGGAAGATGAATATCAGATAAGCATATTAATGCATTTAGTATTAGTAATGAAGAGTAAAATTTCAACCTCAGGGTAGGTTAGTACAGTTGCCCATTTCCTCATTCTCCAAATATTCAGAATCTAATACTAATTTTAATGGTTCATCGGCAGTATACTTTTAACATTTAACATTTTCATGTCTACAGGTACAGGCACCCGTTTCCTGCATTCAGAACATACATAATCCCCACTGTTTGCAGGTCAAAAGTGCTAGTTAACATCACTGTATGCCAAACAATGTCAACACTTTTTGTTTCCACATAAACAGGAGCTGCCTATGGTGCTTTGCATGACCACTCCTGTGAATGTCACATGAGCACTGCAGTGAAGGTCATACATTCCAAAAAAAAATGCTGCCTCAAATGAATGTGAAAAAATAAACCCAGCACAGCAAAGGAAAATCAAAGGAAAATCAATAGAACTCAATCTTTTTGATGCTGCAAATTGATGTCATCTAGAAGAGAGTCAACAAGATGTTAGTTCTGTTTGCTAGGCCACCTGTTAGAAACAACAATTGCATGGGCTAAGCTTGTATGCTCCATATTTAAGCAAATCAACTTTGCAGAAGTGAAAATATCAAAATACTGGATATATTGGCTGAAAGGTTGTTTTGTGGAAACTGGAGCAGTGGGTGGTTTAACTGTGATGGCCAGAAGGATCCATTGTTACCAATGCCATCAGGCAGTGGTGCAAACCAATTTAGATTTACAAAGATAACATCGAGGTTGCACAGTTGCTTGAACCATGACTATCAGGTTTTATGGGTTCCCCCACATTTGGAAGATGATAGTTGTCTGGGAGATGATAGTTGTTTGGAAGATCACAGTGGTGTAGTTGGGCCTTGAACAACATGGAGCAGGCATGTGCTTGTGCTCTATTCCAAAATAACAACAGTATGAGGGAGCAGCATGAAACAAGTGTCTCTGGGTCAAACAAATGGCATATCTTGGGGGAGAAGCATACAAATGTGGAAAAGACATTTGGTCAGGTACATGGACAGGAAATGTTATAGGGATATGGGCCAAATGTGGGCAGGTGCAACTAATGTAAATTGGGCATCTTGGTTGACATGGGCAAGTTGGGCTGAAGGGTCTGTTTCCATGCTCTATGACTGGAATATTATGTCATCATAGTAACCACAGGGTTTACCTTGTTGGAATTTCAGGCACTGATTTGGGTAAACAGTGATTATCTGAGAGACACCTGCTGCGTCCATTGCCACCAACCATCGTCATGGTGCGTATAGTTCTGACCTAGGTCTGTTTTCATGAGAAAAGGGTTGGATGTGGAAGCTGAAATTGTCGAGAGGTTGAGATAGTATCAGTTCACAGTGGTGAAATTAGATGTTGCTGTTGACTTAGGAACTGCTTACAGTTGTGGTCTTCAAGCAGTGAGTATGGTACCATGTTGGCCATTATCAGCTGCTGTCATGATTCCAGTCTCCACAACTTGTTCATTTAAAGCTTGTCAAAGATCAATGCCTGACGATGATTTTCTTGCATTCATGATTCACCGTACAATACAAGTTACCGAGCAACAGGAAACCCAGAAGGATTGACCGCAAAGGCGAGAGAGAGGGAGAGGAAGGGAGAGGGAGTGGGTGGGAGAAGGATGGAGAGAGAGACGAGATGGAAGAGAGAGAAATGATAGCAATAGGGATGGAAATGTGAGGGAAAGAATTGAGGGAAGAGAGAGAGGAAGAGGGGAGAGAGGTAAAAGGTAGGAACAGGGAAGGGCAGTAGATATTATACTGCAACTTGCTCATTAAGATCTTCACTAGTTTGGCTGTTAGGATATTTAACTGGTTTGCAGTCCTGATTTGTTATCCTTTAGACTTTAGACTTTAGAGAAACAGGGCCTTCGGCACACCGAGTCCGTGCCGACCAGTACACTTGCACTATCCTACACACTAGGGACAATTTAACAATTTTATCGAAGCCAATTTTATCCTACACGCCTCAGAGTATCCCGAGAAAATCTGCATGATGACAGGGAGAACTTACAAACTTCATAAAGACAGCGCCCGAGGTCAGGATCGAACCCAGGTCTCTGCAGCTGTAGGCAGCAACTTTACCACTGTGCCACTGTGCTGCCCTAATCAATGCTTAGGCAAATGATTCTGAATTCTGTCTTCTTGCTGATGACCTAAGTAGAGGTATAAGTTCAAAGGCTCCACACAATGCCTTTGGGAGAAATTATGGCATCATTAAGAACATTGAACAGTACAGAAGCGGAACAGGCCCTTTTTGCCCACGATGTCTGTGTCGAAAATGATGCAAATTAAACTAATCCCTTCTGCCTGCATGTGATCCATATCCCCTCCATCTCTTGCATATTTGTGTACAGGTGACAATAAAAGAACCATTGAAACATTGGCCTATCTAAAAGCTGCTGCAACACCACAATCATATCTGCTTCCTTCACCATCCCTGGCAGTGCATCCAGGCACCCACCACTCCCTGTGCAAAATACCTGCCCCACACATCTCCTTTAAACTACCCCCTCTGACCTTAAAGCTATGCCCAGTAGAATTTAACATTTCCACTCTGGGGAAAAGATTCTGACTATCTGTGCCTCTCCTAATTTTAAATACTTCAACCAGGTCTCCCCTCTGCCTCTGACACTCCAGAGAAAACAATCCAAATGTATCCAACATCTTCTATCCTCGCTTATATCCTCTAATCCAGACAGCATCCCAGTAAACCTCTTCTGTACCCTCTCCAAAGCCTCCACATTCTTCCTGTAATGGAGTAACCAGAACTGCACGCAATACACCAGATGCAGCCTAACCAAAGTCTTATCAAGCTGCACCATGACTTCCTGACTCTTACACTTAATGCCAAGGCAAGCATACCATTAGCCTTCTTTACCAGTCTATCCACTTGTGTTACTACTTTTAGGGGCCAATGGAATTGGACTCCAAGATTCCTCTGTCACATTAATGCTGTTAAGGGTCCTGCCATTAAATATATTTTCCCCTCACATTTTACTACCTAAAAAGTAATACCTCATATTTTCTGGAATTAAACTCCTTTTGCAACTTCTCCACCCGTTAGAAGGAAATAGTTTAACTGATGTATATCTTGTTGTGTCCGTTAATAGCTTTTTTCACTGTGCACAACTCCATCAATTTCTGTGCCATCTGTAAACTTACTAACAACCCATCTACATTTTCATCTGTTATTTACATATACCATAAACAACAGAGGTCCCAGCACAGATCCTTGTAAAACAGCACTAGTCTTTCACTCCAGCCAGAATAATGCCCTTCCAACATTCTATGGGTGAGCTAGCTTTGAATCCAAATTTCCAAGCCACCAAAGATCCCAGACAAATTAATGTGGATCAATCTATCACGACCTTGCCAAATGTCTTATAAAGTCCATGTAGACAAAATCTCTGATCTACCCCCATCAATCACTTTTCATCGCTTCCTCAAAAAAAACCACTGCAAAGTGTTTTGGTCTTACTAACGGTCTTACTTATTTTCTTCCAAATGCGAGTAAATCCTATCCTTAAGAGACCTCTCCAATAGGTTCCCTACCACTAAGGTGGGTGGCACAGTGGCGCAGATTGTAGAGTTGCTACCACACAGCTCCAGAGACCCAAATTCGATCCTGACCTCTGGTACTGTGGAGCTTGCACGTTCTCCCTGTGAGTACATGGGTTTCCTCCTGATGATCCAGTTTCCTCCCATATCCCAAATATGTGTGGGTATGTAGGTTCCTTGGCCTCTGCAAATTGCCCAGAGTGGATGTAAAAATGGGATAACATAGAACTAATGTGTTCAGTGTGGACTCAGTGGGCCAAAAGGCCTGTTTCCACACTCTATCTCTAAAAATACATATAATGCGAGACTCACTGCCTTTAGGTTCCTGGGTTATTTCTATTTCCTTTCTTAAACAAAGAAACAACATTGGCTACTCTCCATTCCTCTGGGACCTTGCCTGTGGCTAGAGTGAATACAAAGATCTTCATTAAGGTCCCTGCAATCTTTCTTTCCACTCTCAATAATCTGTGATAGATCCCATCAGGCCCCGGGAATTTATCCGCTTTAATGATCTTCAAGAAACCCAACACCCTTCCTGAACTGAAAACACCCATGCATAAGAAGTATGCCATTAGCCTTCTTTACCACTCTATCCACTTGTGTTACTACTTTTAGGGGGCTATGGACTTGGACTCAAAAATCTCTCTGTTACATCAATGCTGTTAAGGGACCTTAGGGACCACACACAGATCTCACTACCCTCCATGCCCTTCTCCGAGGTGAATACTGATGCAAAGTACTTGGTTTGTACTTCACTGCATCCTGTGGCTCCAAGACTAAATTCCCTCCTACCCTCTCCATAATTAACCTCTAATTTTTAATATATGTATAAAAAGTCATAGGATTATTCTTTGTCAATGATATTTTGTGGCCCCCTCTAGCCCACCTAATTTACTGCTTGAGTTATTTCCTGCTTTCTTCATATTCCTCAAAGGCCCTGTCTAATTTCATCTTCCTAAACCATACATATGATTCCTTTTTATTTTTGATCAAATTGACATCTTCTCTTGTCATCCAAGGTTCACTAACCTTGCCAACCATGTCCCCCATCCTTACTGGAACATGCTGATCCTGAACTCTGATCTGCTGGTCTTTAAGTGACTCCCATATGTCAGCTGTGGAATTACTCAATAATACCAGCTCTCAATTAGCTCCTCCTTGCCCCTGCCTAATATTCTTTTAATTTCCCACTGATGCAAGAAATTACTGTAAACCATGAACATCACATTTTGAAGGCTTGATGAGTTGTAAATTTAATTGACCTAGCTGTGGCAGAGGAAGTAGCCACCTGGCTTTAAGCAAACATGCCCACTCTTTTTCTGAAAATAAAATGCTGCAGATGCTGAAATCTGAAATAACAAACAGAAAATGATGGAAATGCTCAGCAGACCTGCAGGATTGCTCTACTGAAAGGTCACCAATCTGACAATTGAATTCAGTGTTTTCATTTCTCAGACATTGTCTGACCTATTGAAGATTTCCAATCTTCTGTGATTTTAGACTATAGAGATACAGCGCGGAAACAGGCCCTTCGGCCCACTCCGACCAAAGATCACCCCGTACACTAGCACTATTCTACTCACTAGGGACAATTTACAATTTTATTGGAGCACCTGGAGAAAATCCATTCGATTACAGGAAGAACATACAAATTCCATACAGATCGCACCGGAAGTCAGGTCTCTGGCACTGTACGACAACAGCGCTATCACTTGGCCACTGTGCTGCCCCGTCTTTTTTTGTTTACATGAATCCTAAACCGCTCTGAGATTAGTACATATTAGCATATCATTGTTGAGTGTGGCAACAGTTTGAACCACAAGACAAAAGCTAGAAGGTTTCTGATTGCATGGATGGGATGTGGTCTGACCTTGGGTACAAGCATGGCTTATGACAGCAAGGGGTTGGTAGCAGGCCAACATATTTGTTTTATTATTGAACTCTGAATTATTGAAGTCAAAAAAGCGGAAAGCAACCTGCAGATGCCAAATATCTGAAATAATAATTTAAAAATTCAGAAAAAGTAAAAGGCAGTATTTGTGGAGAGATAAACAAAATTAATATTTCATGTTTGCTGCTGACCTGCTGAATATTCCCAGCATGTTTTTTTGTTTATTTGTAGCATTGACAACTAACATTTCAGTTGGGAATCAATAATGCGTTGTTGTAACTACACATTTGGGGTGGAGAGAACAAAGATAATTGCTGTGAAATGAGGGAGACTCTGAGACACAAAATGACACAAGTGGTGGTGGTGGTGCTTGCTGAGGTACAATGGTGAATATGTGTTAGTTTAGTTTCGTTTAGAGATACAGCGTGGAAGCAGGCCCTTCGGCCCACCAAGTCTACACTGACCAGCACACTCACACTACAACACAAATCTACATTAGAATCTACATACCAAACACTATCCTACACACACTAGGGACAATTTATGATTTTCACCAAAGCCAATTAACCTACAAACCTGTACGTCTTTGGAGTGTGGGAGGAAATCGGAGTACCCGGAGAAAACCCACGCAGGTCTCGGGGAGAAGGTACAAACTCTGTACATTCAGCACCCATAGTCAGAATCGAACCCGAGTCTCTGGTGCTACTAAGGCAGTAACTCTACTGCTCGCAAACCATGCCACTCCCACCGTGTCACAGGTTGCTGTAGACCTGGCCAGAGGAGACATAAATAGAATGTAATGAATAACAATGGATGAGAGACAAAAACACATAATGATGGAGCACTTCAATCTCAGTAGCTGGAGTCAAATTGAGTGAATTTACTGACCCCTTGAATTGTGTTCATTTTATCCTGCACAATGCCAATGTACAGCTGGAGACACAAGGAACTGCAGATGCTGGTTTACAAAAAAATGACACAAAGTGCTGGAGTAACTGACCACGTCAGGCAGCATCTCTGTTTAGTTTAGTTTAGTTCATTATTGTCACGTGTATTGAGGTACAGTGAAGAGCTTTTTTGTTCTTGCATGCTATCCAGTCAGCGCAAAGATTACATGATTCACAATCAAGCCGTCCAGTGTACAGATGCAGGATAAAGGATATAACTTTCAGTACAGGGTAAAGTCCAGTAAAGTCCGATGAAAGATGGTTCAATTCTCCAAGGCGGTAGAAGGGAGGTCAAAATTCAAGTCAAGAGTGTTTTACTGTCATATATCCCGAATCGGAACAATGAAATTCTTACTTGCAGCAGCAGAGCAGATATGTAAATGCACTGCTATGTAAAACTCATCATAAACAACAACAAAAAGAACATGGATAATATAGATAGATGAATTTTCAGGTCGGGATCCTTCCCCAGCACTTTTTTGGACAATGTACCGCTGTTCATTTAATCCTGCAGGGTGCCACATTGAAGGTACCATTTTCTGCTTAATAGTTGTTTTAAATGTACTTTTTTTTTCCAATGAGCCTGAAAAATTGATGTAGTAATAATATAGATCGTATATTTGGGCAATTAGGAAGCTGGTGAATGTGTCTGGGAACCACAAATTGATCATAGTACAGTAAGTGGCATGGAGATCCATTATGTTGGGCTATCTCTTTACCCAACTATCTCTATCCCAAAACTGATCACATTGCCATTCTCTTTCTCCACAGCCTCCAAGTTGCCCTGATTCTGGATTCTCAATTTGATCCATAAGACCAAGCCACCTTTCTTTAGAACATTTGAGCAATTTTAATTATGCTTGCATGCTCACATGAAAATGTCCCTCTCCCTTTTCTATTTCATTGAGTTCAGCTTTGACCCAGCAGTTACAACATGTACACATTTTTACTAGTTGGAGCAACAGTCAGTTACCCTTCCTTTGACTCTCACATACAATATTTTTCCTATCCATGAAACCATGAAAATGTATTTTAGAAACATAGAAACTAGGTGCAGGAGGAGGCCATTCGGCCCTTCGAGCTAGCACCGCCATTCATTGTGATCATGGCTGATCGTCCCCAATCAATAACCAATGCCTGCCTTCTCCCCATGTCCCTTGATTCCACTAGCCCCTAAAGTTCTAACTCTCTCTTAAATCCATCCAGTGATTTGGCCTCCACTGCCCTCTGTGGCAGGCAATTCCACAAATTCACAACTCTTTGGGTCAAAATGTTAACCTACATTTCTTACTACCTTGTCAAACATCACTGGAGAATCAATTAACACATAGCCAACTGATGCCTTTTATCTGTTCAGTCTGATACTTATTCAATTTACCAAGCTTACTTTTCCTTTACCAGACCTGTGCTGCTTGTCAGTGCTTCTCACAGCATTTTCCTGTATGCTTCAAATGCAATTTCGTAAGCCATTCTTTTTCTCTTTGCATACAAAACTGTTGCAGTGTTCCATCAATGGCAAGATGTCAGTTTTATCTTCTGATTTTTTTTTCAATATACAGCTATTTGGTTTTATCTCCCTGATAAAAATTATTTATTTCAGAATATTCCGCTTCTTTTGGTAGATTGGTCTGTCATCTGAGTTTCAACGCTAGCTTCATGCTTGCAGATAAAAGGGAATGAGAATTCTCTTGCAGTCTATGACCATCGCTTGAGAATAATTTATGTAAAACTGGCTGTAGGACCTTTGTGCTATCCCAAAGGTTTACTGGGCCCCAGTCACCATATGCAACTGGCTAATTAATATATCTGCAACGGATTCTTCATGGACATTATTCGTTCATGTGCAATTTGCAATTTAAGTAAACGCTTTTAGTAGTTTAGTGACTGGTATACTTTGTACAAATAAACAACCCTTTATAATCAAAGTCTATTACAAGTTGTAATAGTCTTTGATTATAATATTCCTAGATCATTAAACAAAGTATTCAGACAAAAAAGATTCGCCGGAAGCATATATTTCTGAAACCCCCAGTCAAATTCAAATTCCCCAGACAAATTCACCAACTACAAATGTTGTCCTTTTACACAAATTGATGAGAATTTCTCTTCAGGTCTTGCTTAAGGCACCTTCACATCCTACAGTGGTCAATAGATTTCAGGGAATCCTGATGCTAGGTTGTGCAAATTTCCCAAACTCTAATTCACATTTTAAGTAAATGTCCTAGTGGCCAAGCTATACTTAATTAGTTCAGGATATTGGAGGTGGAAGTGTATTATAGACTGAGTGCTTAACTGGTGGTCAGGCCCATAAGGAACAGAGCGGCAATTTATGCACAGGGGAACTAGGCAGAGGACTGAGGATCGTAACTAAGTACAATAATATAATGAGATAAGTGAACCTGATCAGAATATAATGGGGGAAACTAGCCAATATATTGTTCATAAATATTCAACAAATGCACCAGACAGGATGTCTGTGGAGGTTTCCCACTTTGGTCTAACCTGAATTATTCGAGGAAGACTCATCATGTCTCTAATGTAAGGTTATACCAATATTCTGCCTAAGCGACTTTGGAATACTTGGACAATCTACTGGGAATTTCGACCTTCTAGTGTTGTCATCTGTGACATAAAATCTGAACTTTTCAGGTTGTGCTTCTCCTGGATTCTTGCACACAACAGTTTGGGCCGTGTTAAACATACAAAACCACATTGCACAAAATAGAACCCAAGTTCATCGACTACTTCCTACTTCTAATCAGCAAACATGGCTGAGATGCTGCCTTGAATAAAGTGATAAAATAAGTCACACACGGTGCTGGAGTAATTCAACAGCATCTCTGGAGGTGACATGTCAGTTATATTGGTCTCCTCAACCGAATCATTAAGATAATCTGGAGATGGGTTAGGACCCAAAACCATGTCCTCCAGAGATGCCACCTGACCCGCTGACTTACTCCAGCATTTTGTCTGTGTATTGTTTTGACAAACCAGCATCTGCAGTTCCTTGTGTATCCATTCTAATAAAATACTGTTCTTTTTAGGCCAATTAATGATACAAAGAAATATGGAAGGAAGTTAGTCGAGTAGACAAAGCATAATCTAATTCACTGATGGGCTGAATGTTGGGCTGAATGGACTTCTCTTATTTCTGTATTTTGTTCATGCATTATATTACTTACAAATAAACAATGA
This sequence comes from Malacoraja senta, assembly GCA_038087875.1. NCBI lineage: Eukaryota > Metazoa > Chordata > Chondrichthyes > Rajiformes > Rajidae > Malacoraja > Malacoraja senta. Next base: position 838,595 of record JAXLNO010002128.1, on the reverse strand, counting down.
TGTTTCCAACATCATTTCAACTGCATTGTGCAAACAAATGAAAACAAATAGGAGTTAATTCGTTAATTTTTCAACAAGATGTCCTTTGAAGGTCATTACAAGATGAATCAGTAAAACCTCCAAATGCCCAGTCACAGATCAATTATAATATAAACTATGGCAAGAACCCCTCTGGAACAATTTTAACCGACAAAAATAATTGGTTTAGGATTAAGTGGTTGTTAAAGCAGTTAACTTTACATCATCATTGTACCGTGGTGCAATTATGGATGTGTACCTGGATACCTATAAATTATTATTCTCATCATAATCAAATTCTTAATTAGTGTAGATGGCAGGTAGTGATCAAAGCCTGATCTTGGAAATTTATCAGAGGAGGGGGGTCATGTTTGAATTGGATCTAAGTGGAGAGTTAGGGTGAGATTGGTGGGTAGATGAGTTGAGGGAATGTGGGGAGGAATAGGGTGAGGGTTGAGATGATGCATTGGGTAGGTGCCTGGTGCCTGGAGAAGAGGTGGGATTTACCTGAGTGGGAACCAAGCCCAAAGTAGTGTCATTAAAACCTGCTTATTCTGAGAGTGCACCATGGTGGGTGAGTATTCATTGCTTTGCCAAATTGATGTGCCAAAAAGGGGCAAAGTTCTAATCTTACCGATTTAATAAAGATCATTCAAGTTCCAAGAATATGGAGGCAATACTTGAAGAGAGTGTTGCAATAGTTCTGCATAATGGAGAGGCAGCTTTTCAGGAAAAAAATATGTAAAAGCTTTATCTGCCCTCTCTTATTGTTGTGCACTGTATTAACCAAGTTATTTGGTTATTGTGCAGCATAAATGTTGTGCAGTGTCCTGTTTTGCTTTTGCAGTGTGGAGACAGCACAAAGGAATGTGTGCTGTTCAGGAGTGAAGCTTAGCTTGGAGAGTTGGGAATGGAAAGAGCTAGAGGTTGAAGGCCTGTTCTGAACTTGGGTCTGGTCAATCTTTGGAAGACTGGACTTTTGGGAAGGTAAACAGAAAGAACCCAAAAAGACATAATAATAATAATAACTTTATTTATACTTTAAAAACAACCACCGTTGCAACAAAGTGCTGTACATGACCAATCACAAACATAAAACAAAACAACAAAAACATTAAAAGACAGTAAAAACAATAAAAAACAATAAAACAGGAGCAAAGTCTCATGCAGGGTCAAAAGCCAAGGAATAGAAAAGGGTTTTAAGGCTAGTTTTAAAAATGGACACTGAAGTGGCCTGTCTAATGTTCAAAGGTAGAGAGTTCCATAATGTCGGAGCAACAACAGAAAAGGCTCTATCCCCTCTGAGCTTCCGCTTAGACCTCGGTACCTCCAGGAGCAGCTGATCAGCTGACCTAAGGCACCGAGCAGGAGCGTAGGGATGAAGCAGCTCAGAGAGGTAAGGCGGGGTGAGACCATTTAAAGATTTAAAAACAAATAAAAGAATCTTAAAACAAACTCTAAAATACACAGGCAGCCAGTGGAGGGAGGCCAGAATAGGCGTTATGTGCTCCCTCTTACGTGTTCCAGTTAAAAGGCGAGCAGCAACATTCTGAACCAACTAGAGACGTGCAAGGGATGATTGGCTAACTCCAAAATAAAGTGTGTTACAGTAATCCAGCCGAGACATGATGAAGGCATGGATTACTGTTTCAAAATGCTGTCGTTCAAGAATGGGCTTCACCTTTGCCAGCTGCCTTAAATGAAAGAAGCTGGACTTAACTACCGCGCCTATTTGACGATCTAATTTAAAATCACTGTCCATCTTAAAACCCAAGTTCAAAACTGTTGGCTTCACATACAGTGCCAAGGGTGCAAGGGTACTAAAGTCAACAGGGGGAAGTTCACGGGGGCCATTGGGACCAAACACTATCACTTCTGTTTTCTTTTCATTAAAATTTAAAAAGTTTAGGGCCATCCAGGATTTAATGTCATCAAGACATAACAGAAGTGGTTTGACTGAGAAAGCATCTTTCTTCTTTAACGGAACATAGATCTGACTATCATCAGCATAACAATGAAAAGAAATGCCATGCTTTCTAAGAATGGAACCCAGAGGAAGTAAGTACAATGAGAAAAGCAAGGGCCCTAAAATTGAGTCCTGTGGAACCCCATATGACAGAGGAGCGGAGGAGGATTCAAAACCAGCAAGGCTTACACACATAGTTCTGTCTGCCAGATAAGATCTGAACCATTCCAGGGCACTACCACAAATGCCCACTAGGTGCCTTAACCGAGTTACTAAAATATCATGATCCACTGTATCAAAGGCAGCAGATAGGTCCAGCAGGACAAGAATCACATAATCACCAGAATCATTAGCACATAGAAGGACATGGTCTGTCCTTCTATGTAATTTATTTTGTTTAATAAAGCAGTATCTTCGAAAGCGATGCAGATAATTAGATTTAGGGTTATTATTGTCACGTGTACCAAGGTACAGTGAAAAGCTGCATTCAGATCAGATAATACTATACATAAATACAATCGTTAAACTCAAGTATAATAGGTAGAGCAAAAGGGAAGATACAGAGTGCACAATATAGTTCTCAGCATTGTAGCGCATTAGTTCACACAAAGTCCAATGTCTGCAATGGGATAGAGGTGAATTGGACAGTACCCTAGTTAATGGAAAGACCGTTCAGAAGCATGACTACAGGAGGGAAGAAGTTGATCGTGAGTCTTGTGGTCCGAGCTTTCAAGCATATAGAGTGAACTAGACTAAGTGGGACCCGTCGGGTCCCAGCATCACACGGGAAGGCTGGTCCCCCAACGCAATATTCCACCTCTCCACCAATTCCAATATTGGTGGCCAGTGGGTGGGGGGGGGGGGCTTTCTGGAGCGCTAGTATGGGTGTTGTGGGCTGAAGGGACTGGTTTCCAGAGGGCTAGTATGGACATTGTGGGCCGAATGGATTCTTGGGCTGGCAGCTCAGTCATAAAGCCTGTTGTGCTGGCAGCTCACTCACTCACGGCTGGTGGGCTGGCAGTTGACTCACGGCTATTCCTTGAAATTCCATTTCAAGCAGGGTGCAAGGCCACCAAATTCAAGTGCAGTTTCATACCATTTCAAGCAGGGTGCAAGGGCACTAAAGACAGTGGGTCGTGACCTCTCCCTCCTCCATCTTGCAGAGACTGAGCCATGCCCACACTTCTGGGTTTTATAGTCCCTCCCCCCCTCCCACCAGAAGCGGCATGGCCTTCATGGCATGATTGACAGGAGAGAGAATCTCAACATTTTTAAAACATTAATAACTCCTCGGCACCTGATGAGCGGAGGGGGGCTCAGAGTAAGATGGCCAAAAATCACAGCCGTACGTGGTACTGTTTTTTTTTTAAATCAATATAAAGCGCAAATAGGAAGTGGTCAAGATTAGACTTTTAATTATATAGAAGGCAAGGCAACTTTAGTTAGGCAAGGCAACTTTAATTAGGCAAGGCAACTTTAATTAGGCAAGGCAACTTTAATTAGGCAAGGCAACTTCAATTAGGCAAGGCAACTTTAATTAGGCAAGGCAACGTTAGCATTTCCAAACCAAAGGCAACACAGCTTTAGCATTTCCAAACCAAAGGCAACACAGCTTTAGCATTTCCAAACCAAAGGCAACACAGCTTTAGCATTTCCAAACCAAAGGCAACACAGCTTTAGCTGTGGTTCCAAACTACAGGTCTCCAGACTCAAGGTCAGTAAAACCACACTCACAGTTTAGTAGACGTGTTCGGTGTTATTCACAGCTCAGACTGAGAGACATGACCCTCTCCCTCCCCCATCTTGCAGAGACTGACTGAGGCACTCAACACTTCTGGGTTTTATAGTCCCTCCGGAAGGGGCATGGTCTTCAGGAGAGAGAATCTCAACATTTTTAAAACATTAATAACTCTTTTATTTTTCATCGATGTGAAAAATCCTCTTGTCCTGCGCAGAGGAGGAGGACTCTGAGTAAGATGGCCAAAAATCACAGCCGTGGCAGCATTTTTTCTAAAATCAATATACAGAACAACACGAAGTGGTCAAGATCAGACTTTTAGTAATATAGATAAAATCAAGAATCGTTTAAATAGTGCAGCAAGCTTGGTACCTGCTACACAGGCCTGGGCAACTCCATTGTGAGAGGTACGGACAGGGGATTCTGAGGCAAAGACGGGATTCGAGGATGTTGTGCTGCCTCCCGCGTGCCAGGATCCAAGATCATGGACAGAGTGCAGAAAATCCTCAAGGGCGAAGGTGAACAGCCGGAAGTTGCAGTGCATGTTGGCACAAACGATGTCGGAAAGAAGGGGATGAATATTCTGAAGCGTGACGTTAGAGAGCTCGGAAAAGTGCTGAAAAACTGGACCTCCAGGGTGGTTATCTCCGGTTTGCTTCCAGTTCCCCGTGGTGGCGAGAGCAGGAACAGGGAGATACAGGCCCTGAATGTGTGGCTGGGGAACTGGTGCAGGGGGCAGGAATTTAGATTCTTAGACCACTGGGATCTGTTTTGGAGTCAGGGGGAACTGTACAAAAGGGACGGATTGCACCTTAACAGGTGGGGGACCTGCGTTCTGGCAGGCAGGTTTGCCACTGCGACACAGGTGGTTTTAAACTAAATAGGGGGGGGGGGGTGTCAAATGGGATAGTCAAGGATGGAGTTAAAGGGAAAGGGAGTAAAGGGATAGTTAATGACACCAGAATTAACGGGAAAGAAAGCTCACAAAATGATAGGAGAGTATGGCCAAGTGTAGTAGGGATCGATGTGAATGGTGAGATGCGTAAGGAATTAAAAATACTGTATTTGAATGCGCGAAGTATAAGAAGTAAAGTAGATGAGCTTGAGGCTCAGATAGAGGTTGGTAGATATGACATTGTGGGGATTACCGAGACGTGGCTGCAGGTGGGTCGGGTCTGGGAACTTAATTTTCAGGGTTATACATCCTATAGAAAGGACAGGCAGGTGGACAGAGAAGGGGGGGTAGCTCTTCTGGTGAGGGATGGAATTCAGTCCCTTGCGAGGGAAGACATAGGGACTGACGAGGTAGAGTCACTGTGGATTGAGTTCAGGAATTGCAAAGGCAAGAAGACACCAATTGGTATTATCTACAGACCCCCAAATAGTAGCCCTGATGTAGGGTGTAAGTTGCAGCAGGAGTTAAAACTGGCATGTAACAAAGGTAATGCCACTGTGGTGATGGGGGATTTCAATATGCAGGTTGACTGGGAAAATCAGGTTGGTTCAGGACCCCAAGAAAGAGAGTTTGTAGAGTGCCTCCAAGAGGGATTCTTACAGCAGCTTGTAATGGAGCCGACCAGAGAAAAGGCAATTCTGGATTTAGTGTTGTCCAATGAACCAAATTTGATAAGAGAACTTGAGGTAAAGGAACCGCTTGGAGGTATTGATCATAATATGATTAGTTTTAATCTGCAATTTGAGAAGGAGAAGCTTAAATCGGAAGTGGCAGTGATGCAGCTGAACAAAGGGGATTATGAAGGCATGAGAGAGGAGCTGGCCAAGGCAGACAGGAAAGGGATACTAGCAGGAATGACGGTGGAACAGCAATGGCAGGAATTTCTGGGCATAATCTGGAAGACACAGGATAATTTCATTCCAAAAAGGAAGAAAGATTCTAAGGGGAGTAGGAGGCAACCGTGGCTGACAAGAGAGGTTAGGGATAGAATAAAACTAAAAGAAAAGATGTATAACACAGCAAAGAGTAGCCGGAAGCCAGAGGATTGGGAAACTTTCATAGGACAACAGAAGGAAACAAAACGGGCAATACGGGCTGAAAAGATGAAGTACAAAAGGAATCTGGCCAGGAATATAAAGAAGGACAGTAAAAGCTTCTTTAGATATGTTAAGAGAAAAAGAGTAGCTAAGTCAAATGTGGGCCCCTTGAAGGCAGACACGGGTGAAATTATTATGGGCAACAAGGAAATGGCAGAAGAGTTGAACAGGTACTTCGGATCTGTCTTCACTAAGGAAGACACAAAACAATCTCCCAGAAGTACTGGAGGACAGAGGATCTAAGGGGGTCGAGGAACTGAAATAAATTTTCAATAGGCAAGAAATAGTATTGGGTAGGGTAATGGGACTGAAGGATGATAAATCCCCAGGGCCTGATGGACTGCATGCCAGGGTCCTCGGGGAGGGTGGCTCTAGAAATAGTGGACGCATTGGTGATCATTTTCCAATGTTCAATAGATTCAGGATCAGTTCCTGTGGATTGGAGGATAGCTAATGTTATCCCACTTTTCAAGAAAGGAGCCAGAGAGAAAACGAGGAATTAGAGACCAGTTAGCCTGACTTCAGTGGTGGGTAAGATGCTGGAGTCAATTATTAAAGAGGTAATAATGGGGCATTTGGATAGCAGTAAAAGGATTAGTCCAAGTCAGCATGGATTTATGAAAGGAAAATCATGCTTGACTAATCTTCTGGAATTTTTTGAGGATGTGACAAGTAAAATGGATGACTGGGAGACTGGTGATTAAACTTAGAGCACATAGTATAGGGGGTAGGGTGTTGACGTGGATAGAAAATTGGTTGGCAGGCAGGAAGCAAAGAGCAGGAGTGAATGGGTCCTTTTCAGAATGGCAGGCAGTGGCGATTGGAGTGCCGCAAGGCTCGGTGTTGAGGCCGCAACTGTTTACCATATATATTAATGATTTGGAAGAGGGAATTAGGAGCAACACTAGCAAGTTTGCGGATGACACAAAGCTGGGTGGCAGTGTGAACTGTGAAGAGGATGTCAGAAGGTTGCAGGGTGACCTGGACAGGTTGTGAGTGGGCAGATGCGTGGCAGATGCAGTATACTATAGATAACCATATAACCATAACAGCACGGAAACAGGCCATCTCGGCCCTTCAAGTCTGTGCTGAACACTTTTATTTATTTATTTATTTTTTAATTTTTTATTACTTCCCCCTAGTCCCATCTACCTGCACTCAGATCATAACCCTCCATTCCTTTCCCGTCCATATACCCATCCAATCTATTTTTAAAGGATAAAATCGAACCTGCCTCCACCACTTCCACTGGAAGCTCATTCCACACAGCTACCACTCTCTGAGTAAAGAAGTTCCCCCTAATGTTACCCCTAAACTTCTGTCCCTTAATTCTCAAGTCATGTCCCCTTGTTTGAATCTTCCCTACTCTCAATGGGAAAAGCTTATCCACGTCCACTCTGTCTAACCCGCTCATAATTTTAAAGACCTCTATCAAGTCCCCTCTTAACCTTCTGCGCTCCAAAGAATAAAGACCTAACTTGTTCAATCTTTCTCTCTAACTTAGTTGCTGAAACCCAGGCAACATTCTAGTAAATCTCCTCTGTACTCTCTCTATTTTGTTGACATCCTTCCTATAATTAGGCGACCAAAATTGTACTCCATACTCCATTATTGGCCTCACCAATGCCTTGTACAATTTTAACATTACATCCCAACTTCTATATTCAATGCTCTGATTTGTAAAGGCCAGGACACCAAAAGCTTTATTTACCACCCTATCTACATGAGATTCCACCTTTAGGGAACTATGCACAGTCATTCCTAGATCCCTCTGTTCAACTGCATTCCTCAATTCTCTACCATTTACCATGTACGTCCTATTTTGATTTGTCCTGCCGAGATGTAACACCTCACATTTGTCAGCATTAAACTCCATCTGCCATCTCTCAGCCCACTCTTCCAAATGGCCTAAATCTCTCTGTAGACTTTGAAAATCTACTTCATTATCCACAACACCACCTATCTTAGTATCATCTGCATACTTACTAATCCAATTTTCCACACCATCATCCAGATCATTGATGTACATGACAAACAACAGTGGACCCAACACAGACCCCTGAGGCACCCCACTAGTCACCGGCCTCCAACCTGACAAACAGCCATCCACCATTACTCTCTGGCATCTCCCATTCAGCCACTGTTGAATCCATCTTGCTACTCCACCATTAATACCCAACAATTGAATCTTCTTAACCAACCTTCCATGAGGAACCTTGGCAAAGGCCTTACGGAAGTCCATATAGACAATATCCACTGCTTTACCCTCATCAATTTCCCTAGTAACCTCTTCGAAAAATTCAAGAAAATTAGTCAAGCATGACCTTCCAGGCACGAATCCATGTTGACTGTTCCTAATCAGACCCTGCTTATCCAGATGTTTATATATATTATCTTTAAGTATCCTTTCCATTAATTTGCCCACCACTGACGTCAAACTAACAGGTCTATAATTGCTAGGTTTACTCTTAGAACCCTTTTTAAACAACGGAACAACATGCGCAGTACGCCAATCCTCCGGCACTATTCCCGTTTCTAATGACATTTGAAATATTTCTGTCATAGCCCCTGCTATTTCTACACTAACTTCCCTCAATGTCCTAGGGAATATCCTGTCAGGACCTGGAGGCTTATCCGTTTGCATATTTTTCAAAAGTGTCCGCACCTCCTCTTCTTTGAATCTCATAGTTTCCATTGCTACTCTGCTTGTTTCCCTTATCTCACATAATTCCATATCCTTCTCCTTGGTGAATACCAAAGAAAAGAAATTGTTCAATATCTCCCCCATTTCTTTTGGCTCTGCAGATAGCTGTCCACTCTGACTCTCTAATGGACCAATTCTATTCCTTGTTATCCTTTTGCTATTAATATAGCTGTAGAAACCCTTTGGATTTACTTTCACCTTACTTGCCAAAGCAACCTCATATCTTCTTTTAGCTTTTCTAATTTCTTTCTTAATATTCTTTTTACATTCTTTATACTCCTCAAGCACCTAAATTACTCCATGCTGCCTATAATATTGTAGATCTCTCTCTTTTTCCGAACCGTATCCAATTTCCTTTGAAACCCATGGCTCTTTCCAATTTTTACTATTTCCTTTCAACCGAACAGGGACATAAAGATTCTGTACTCTTAAAATTTCACCCTTAAATGTCCTCCATTTCTCTTCTACATCCTTCCCATAAAACAACATGTCCCAATTCACTCCTTTTAAATCCTTTCGCATCTCCTCAAAGTTAGCCTTTCTCCAATCAAAAATCTCAACCCTAGGTCCAGTTCTGACCCTCTCCATAATTATATTGAAACTAATGGTATTGTGATCACTGGACCCGAAGTGCTCCCCGACGCATACCTCCGCCACCTGCCCTGTCTCATTTCCTAACAGGAGGTCCAGCACTGCCCTTTCTCTGGTAGGTACCTCTATGTATTGCTGCAAAAAACTATCCTGCACACATTTTACAAACTCCAAACCATCCAGCCCTTTTACAGAATGTGTTTCCCAGTCTATGTGTGGAAAATTGAAATCTCCCACAATCACTACCTTGTGCTTACTACTAATATCTGCTATCTCCTTACATATTTGCTCTTCCAATACTCGCTCCCCATTAGGCGGTCTATAATACACCCCTATAAGTGTTGCTACACCTTTCCCATTTCTCAGTTCCACCCAAATAGCCTCCCTAGACGAGCCCTCTAATCTATCCTGCCAAAGCACTGCTGTAATATCTTCCTTGACAAGCAATGCAACACCCCCACCTCTTGCCCCTCCAATACCATCACCCCTGAAGCAACGAAATCCTGGAATATTTAGTTTCCAATCACAGCCCTCCTGCAACCATGTTTCACTGATCGCCACAACATCATACTTTCAGGTGTCAATCCAGGCTCTAAGCTCATCCACATTTCTTACAATGCTCCTAGCATTAAAATATACACATTTAAGAAACCGACCACCACTTACTCTCTGTTTATTATCTTTTTCTTCTTTCTCCCCTACATTTTGGGTCCGAGTGCTTCCCTTCTCTGCCTCCTGCCTCCCACATTTTCCACTAGCTTTCTCTATATGAGTCCCTCCCCCCAACCGTTCTAGTTTAAAGTCTCCCCAGTAGCCTTTGCAAATCTCCCGTGCCAGGATATTGGTCCCCCTCGGGTTCAAGTGCAACCCGTCCTTTCTGTACAGGTTACACCTTCCCCAAAAAAGGTCCCAATGATCCAGAAATTTGAATCCGTGCCCGCTGCACCAGTTCCTCAGCCACGCATTTATCCTCCACCTCATTCCATTCCTACTCTCACTGTCGCGTGGCACAGGTAGTAACCTGAGATTGTTACCTTTGCGGTCCTTCTCCTTAACTCTCCTCCCAACTCCCTAAATTCTCCTTTCAGGACCTCTTCTCTTTTTCTGCCTATGTCATTGGTACCTATATGTACCACAACCTCAGGCTCCTCTCCCTCCGATTTCAGGATATCTTGGACGCGTTCAGACATATCCCTGACCTTGGCACCAGGGAGGCAAACTACCATCCGGGTCTCCTGACTGCGTCCACAGAATCGCCTATCCGACCCCCTAACCATAGTGTCCCCTATTACTATTGCCCTCCTCTTCTTTTCCCTACCCTTCTGAGCAACAGGGCTGGTCTCTGTGCCGGAGGCCCGGCCGCTGTCGCTACCCCCATGAAGGCTGTCCCCCCAACAGTACTCAAACAGGAGTACTTATTTTCAAGGTGTACAGCCACCGGGGTACTCACTAGTCCCTGCCTCTGCCCCTTGCCCTTCCTAACCTCAGTAATATAATAAGATAAATGTGATGTTATCCACTTTGGTGGCAAAAACAAGGGGGGCAGATTATTATCTCAATGGCGTTAGGTTAGGTAAAGGGAAGGTACAGCGAGACCTGGGTCTCCTTGAAAGTTGGCGTGCAGGTACAGCAGGCAGTGAAGAAAGCTAATGGAATGTTGGCCTTCATAACATGAGGATTTCAGTATAAGAGTAGAAAGGTTCTTCTGCAGTTGTATAGGGCTCTGGTAAGACCACATCTGGAGTATTGCATACAGTTGTGGCGGGACTGTCATATGAGGAAAGATTGAAAGGACTAGGCTTCTATTCACTGGAGTTTAGAAGGATGAGGGGGCATCTTATAGAAACATATAAAGTTATAAAAGGACTGGACAAGCTAGATGCAGGAAAAATGTTCCCAATGTTGGGCGAGTCCAGAACCAGGGGCCACAGTCTTAGAATAAAGGGGAGGCCATTTAAGACTGAGGTGAGAAAAAACCTTTTTCACCCAGAGAGTTGTGAATTTGTGGAATTCCCTGCCACAGAGGGCAGTGGAGGCCAAATAACTGGATGGATTTAAGAGAGAGTTAGATAGAGCTCTAGGGGCTAGTGGAATCAAGGGATATGGGGAGAAGGCAGGCACGGGTTATTGATTGGGGACGATCAGCCATGATCGCAATGAATGGCGGTGCTGGCTCGAAGGGCCGAATAGCCTCCTCCTGCACTTATTTTCTATGTTTCTATGTTTCTAACTCACCAACTTAATGAATTGAACTCACATGGCATCACAATGAAACATTTTCAGTCTGTACTCCAAGAACAAGCCGCACTCCATTATCCTATCTCGTGCTTTGCTTTGGTTCTAGTTATGCTCGAAAGGTAATCATCCATACAGTACATAAAATGAGTCAGATGATTTATGGTTAACAACACTTGGATCATTGTATAAAATCGCTTCTAAAAAAAAAGCATAACATGTAGGTTTGCTATTATTATCCAATGTTTGTAAAGAATAGCAAACACTGCATACTTGTTTTTTTCCATTCCATTCACTTGTTGATAGATGCACTTTATGGATGGGTTTGTGTGAATATTTCCAAAAGAAAGATCAAATGTGTTTTGATCAATTATGCTGTATTCCTTGCAATTTCCAGATCTCTCTCGAGTAATGACTGATACAGAACTAGGTCTGTGAGTCACCACACAGTTTTTTATCTGAAATCACTTTTCAAGTTTTATAGGATGAAAGCTACAATGAATTGCCAAATGTATTTTTAGTCAGAAGAAACTCCATCCATTATTGTTAGCATTCCTTTCCTTTCTCAAAACAAGATAAGTGCTAATGTGTCAGGCATTTCAATTTCATTTACAAGTATATCATATGTGGGATTAAAAATAAATATTCCTTCTGCCATTATTTTACATGTTTATTAGCTTTGTGGCCATCTTCTCAACAGATTGCGAAGCAGACAATAGCAATGAAATGTAAATTGTTGACTCAAAGTACCTGTTGAGACTTTAGGAGTGAATTTACTAATTGTTTCCATTATACTAGCATTGCATTAAATGACAAAGGACTTATTGTCTGACCGAGAAACATCATCTCAAAGTTGCCTGGGCTTGTTGTGCACATTGTACTTTCCTTCATCTTGCTCACACTTGATGAGCAAAGTTATAGTAAAACTTTGCAAGAATTGCACAATGCATCCTTGTGCACATCTGTATGATATGAAGCAAACATTGGAGCAAGGCAATTCAGTTTAATGGACGTCCTGCTCTTGGATAATTTTGACCATGATTACAGTGCAACATACCTGTTTACATTCAGCTACCCATTATAAGTTCTCCAATTTTAATTCTTATTGATCTCTTTCATTCTCGATTGACACTATGCTACCGTGTGGAGTTTGTACGTTCTCCCTGTGATGGCGTGACTTTACTCCAGTTTCCTCCAACATTCCAATGATGTGCAGGTTTGTAGATTTATTGGCTTCTGTAAATTGTTCCTTGTATTTATTTATATATTTTTTTTTAATTTTTTTTATTTTTTTTTTTTTTTTTTTATTTTTTTTTTTTTTTAGAAGTACGGTAGATTACAGTAATGTACAACACGTATATATTAATACATTTTTTGTACCGCTTCACTTTTTTAAACTTTAAGAAAGAAAAAGAAAGAAGTAAGAAAAGTGAAGAAAGTGCACAAAGGTTGTGAAGTGCAAAAGAGTGTTGGGAAAAGAAAGCCCCTTAGAAAAGAAGTTAGAGAAGGAAGTAAAGTTAGAAAATAGACCCTAGAAAAAAAAAGAGAAAGAAAGAAGGAACAATCGCTCTATTATAATTCTTATACCATACTTCATAGAGAAGGAACTACCAACCAAGTCTGTTTTTATTTTACCTCCCATTACCAGGTCCAGATACCTTTTATTTATTTATTTGTTTTTCTAAATTACTATTGCACCTCATGCTTGTAATAGGTCCAAAAACGTAGACCACATCTTTTGAAATTGATCTACTTTGCCTACTAGGAGGAATCTCATCTCTTCCAGATGTAATGTTTCCAACATATTTGATGTCCACATTTTTATTGTTGGTGTGGGCGCATTTTTCCAGAATTTAAGTATAAGCTTTTTTCCCATTATTAGCCCATAATTGAGTAAATTCTTCTGATACACATTTAATTCAGGAATACCTTCCGATATTCCAAAAATAATCCATTCTGGTTTTGGTACCAGTTTTATTTTGATTAATTTTGAAAAAATATCAAATATTTCAAACCAGAATTTTTGGATTTTTGTACAAAAAACAAAAGAATGTGCTATGGTAGCTTCTTGACATATACATTTATCACAGATTGGTGAGACGTTAGGAAAGATTTTATTTAGTTTGGTTTTTGAATAATATAATCTATGTAATGTTTTAAATTGGATAAGCGTATGTCGTACGTTGATCGAGCATTTATGCACCTGTAATAAATGATTATCCCAACTCTCTTTTGAAATTTTTATACCTAGATCTTGTTCCCAATCTCTTCTAATTCCATCTGTTGTGGGTATTTCTATATTTAAGATGATATTATATAAGTATGATATTAAATTAACTGATTCCGCCTTTGTCTTCATTGCTTCATCTAGTAAGTCGGAAGGCATATTATAATAATCTTTTGTGTGTGTTTTCAAATAGTCACAGATTTGTAGATATTTAAAATATTGATTATTTTTCAAATTATATTTCAGTTGTAGTTGTTGGAATGATAGTAATTTTTCTAATTCATACAGATCTTCGAGCGTTTTAATTCCCATTCTTTCCCATTGTATAAATGCTTTATCTATGATTGAAGGTTTAAACGATGGGTTATTGACTATTGGTATTAAGAGAGATAGGTTTCTTAATTTTAGATTCTGTTTTATTTGCTTCCATGTTCTAATAGTGCTATATATAATTGGATTTTTATTATAATTTTTATTATTCAAATTTATTGGAGAGAGAATAATCGCTCCTATATTATTCGGGGAGCAATCCCCTTTTTCCATTATAATCCAGTCCACCTGCTGGGCAGAATTGTCCAGCAGGTGAATCATATTTTCCTTGTATTTATGATAGAACTAGTGTATGGGTGATTGCACGGACTCTTTTGGGTAATTTATGGTACTTTATTTGTCACATGTACCAAGGCCCACTGACATATTACAAACCCACCAACTCCCATAGTTATCTGGACTACACTTCTTCCTACCCTGCTTCCTGGAAACACTCTATTCCCTACTGCCAATTCCTCTGTCTATGCCACATCTGCACCCAGGATGAGGTGTTCCATACCAGGTCATCGGAGATGTCCTCATTCTTTAGAGAATGGGGTTCTCCTCTTCCATTATACATGAGGCTCTCACTAGGGTCTCTTCGATATCCCGCAGCTCCACTCTTACTCTCCCACCCCCCATTTGTAACAAAGACCGAGTCCTCGTTGTCCTCACCTTGCACCCCATCAACCATCGTATACAGCACATTATTCGCTGACATTTTCGCCATCTCCAATGGGATCCCACTACCCACATCTTCCCATCTCCATCCCTTTCTGCTTTCCGCAGAGACCATTCCCTCCGCAACTTCCTGTTCAACTTTTCCCTTCCCACCCAAACCACCCCCTCCCCAGGTACTTTCCCCTGCAACCACAGGAGATGCAACACCTGCCTCTATACCTCCCCCCTCGACTCCGTCCAAGGACCCCGACAGTCTTTTCAGGTGAGGGAGAGGTTTACTTGCACCTCCTCCAACCTCATCTAGTGTATCCACTGTTCCAGATGTTAACTCCTGTATATCGGCGAGACCAAGAGCAGGCTTGGCAATCGTTTCGCTGAACATCTCCGCTCGGTCCGCTTAAACCTACCTGATCTCCCAGTTGCACAACACTTTAACTCCCCCTCCCATTCCCACACTGACCTTTCTGTCCTTGGCCTCCTCCATTGTTAGAGTGAGGCCCAGCGCAAATTGGAAGAACAGCACCTCATATTTCGCTTGGGTAGTTTACACCCCAGCGGTAGGAACATTGACTTCTCTGACTGCAAATAGCCCTTGCTTTCCCTCTCTCTCCATCCCCTTCCTCATCCCAGTTCTCCTACCAGTCGTACTGTCTCCGGCTACCTTTTATCTCTGTACCGCCCACTCCCCTAACATCAGTCTGAAGAAGGGTCTCGACCCAAAACATCAGCCATTCCTTTTCTCCAGTGATGCTGCCTATCTTCTACTGCAGTTGTACAGGGTCTTGGTGAGACCACACCTGGAGTATTGCGTACAGTTTTGGTCTCCAAATCTGAGGAAGGAC
>JAXLNO010002128.1:745732-818232 GCA_038087875.1 Malacoraja senta | reverse complement strand
GCCAGGTGTATCGAGATGGGGCTCCTAATGGACCGTATTAGGAACCTGGAGCAGCAGCTCGATGACCTCCGTCTGGTCAGGGAGAGCGAGGAAGTCATTGAGAGGAGTTACAGGGATGTGGTCACTCCAACACCACAGGAGGCAGGCAAGTGGATCACGGTTGGGAGAGGCAAGGGGCACAGGCAGGGACTAGAGAGTACCCCGGTGGCTGTACACCTTGACAATAAGTACTCTTGTTTGAGCACTGTTGGGGTGGACAGCCTACCTGGGGGTAGCGACAGCGGCCGGCCTCCGGTATAGAGACCGGTCCTGTTGCTCAGAAGGGTAAGGAAAAGAAGAGGAGGGCAATATTAATAGGGGACTCTATAGTTAGGGGGGTCAGACAGGCGATTCTGTGGACGCAGTCGGGAGACCCGGATGGTAGTTTGCCTCCCTGGTGCCAGGGTCTGTGATGTGTCCCAACGTGTCCAAGACATCCTGAAAGGGCAGGGAGAGGAGCCCGAGGTCGTGATACATATAGGTACCAATGACATAGGTAAAAAAAGAGAAGAGGTCCTGAAAGGAGAATTTAGGGAGTTAGGAGGGGAGTTAAAGAGAAGGACAGCAAAGGTAACAATCTCGGGATTACTGCCTGTACCACGCGACAGTGAGAGTAGGAATGGAGCGAGGTGGAGGATAAATGCATGGCTGAAGGACTGGTGCAGAAGGCAGGGATTCAAATTTCTGGATCATTGGGACTTCTTTTGTGGAAGGTTCGACCTGTACAAAAAGGATGGGTTGCACTTGAACCTGAGGGGGACCGATATCCTGGCGGGGAGATCTGCAAAGGCTACTGGGGAGACTTTAAACTAGAATGGTTGGGGGGAGGGACTCAAATAGAGAATGCTATTAGACAGTGTGTGAGGCAGGAGGCAGAGAAGGAAAGCACTCAGACCCAACATGTAGGGGGGAAAGAAGAAAACAATAATAAACAGAGAATAAGAGGTGTGGGGTTCTTAAATGGGTGAGCAGAGAAACAGAGGGGTGTAAAATGCGGGCGGAAGCAATAGGTAGCAAGGTGAAAGGTAAAAGTGGCAGGCAGACAAATCCAGGACAAAATCAAAAAGTGCCACTTTTCAACATAATTGTATAAGGGGTAAGAGCGTTGTAAAAACAAGTCTGAAGGCTTTGTGTCTCAATGCAAGGAGCATTCGTAATAAGGTGGATGAGTTGAACGTGCAGATAGCAATTAATGATTATGATATAGTTGGGATCACGGAGACATGGCTCCAAGGTGACCAAGGCTGGGAGCTGAACATCCAGGGATATTCAATATTCAGGAGGGATAGAGAGAAAGGAAAAGGAGGTGGGGTGGCGTTGCTGGTTAGAGAGGAGATTAACGCAGTGGAAAGGAAGGACATTAGCTTGGAGGATGTGGAATCGGTATGGGTAGAGCTGCGAAACACTAAGGGGCAGAAAACGCTGGTGGGCGTTGTGTACAGGCCACCTAGCAGTAGTAGTGAAGTTGGGGATGGCATCAAACAGGAAATTAGAAATGCGTGCAACAAAGGCAAAACAGTTATAATGGGTGACTTCAATCTACATATAGATTGGGTGAATCAAATTGGCAGGGTGCTGAGGAAGAGGATTTCTTGGAATGTATGAGGGATAGTTATCTAAACCAACATGTAGAGGAACCAACGAGAGAGCAGGCTATTCTAGACTGGGTATTGAGTAATGAGGAAGGGTTAGTTAGCAGACTCGTTGTGCGTGCCCCCTTGGGCAAGAGTGATCATAATATGGTTGAGTTCTTCATTAGGATGGAGAGTGACATTGTTAATTCAGAAACAACGGTTCTGAACTTAAAGAAAGGTAACTTTGAGGGTATGAGACATGAATTGGCCAAGATTGACTGGCAATTAGTTCTAAAAGGGTTGACGGTGGATATGCAATGGAAGGCATTTAAAGACTGCATGGATGAACTACAAAAATTGTTCATCCCAGTTTGGCAAAAGAATAAATCAAGGAAGGTAGTGCATCCGTGGATAACAAGGGAAATCAGGGATAGTATCAAAGCAAAAGATGATGCGTACAAATTAGCCAGAAAAAGCAGCATACCAGAGGACTGGGAGAAATTCAGAGACCAGCAGAGGAGGACAAAGGGCTTAATTAGGAAAGGGAAAATAGATTATGAAAGGAAACTGGCAGGGAACATAAAAACTGACTGCAAAAGTTTTTATAGATATGTGAAGAGAAAGAGATTAGTTAAATCAAATGTAGGTCCCTTGCAGTCAGAAACAGGTGAATTGATCATGGGGAACAAGGATATGGCAGACCAATTGAATAACTACTTTGGTTCCGTCTTCACTAAGGAAGACATAAATAATCTGCCGGAAATAGCAGGGGGCCGCGGGTCAAAGGAGATGGAGGAACTGAGTGAAATCCAGGTTAGTCGGGAAGTGGTGTTGGGTAAATTGAATGGATTAAAGGCCGATAAATCACCAGGGCCAGATAGGCTGCATCCCAGAGTACTTAAGGAAGTAGCTCCAGAAATAGTGGATGCATTAGTGATAATTTTTCAAAACTCTTTAGATTCTGGAGTAGTTCCTGAGGATTGGAGGGTAGCAAACGTAACCCCACTTTTTAAGAAGGGAGGGAGAGAGAAAACGGGGAATTACAGACCAGTTAGTCTAACATCGGTAGTGGGGAAACTGCTAGAGTCAGTTATTAAAGATGGGATAGCAGCACATTTGGAAAGTGGTGAAATCATTGGACAAAGTCAGCATGGATTTACGAAAGGTAAATCGTGTCTGACGAATCTTATAGAATTTTTCGAGGATGTAACTAGTAGAGTGGATAGGGGAGAACCAGTGGATGTGTTGTATCTGGACTTTCAGAAGGCTTTCGACAAGGTACCACATAAGAGATTAGGATACAAACTTAAATCACACGGTATTGGGGGTTCAGTATTGATGTGGATAGAGAACTGGCTGGCAAACAGGAAGCAAAGAGTAGGAGTAAACGGGTCCTTTTCACAATGGCAGGCAGTGACTAGTGGGGTACCACAAGGCTCAGTGCTGGGACCCCAGCTATTTACAATTTATATTAATGATCTGGACGAGGGAATTGAAAGCAACATCTCCAAGTTTGCGGATGACACTAAGCTGGGGGGCAGTGTTAGCTGTGAGGAGGATGCTAGGAGACTGCAAGGTGACTTGGATAGGCTGGGTGAGTGGGCAAATGTTTGGCAGATGCAGTATAATGTGGATAAATGTGAGGTTATCCACTTTGGTAGCAAAAACGGGAAGGCAGACTATTATCTAAATGGTGGCCGATTAGGAAATGGGGAGATGCAGCGAGACCTGGGTGTCATGGTACACCAGTCATTGAAAGTAGGCATGCAGGTGCAGCAGGCAGTGAAGAAAGCGAATGGTATGTTGGCCTTCATAGCAAGAGGATTTGAGTATAGGAGCAGTGAGGTTCTACTGCAGTTGTACAGGGTCTTGGTGAGACCACACCTGGAGTATTGCGTACAGTTTTGGTCTCCAAATCTGAGGAAGGACATTATAGCCATAGAGGGAGTGCAGAGAAGGTTCACCAGACTGATTCCTGGGATGTCAGGACTTTCATATGAAGAAAGACTGGATAGACTTGGCTTATACTCGCTAGAATTTAGGAGATTGAGAGGGGATCTTATAGAAACGTACAAGATTCTTATGGGGTTGGACAGGCTAGATGCAGGAAGATTGTTCCCGATGTTGGGGAAGTCCAGGACAAGGGGTCACAGCTTAAGGATAAGGGGAAAATCCTTTAAGACCGAGATGAGGAAAAACTTTTTCACACAGAGAGTGGTGAATCTCTGGAACTCTCTGCCACAGAGGGTAGTTGAGGCCAGTTCATTGGCTATATTTAAGAGGGAATTAGATGTGGCCCTTGTGGCTAAAGGGATCAGGGGGTATGGAGAGAAGGCAGGTACGGGATACTGAGTTGGATGATCAGCCATGATCGTATTGAATGGCGGTGCAGGCTCGAAGGGCCGAATGGCCTACTCCTGCACCTAATTTCTATGTATCTATGTATCTATGGAATAGACTTGATGGGCCAAATGGCCTAATTCTGCCCTTATCACTTATGAACTTATGAACTACCTCCTCCGACAGAGCATTCCATACACCTCCACCCTTTGTGTGAAAAGGTTACCCCTCAGGTTCCTATTAAATCTTTCCCCCCTCACTTTAAACGTATGTCCTTTGGTTCTAGATTCTCCAACTCTGGGCAAGAGACTCTTTCTTGTGTGTCTACCCGATCTATTCCTTTCATGATTTTGTTCATGATTGTAATGTATTCATACATATTCATGTATATGTTAATGAGTTGGTGTTCAATATAAGCAGGAATGTTGGGTAATAAATCTCTCTCTCGTGATCCAGGCAACCAGCGTGTAAATTGTTATTCATTCTGCCGTCCGGAATATAACAAAATTGGTGACAAGGGTGGGATAGAGTTTGTGAACTCATTCTTTAAATACAGTGCAGAACTTTTTTGGTGACATGCAGTATTGTTTAACATTTTAAACAGTAAATACGGAGTTGTGTCGCAGTTGTTTGCGAGCTGTACACAATAGGCCGCAGATCCTTCTGTGCAGGGGACTGTAGTTTAAAAAATCAGCTGTACAAATCGTTGAGAGTTTGTCAGGCTACCTCTATGTTGTGTCTACGTGGCAAGATGCCGTCCTTGAGATTGTACAAGATTTTTTGTTGTTGTCAAGTTCCTCCAGCTGAATAGCCTTTGTACAGCTAAGTTTTAGATGAATTGTTACACCAGAACAGACAGGAAATCGGGGTTTTTGAACAGACTTTAAAAAAAGGAGAACAACACGATGGCAGCGTCCACGGGCTACATCGGAAAACTTGGCACTTTTCACAAGAGTAGAGAGCCGTTCAGCTCCTATATGGAGAGAGCAAACATGTTTTTCACGGCAAACAACATAATGGAGATTAGTGGTGAAGGAGAGATAGTGACTGAAACAAATAAGGCCGTTTGCGAACGCATGAAAGCGATTCTGCACACGGAGATGGGTCCAGAAGTGTACGGAACACTCGTAGGAAGTGGCGGCGCCTAACGGCAGCGGCTCGACTGCAGTCCGTCTGTTTTTTTTTTTAATTTTTGTCTAGTTAAATGTAGTTGTTTGTGTTTTTTTATATTGTTTTTAACTGTGTATATGTGGGGGGCCGGGGGGGGGGGGGAGGGGGGAAACTTAAAACAAACTCTTCCCTGTATGGAGGACCCGACCTTTCTCTGTCGGGTCTCCGTTGTCGTTGGGGCCTAGCACCATGGAGCGGCCTCCAACCGGAACGACCTGGGGCTCCAGTCGCGGAATCTGCGGACTACTCACCATCGTGGAGCTGGCCTAGTTCGGAGCGTGGAGAGCTGCAGTGACGCGCGGATGTGACCCGACCCCGGAGATTCGGAGGCTCCAGCCGCAGGTCTGGTGGACGGTGACATCGGGAGCTCGCGGGTCCCTGGTGGGAGACCGCTTTTCGGGGCTCCCGCAACGGCAACTTCTCCCGCCCGAGTTGCGGGGTTGAAGATGACCTGGAGCTGGGACTAACATCGCCCAGCGCGGCTTTAAATGGCCGCGGGACTTGCTAGCGCTACCGGGGGCTCCAACATCCAGACCCGGAGGGTGGCCTTGCATCGCCCGGCGCGGCTTTAATGGCCGCGGGACTTATTTTCCATCGCCCGCCAGGGGCTCTGACTCTGACATCGGGAGGAGAATGGGGAGTGCAGGGGAGAGATAAGACTTTGCCTTCCATCACAGCGAGGAGGAGATTCGCTGTGATGGATGTTTGTGTAAATTGTGTTGTGTCTTGGTTCTTTTTACTTGTTTGTATGACTGCAGAAACCAAATTTCGTTTGAACTTCATTTGAGGTTCAAATGACAATAAATGGTATTGTATTGTATTGTATTGTATTGTGAATCTCCTTGCGCCCATACAGGCAAAAGACATTTGAAGAAGTTGGAGGAGCACTTCAACACAAAGCCTCTGGAAATTGCAGAAAGCTATAATGTTGGCACTAGAAACCAGAAGCAGAATGAGACAATCAATGAGTACATTGTTGCCTTGAAAAACTTAACTTTGCACTGTAACTTTGGAACCTTTCTCGGACGCGCACTACTCGACAGATTTGTTTGTGGTCTAGTGGATGAACTAATTCAGTCCAAACTCATGAACACTCCAGATCTTACATTCGAGAAAGCATGCAAGATTGCTACCACAATGGAGATGGCATCAAAGAATGCTCACGAGGTTTGTCCACCACAGACTGCAGTGACCATTTAGAGTCACAAGGCAGTGCCTATGGCCACACCAAGAGGCGCTAAACCAAAACTAAAGTATGGCGGGGAGCCGAGTTCAGCCAGTTGTTATCGTTGCAATCATTCATCTCAATTTTGTCAGTTCAAAATGGCTTTAGAAGGATGAGACGATATCTCATTGAAACATATAAGATTGTTAAGGGCTAGGACACGCTAGAGGCAGGAAACATGTTCCCGATGTGGGGGAGTCCAGAACCAGGGGGCACAGTTTAAGAATAAGGAGTAAGCTATTTAGAACGGAGACGAGGAAACACTTTTTCTCACAGAGAGTGGTGAGTCTGTGGAATTCTCTGCCTCAGAGGGTGGTGGAGGCAGGTTCTCTGGATGCTTTCAAGAGAGAGCTAGATAGGGCTCTTGAAAATAGTGGAGTCAGGGGATATGGGGAGAAGGCAGGAACGGGGTACTGTTTGGGGATGATCAGCCATGACCACATTGAATGGTGGTGCTGGCTCGAAGGGCCGAATGGCCTACTCCTGCACCTATTGTCTATTGTCTATTGTCTATTGCCAAGTGCTATAACTGCCAGAAGAAATGCCATATCGCCTCAGCATGTCGGGCCAAGCTTAAAACAGGAAACCAACAATCTGCGGGAATCAAGCAACAACACGAGAGAGGAGTTCACAACTTGGAGGTGAACCCGGATGGAAATAAACTTGGGTTATACAGTTATGCAACCAACTTCGATATGCCTACAACCAGCCAAGGCAAGGACTTTCAAACTAAACTATTGATAAATGAACAGTTAATCGATATGTGTATTGACACGGCAGCAGATTGTTCGGTCATGAGCAAAGACCTGTACGAAACAAAGTTCCCACAGATACCATTGTTTGAGAGTACGTTCAAGCTGAGAACATATTCGGGCGAAGTTTTGGAGACATGTGGACATATGAACTGTAAAGTTCAGCATAATGATCAGTCAGTAACACTGTCCATTACAGTGGCCAGCTACAGAAATAAACCAACCCTCCTTGGAAAGGATTGGCTGAGTAGAATAGAATTCGACTGGAAGAACATTTTCAGAGTCGATTTGTCCAAACCACGTCTTGAAAACGTCATAAGCAAACATGCAAACATTTTTGCTGACAGTTACACGGGAATAACAGGGTACTCTGCACACATTCGACAAAAGCAAGATGTGAGACCTGTGTATTGTCGACCAAGACCTGTGCCATATGCACTAAAGCAACAAGTGGAGGAAGAACTCGACAGGTTAGAGCGGAATGGAGTACTCGTGAAGACAGACCAGAGTAACTGGGAAACGCCAATTCTGGCCATACCCAAGGCCGACAAAACTGTTGGACTATGTGGTGACTACAAAGTCACAATCAACCAAGCAGTTGATGACGAACAATATCCGTTACCAACCTCGCAAGATCTGTACGCAGAACTTAGCGGAGCAAGAGTTTTCACTGAACTGGATTTGTCTCACGCTTATGCCTAACTCAATGTTGACAAGGAAAGTCAGCAGTACTTGTCTATCAACACACATACTGTAAGGGCTTGTATTCATATACAAAGCTGCCCTTTGGTGTGAAATCCTCCCCGAAAATTTTCCAGTCTGTCATGGACAAAACGTTACAAGGCATTCCGCACTGTGTGTGCAACCAGGATGACCTACTGATATTCACAGAGGGCATGGTAGAACATCTGGAAATCCTTGAGCAAGTTCTCACACGACTGAACTGACACAACCTCAAACTGCGACAAAGTAAATGTGCATTTGTGCAGTCAGAGGTGGTCTACCTTGGACTCAAAGTAGACGCCAACAGACTTCGCCCTGTGAAGGCGAAAGTGGAAGCAATAGTGAATGCTCCAAAACCCAACAATGTGTCAGAGCTACGATCATTCCTTGGGATGGTGCTGTTCTACGCACGATTCATTCCAGATTTAGCAACTGTGCTAAGGCCACTACATCTGCTACAAAAAGATGTGAAATGGACATGGGGAAAGGAACAGCAACGTGCATGTGACATCTGCAAGGAAAACTTGACAAGTGACAAACTCCTTGTTCACTACTATATGACACGCGAGATGAAACTTGCTTGTGATACTTCAAGTTATGGTGTAGGTGCAGTGATCTCCTACGTAATGAATGACGGACAGGAAAAGCCTATAGCTTTTGCATCCCGCACCCTATCACCGAGTGAACGCAATTAAGCACAGATAGAAAAGGAAGCACTCAGCATCGTGTTCGGAATCAAGAAATTCCATCAGTTTCTTCTTGGAAGACCATTCAGCCTAGTGACTAATCACAAGCCACTACTAGTGATACTTGGTCCCAAGTCAGCTATACCTTCCATGGCGGCATCAAGGATGCAGCGCTGGACAATTTTGCTGTCCCAGTATGATTACAAGGTTGAGTACAGAAGCTCCAACTGCAATGCAGTTGCAGATGCGTTGTCCCGATTGCCCCATGAGAACTCTGACGTGGGAAGTGAGAACTCAATCTACACACTGCAAATTGTAGATGAAGACTTTCCAGTGACTGCAACAGAAATTGCAGCAGAAACAGAGAAAGACACTGTGCTGAAGAGGGTCTATGAACAGACATTGAACGGTTGGACTGAAATCGATAGTGGATTGAACAGTTCTGAACTCAGAGCTGAAGCCTTTCCATAATCGACGCCATGAATGATCATGGTAAGTGGGGTAATAGAGTGGTTGTACCAGAGTCTGTGAGAAACAAAATTATGAATGAACTTCATGTCGAACATCCTGGAAAGTAAGCATTAAGTCAATTGCCAGAGGTTTTGTGTATTGGCCTGGTGTTGACAGTGACATCGAGTCACTGGTGAGTAAATGTAGTTTCTGCCAAAATTGCCGGAGTAAACTACCAAAACCACCACTGCAACCCTGGTCATGGCCAAGTACACCTTTTCAGAAAGTTCATGTAGATTTCTGTGAAAAGGGTAATGATTACTTTCTGGTACTAGTAGATAGTCGTTCCAAATGGATTGAAATTAAGCATATGGGGTCAAGCACTACTACTGAGTGTACCATAGATGAGTTGAGATCAATTTTTGCATGCCATGGTTTACCGGAAGAACTTGTTTCTGATAATGGGCCTCAGTTTTGTTCAGAATGGTTCAAAGAGTTCATGCAGCGGAATGGTGTAAACACACACACTTGTTCCCCCATACCATCCAGCCTCCAACGAGGCAGCGGAAAGGTCTGTTAGAGTTCTCAAAGATTCTCTCAAGAAACAGGTTTTGCAGGGTAGTTCAAAGCAGCATGAATCATCGTTTGGCTAGTTTCTTGCTGAAGTACAGAATCACACAACACACAACAAAAGGTTACTCACCTGCAGAACTGTTGATGAAGAGAAGGCTAAGAATATGCCTAAGTCTAGTTCAACTCAGTTTTGCCTTGAGAGTTGAGCAAAAACAGTTAAGTCAAAAACGCTATTTTGACTCCCACAAAAAGGAAAGGTACTTCAAGCCAGATGAGCAGGTTTGTGTTCTCAGTCCTCCCAACAAGTCCAGTCGAGACAAATGGGATGTTGGGAAAATAGTGGAAGTGTGTGGAACAAAAAGATACTTAGTTGAAGTTGAAGATAGGATCAAAAGTGTTCATGTTGATCAAATGATTCCAGCCAAAGATGAACCAAAAACTGAGCATGAAGTCCTAATCCCTGAGTTTTTATCTGAAAGTGAGTTGGAAGAGACCACTGTGATTGAAACACAAAGTTCAGTTAGTACAGACAAAGAAACAGATTCCTCTGGTCAAAGTCAGGGTACTAAAACAGAGCCAAACAAGCCTACAGTTAAGTCGACACCTAAACCTGTTACACCTGTTACTGTTAGACGATCAGGCAGGATCCGTAAACCAGTTGTCAGGTTAGGTTTGTAAGTTAAAAAATTCACTGCACAAGTAAAACAAAAATGTGTAGATATGTAAAATAAATATATGATGTTATCATTTAGAATTTCATGAAAACTGGTTTAAATCAAGTATCACAACAACAAAATTGTAACTGAGTACTTAGATTTAATACTTTAAAAAACGAGAGCAGTGTAATGTATTCATAAATATTTATGTGTATGTTAATGTGTTCATGTTCAATATAAGCAGGGAATGTTGGGTAATAAATCTCTCTCTCGTGATCCAGGCAACCAGCGTATAAGTTGTTATTAATTCTGCCATCCGGAATATAACAATGATGTACATGATACATGAATAAATATTTATACAACTCATTGTTGGTGGTTTAGACAGCCTGTAGTAATTAATTGCTATCTGAAAATGACCTAAACCATTGTTCTTGGAGTCTCAATAGGGAGCGCGTTACAGACCTACATGGCCATGTTCCATTACTACTTGCTCCCTGTATTTCATTAACTTTAATTTGGAATTGCATCATTTACTTTCAGGATGCACATTCTTCAAGAGGTGTATTATTGTGTTGAATTTCATGAATCGCTCTCAGAATGAACATCTTTATTCAGTCCATGTACCTTGAAAATTCTAACCACATGTCACATTGGACCTCCATCCCTTCTGACCTCTCCATCCTCCTCTCCCTCTACATTTACAATGAAGCTCATTTTAAGCTCAAAGAAATGCATCACATTTTCTAAATTTCCAGGATCAATAATTGTGTTCAACAATTTTAGAAAATTATCTTAGCATTATAATTTCAGATTTCAAGCGTTCACAAAATTGTCCTTCGGTAATTACTGACAATGATCATTCTTTTCTCACATTTCACCATTTTGTCTATTTACGTGCATTATCAACATCCTCCATCACTCTGTTGTCATTCCTTTTTTCTCATTTCATGTCTCCCTTTTGTACTCTCGCGCCTTCGTTCTGTCTTATATCCTTAAAATTTGTTATTCCTCTAACTTGTTCCTGTGCAGATGAAAGCATGAACCTGAGGTCCATTTTCTTTCTTTGCTGGTTGATTTTGTATTTTGTATTTTGTATTTTGTATTTTGTATTTTATTATTTTTTTCTATTTTAGATTTCCACTAATTGCAGTATTTTGCTTTGGGGTACATGTTTTAGGGGGAAAAACGTTATGCCTCGTAAGATGTGTGCTAGAATCAATTATTTGTAGTGCATGTCTACTCTTATCTGTTTCTGATAGCATACGAAAATAGCCAGAGAATTATAGTTCACAGAAATAGGCCCTCCGACCTAACTTTACCCCGCCGACCAAGATGCCCCATCTAAGTTAGTCCTGTATGCTCATATTTGGTCCATATCCCTCTAAACCTTTCTTATCCCTGTACTCGCCAATAACAAGTTAGGGCTACTGCAGAACATTGTTTATTGAAAGCACAAACTCTCAATAGCAATATTTGTATAGGTTTACTATATTGTCACGTGTACTGAGATACAGTGAAAAATGCCAGAGTGTATAATATAGTGTTACTGTATTAGAGAGTTACAGCTACAGAGACAGTGCACTCACAAAAAAACTGTTAATGCCACAATGAGGTAGGTTGGAAGACTGGGACTGCACCCTTAGTTTATTTGAGGACCGTTCAGTAGTCCAATAACAGCGGGGAAGATGATGTTCCTGAATCTGGAATGTGATTATGGTGTTGAATGCTTAGCTACACTCAATAAATAGGAATCTAATATAGGTGTCCCTGTTATCCAAATGGTCCAGCGATGAGTGTAGTGACAGGAAGATGCTATCTACCATCTACCTTGGAACTATTGTAACAGAAGGCAAATTGAAGTGGTTCAAGGCTCTCTGTATGCCTGGAGTTAATGTGCTAAATGTCCAGCCTCTTGGAGCACTTCATGATGGTAAATGCTAAAGCCACTGGCCGGGAGACATTAATGCATGCTACCTTACTTTCCTTTGGCACTGTGATGATATGGTCTTCTTAAAGCAGAAGGGAAGCTCAGAATGAGGTAGTAAGAAGTTAAAGATGTCCGTGAATACCTTTTCCAGATAGCCCACCCGAGGCTGTTGGAGCAAATGATGTTATTCCACCAATCTTCTGGTCAAAGTGAACATAAATGGATTGAGCTGGTTGGGAAGGAATGAGGTCATCAAGGTCAAGGTCAGTGGCATGTGGTCTACTTTATAATTAAAGGTACTTTATGCATAAACACAGTCAGACCTTCCTTTTTAAAATGAAATGAAACCCAGCAACTATCAATATCTTACACACAGAAACATATTCAAAATTTAAACATTTATATTCGGGAACACTTATCAACTCAACCAGTTATAAATTCCATTGATCTTCTTGACTTCAGAGATCTCCTCAACTGCTTCCCTCATCATGGAAACATCTGCTCCAGTATCCTCAATTCTGGTTAATCACATCCCTTGTCCTCTGCACTTCCTGATAGGCTGTGCGTCATCATTGAATTGGTTTCCAGTCTCCTGTGCCTGCTTGCTCTTTGTCGGCACTGGGCTTGTACTCGCTGGAGTTTAGAAGAATGAGGGGGGACCTTATTGAAACATACAGAATAGTGAAAGGCTTGGATCGAGTGGATGTGGAGAGGATATTACCATTAGTGGGAGAGTCTAGAACTAGTCATAGCCTCAGAATTAAAGAATAGTCTGTTAGGAAGGAGATGAGGAAAACATTCTTTAGTCAGAGGGTGCTGAATCTGTAGAATTCTTTGCCACAGAAAGCTGTTGAGGCTGTCAGTTGATATTTTTAAGGCAGATAGATAGATTCTTGATTTGTACAGGTGTCAGAGGTTATGGGGAAGTAGGAGAATGGGGTTAGGAGGGAGAGATAGATCAGCCATGATTGAAAGGCAGAGTAGACTTGATGGGCCGAATGGCCTAATTCTACTCCTATTCCTTATTACCTTATGACCTTGTGAACATGCCCTGTACATCATATGTTATCAATCACTTTTTTCTTGTGTGTCACAAACATGGATCAATTGATCTACTGAATCCTTCAATTTCTCTCGCTCACCTTCAATAGATGTTTCCTAATTTCCTAACTCGATAATCTCTCCACTGCTCCACCCGAACAAACTGCCATGGCCTGGTAGTTCAAACATTCTCAAGATGTCTCCAAATCATTCCTCTCGATCTTGCAGCTTTAGCTGCCTACTCTGCTTTTCCTCCGTCTTATTTTCCAAGTTAGGTTGCACCAAGCCTTGCCACACCCCCCAAACATCAGCTCATCTGTATTACAGCCAGGGAATACCATGTGGATGAATTTGGATAATCTGGTGCAAAAGCAGGAATGATGACTCATTGTCTTTTATTCAATAACTGCGGTGTCATTGGCTTTGTTGGATTCTTCCTTTTATTCATGTACATGTCAAATTGCCTGACACTTATATATGAAACTTTCTTAGCCCTAACCTTACCTGCCAATATTTACATTAGTCAAGTCAACTCAAGTCACATTTATTTCTATAGCACATTTAAAAAACAACTCTCGTTGGCCAAAGTGCTTTCTTTACATTTGTTATAAGAATAGCACAAGCAAAACAAACTACATACATACTGTATATACATGTAGCCCTCACTCAGAGGATGTCAAGAAAGGCTTGGGAGTATAGATAAGTCTTTAGTCTTGACTTAAAAGAGTCGATGGAGGGGGCAGTTCTGATGGGAAAGGGGATGCTGTTTCACAGTCTAGGGGCTGCAACCGTAAAGGCGCGGTCGTCCCTGAGCTTATGCCTAGACCGCGGGATATTCAGCAACCCCAAGTCGGCCGATCTGAGGGCCTGGAGGTGGAGTGGTGGGTGAGAAGACTTTTTATGTAGGTGGGGGAAAGCCCATTGAGGGCTTTGTAGACATGGAGGAGGATCTTGAAGTTTATACGGAACCGCACAGGGAGCCAGTGGAGAGAGGCCAGGATCGGGGTGATGTGGTCAGGAGTCTCGCTGTGGCGTTTTGGACCAGTTGCAAGCAGATTAGTGCTAGAAAACTTAACTGACAGGGAAATCATCAATGTTTCATGAATATCAAATATTGTCCATAATAGTACACATTTTCTTCTGAAAACCTGAGGAAGAATCTCAACATCCTAGCCATGATTTCCCAATGATTGTGTTTTTGATGCAACCATTGGCCACCGACCTATATTCAGAGGTTTGCTATTCCTAATATTTTTTTCTTCATTGAAGTCACACAGATCTGCCCCAGGTTACAGGTTCCTGACATGGATTCCCTGTACATACAAGCGAGGGTTTAAGAGACCGGCGGGATGAGTGGAAATGGATTTGTCAACTGCTACGGTGTTGCAGGCATCTTTGGCCAGGTGGGAATGGGACATTTCCCAGTGCCTTCTCTGCCCATTTCTAACACTCTCCCCTGAGTCGCAATAATCGAGGGCTGGGTCAAGCTGAGCAAAGCTGAGAGAGTAAGCAAGCTCACTCACACACTCACTGAGACAGTGAGGAGAGCTGGTGGCCATTCTTCCCTTCACAGCTGTTTCTGTCATCCTCTCCCTCATACTGTTTTCATTCATTCCCAATTTGTACACAGTCAGGATACAAAACAATTTTCTTGAACAGAAACTAGTCATAACCTGGTTCTACCCATATTTTACTGTTCCTCTAGTTTTTACTTTTTGCCTCCATTTATTGTTATTTGTTCTTTTTTCTGCTTTCATAGCACAACAGCACTAATTTGAACAACAAGCAATGGCCAAGAAAGCAAACCACGTCTCTACTTCCTTAGAGGCTTAGGATGTTTGGCATGTCCCCAACATTGTTTACTAATTTCCACAGATGCGCTGCATAAAGTATCTTATCGGGATGCATCACAACATGATTTGGGAACTTCCATCCAAGACCACAAGATGGATGGACCTAGCCCAGACCATCAGGTAAACCAACCTCTCTTCCATTGACTCCATCTGTACCACGCTGCCTTGGGAAGGCAGTAGCATAATCAAGGATGAGTCTCACCCCAGTCATGCCATTTTCTCCCTCTCCCATCAGGCAAAAGGTACAGAAGTTTGAAAATGCAAACCTTCAGATTCAGGAACAGTTTCTTCCTAACTGTTATCAGGCAACTGAACCATCCTGTCACCAGCTAGAGAGCAGTCCTCACCTCCCATCTACCTCTTTGGAGCCAAACTATCTTTAATCAGACTATATTGGACTTTATCCTGCGCTAAACGCTATACCCTTTATCCTGTATCTGTACACTGTGGACAGCTTGATTTTTGTTATTATATGGGGGGTTTTACTGACTGTACACAACAAAAAACTTTTCACTGTATCTCGGTAAACGTGACAATAATAAACTAAGCCAAACTAAAGTAATTTAAAAAATGCAGGGCTGCCGAATTACCTCAAAGTAAAGGGTAACCTATATTTCAGGAACAGGGATAATGAGGTGTTAACCAAGAAAGGATTAACTGTCAGTAAGTGCACTTAGTCCATAAGCATTAACCATTACAAACTCTATTATGACTTCTCGCTACTTTAAATGTTTGCACCATCTGACCCCATTGAGCAGCTCATGTTCTGAGAGTATGTCACTCAGGTACAGAAGCAATATAATCTAAAAGACCAATTGAACAGTACTGCACACTGGCTCTGTGGGATGAATACTACACAAATACAATGGTTCAATGGTGCTTATAATGTCACAGGCGAAATGCACAGTGAAATGTATTATCTTGTAACATGTCCAGTAGAATATTGCCATACCCCAGATCCCCGATTAGCAAGTGTACAGAAATAGTCTACTGAGCCCGCGTGCAAGAGGGGCCACGTTTGAGGCCATTTTCAACCTCCATGCTCGAATTCTTATAACCGGTGCAAGTTCCAGGCAAATCCCAGGTTGTTGCAGGTCTTCATCTCCTTTCTTGGCACCATGTCCTTCTCCTTCCCGCATCCATCTTTGTTGACCATGAGGGCCCGGTAGGCCAGACTCCATTTCCCTCTCCCCTCCTACCAGCCTTGCTATTCACCCGTAATCATTGGCTCCATCCTCCCCATCTCTGGTCTTCGGGGAACGAATAGGGGCTGGCATAGCGGCCTCCCCCTTCCAGCCCAGTGGTCCATTGGGTCCAATGAGCAGAGGACTGGCTCGGCGACTTCCTCCTGGAGGCCGCGACCCATCGGGTCTTCTGTTCAACCACAAGGGACTGGCTCGGTAGGCTTCCCCTGAAGCCGTGACCTGCCGGGTCTTCCGTTCGGCCGAGCAAGGACCATGGCCTCCTGGGAGCGTTCAGCCACGTGTGGCCTCCATATCTATCTATACATAACTGAAACTCTGATCTTGTGCTCTTCCGGTTTGCGCGGTTTTTCTATTTGCGCAAAAACGGTACGCGATAGCACAATAATTTGTTGTCAGCTCACTCACTGTTCTCCTGTGCTGTGAGTGCAACAAGTTTTGTTCCAATTGGTAGTATATTGTAACAGTTAGCGAGGTTTAAAAAACATTAAAAACCGCACGCGCAGATCGATCTCCTCTCCTGCCAGTCAGTGCCACACGAATTGGTCCCTTCTCCTGTGACTCCCCGGGACGGTCCGCCCTTTCCTGCGCCATTGCATCTTTACTGGAGCTGAGGGATGCTGCGGGTGGCCGACAGAGGTCTCCAACCGGACACAATTTTCGGAGGGACAGGAAGCGGCCCGACTCGGAGTCAGAGATGTCACCAAACGGAAAGCGGAGAGTCTGATCCCGGCGGAGGCGAGCGTCCAGCGCACGCCGTGAGTCCCGAACGCACCACCATCTCAACACCCTGCAGTTCCAGCCCCTTCCCCTCTGGTCCCCCCTCGCTGGCTCCTGCCCTTCCCCCGTGATACCCCCTCACCCCCATGGCTCTTCCCCATCTTTTCTCCAAGCTCTCCCCCTACCCCTAAACTCCCCCCACAACCCCCCGCCCACACACCGGCGTGGCCGTAACTGCTGGTGCTTCCGGGCCGAGCCGAGGATCCAAGGCCTGGCTCTAAGGGCGCTGACGGCTGAAGCTCCTCCGGGGCACGCAAGAAGGGAGAGGAGCCGCAACCTCGAGATCCTGGGGAGGTGAGGAAGGAGTGTGGGGGAGGAGAAGGGATAGAGGGAGAAGAGGGGAGTACAGAAGGGAGAGGAGTTATGGAGGGAGGGAGGGAGTGAGAGTAGGGAAAAGGAGAGGTGAGTGAGGGATTGTGGGAGGGTAGGAGGAAAGGGAAAAGAAGATGGAGTTGAGGAGGGAGAGTAGGGGAGGAGGGGGGATCGAGGGAGAGGAGTGGGGAGTGGGGGAGGCAGGGAGTGGGGGAGGCAGGGAGTGGGGGAGGTAGGGAGTGCGGGAGGTAGGGAGTGGGGAATAGAGGGAGAGGAGGGCTGTGGGGGAGGTGAGGAGGGATAGTTGAGGGGATAGGGAGAGGTATGGGGGAGGTGGGGGATAGAGGGATAGGAGGGGGATAGGGAGGGGAGAGGAGTTATGGGGGGAGGGAGGGAGTGACTGAGGGTAGGGGAAAGGAGTGAGAGAGAGAGGTGAGGGAGGGATTGGGGAGGGGAGGAGGAGAGGGGAATGAAGAGGGAGGGTGAAGAGGAGGGGGAGAGTGCTAGGGATGAGGGGAAATGAGCTGCGCCTGTGCAGTTGGGGGCTTTGGATTAGTGGTGGAATATTGTGTTGGGAGACCAAGCCTCCTGTGTGACAGGGACCCAACGGGTCCCACTTAGTCTAGTTGGCCCTAATATTCACAGTTGCTGAAAGCACTTATCCCATTAGCTTCATTATATCATTGCTTTCTGAAAACTTTCTGATTAGCTTGGTTAAGATTGTAGGTATTTAAGGAATTACATAGAACAGAGGGCAGCATAGCACAGGAACACAATGTCCATGCCGAACATGATACTAAACTAAATGAATCCCTTCTGCATGCATGGTGATTTACATCCCTCCATTTCTTGCATGTTCATGTGCATATCTGAAATGTCCTTAAACACCACTGTCGTATCTGCCAGGTAGGCTGAGGAATGGTTGATGGAATTTAATACAGAGAAGTGTGAGGTGTTGCATTTTGGGATGTCGAGCAAGGGCGGGACCGACACAGTTAATGATAGGCCTCTGGGTAGTGTTGTAGAGCAGAGGGATCTAGGAGTACAGGCGCATGGATCCATGAAGATCGAGTCACAGGTAGATAAGGTGGTCAAAAAGGCTTTTGGCATTTTGGCCTTCATTTGTCAGAGTAATGAGAATAGAAGTTGGGAGATCAGTTGCTTCTGCAGTTGTATAAGACGTTGATGAGACCGCATGTATAATATTGTGTTCAGTTCTGGGTACCATGTTATAGGAAAGATATTGTCAAGCTTGAAAGGGTTCAGAAAAGATTTACACGGATGTTGCCAGGACTAGAGGGTGTGAGCTATAGGGAGAGGTTGAGTAGGCTGGGTCTCTATTCCATAGAGTACAGGAGGATGAGGGGGCATCTTATAGATGTGTAAAAAATCATGAGAGGAATAGATCGGGCAGAAGCACAGAATCTCTTGCTCAGAGCAGTGGAATCGAGGACCAGAGGACATAGGTTCAAGGTGAAGAGGAAAAGATGGAATAGGAATCCGTGGGGTAACTTTTTCACACAAAGGATGGTGGGTGTATGGAACAAGCTGCCAGAGGAGGTAGTTGAGGCTGGGACTATGCCATAGTTTAAAAGACAGTTAGACAGGTACATGGATAGGATAGGTTGGGAGTGATATGGACCAAGCACAGGCAAGTGGGACTAGTGTAACTAGGCGTTGTTTGCCGGTGTGGGCAAGTTGGGCTGAAGGGCCTGTTTCCACACTGTATCACTCTATGACTCTATGACTCTACTGTTGACAGCAAAACTGAAGAAGGGTCTCGACCCGAAATGCCACCTATTCCTTTTTCTCCATAGATGCTGCCTGACCCGTTGAGTTACTCCAGCATTTTGTGTCTATCTTATTTAAAGAAGTGTCAGAAAGGAAACATTAATTCTGTTTGTCGGTCCACAGATGCTGTCCGACCTGCTGTGTGTTTCCAGCAATTTCTATTTTCATTTCGGATTTTCAGCATCTGCAGTTTTTGTTTAATATTCAGAGATAAAAATAACATTGATATTCAAAACAGATGACAAGAGTGAATACAGCAGTTCCAAAGGAGTCAGCTTGCTGAACATCCCCTTAAAATGATTTATCTTGGCACTGGAAGAACAAAACAAATTAACTGAAAATTTGTTCCATGATATTGGTACATTGACGAGATGTTCTTTTATTAAGGTGCATAAATTCCAACAAATAAAGGCATGACTGACTTAAGCTGAAGATAGACATAAAAAGCTGGAATAACTCAGCAGGACAGGCAGCATCTCTGGAGAGAAGGAATGGGTGACACTTCGGTTCGAGACCCTTCTTCAGGCTTAAGCTATTACGCAATTTCTCAGGACTTGATCGCCAAACATTGGCCCATGCTAAAAACAGTTTGATGGTATTTATAAAATATAATTTTATATTTTAAAATGTCCCTTTTTAAATTATGATTTCAAACTTGCTACATTTAATGTCCTTCATGCATTGAAATTGGGAATAACACAATACATGATAACAATCGAGCCATTCACAGTGTACAGATACATGATAAAGGGAATAAGGTTTAGTGCAAAATAAAGCCAGTAAAGTCCGATCAACGTTTGAGTCTGAAGGTCTCCAAGGAGGTAGATAATAGTTCAGGACTGATCTCTAGTATATCAATTAAGATTTTGATTCCTAACAGATATATAAAGATAAATTATAGAGTTAAAAGTTGATGCACTTCAGAATTGAACAAATTGGAAGTAAACTAAAGAATATAATTGAGAAGTTGTTAGAGTTTTGAATACATCAGGTAGCTGGATGCAGATGGCATATAGTGGATACTAGACTACGTGGGACCCGTTGGGTCCCATGTTCACATGGGAGGGCTGGTCCCCCAATGCAATATTCCACCTCTCCACCAATTTCAATATTGGTGGCCAGTGGGGGGGCTTTCTGGAGCGCAAGTATGGATGTTGTGGGCCGAAGGGACTGGTTTCCAGAGGGCTACTATTGGAT
This sequence comes from Malacoraja senta, assembly GCA_038087875.1. Taxonomy (NCBI): domain Eukaryota; kingdom Metazoa; phylum Chordata; class Chondrichthyes; order Rajiformes; family Rajidae; genus Malacoraja; species Malacoraja senta. The sequence continues at coordinate 797,938 of JAXLNO010002128.1, read as the reverse complement.
ATTGTGGGCCAAATGGATTCTTGGGCTGGCAGCTCAGCCACTCTGGCCTGGTGGGCTGGCAGCTCAGTCACTCAGGCCTGGTGGGCTGGCAGCTCAGTCACTCAGGCCTGGTGGGCTGGCAGCTCAGTCACTCAGGCCTGGTGGGCTGGCAGCTCAGTCACTCAGGCCTGGTGGACTGGCAGCTCAGAAACAGCCAGAAATTCTGCCCAAAACAGGTGAGAGACCATGTGAGATAGAAGGGAGAGAGGGTGGAGAATCAATTTAAGACATTTTTCATCTTTTTCTGCAGATCACAGCAATGAAGGAGGAAAGTTTATCCTAGCCTGGATCTCACAGGGAGCCAATGAAGGAAGGGAGAAACAATACTGGGGTGAGGATTAATACTTGCAGGGGGAATACTTACTGATGGGCTGAAGGGATTCCTCCTGGGCTACTACAGGCCTGATGAGCCAAAGGGGCTCTTTAAAAAAAATCTGAGTGAAATCACAGTGAAAGGCACTTTGTCTGGACTTTTCCTGGCCTAGCATGGGCCTTTTGGGCCAAAATGCCCCTCCTGGGCTAATAGGGGCATTTTGGGCAAAAGGGACTGGTTTCCCTGCTAATAGGGGCCTTGTGTGCCGAAATTAGAGGTTTCAGGCAGGCCAAACAACTCATTTGATTTCATTTCCATTTCAATTTCAAGCACAGCGCAGGCCAAACAGCTCATTGCATTTTCATTTCACTTCCATTGGAATTGCAGTTTCAAGCACAGGAAAGGCCGATCAGCTCATCGCATTTTTATTTCACTTTCATTGCCATTGCAGTTTCAAGCACAGGGAAGGCCCAACGGCTCATCACATTTTAATTTCACTTCCATTGCCATTGCAGTTTCAAAGCACAGGGCAGGCCAAACAGCTGATTACATTTTCATTTCACTTCCATTGCCATTGCAGTTTCAAAACACAGGGCAGGCCCAACACCTTATTGCATTTTCATTTCATTTCCATTGACATTGCAGTTTCAAAGCACAGGGCAGGCCAAACGGCTGATTGCATTTTTATTTAATTTCCATTGCCATTGCAGTTTCAAAGCACAGTGCAGACCAAACAGCTCATTGCATTTTCATTTCATTTCCATTGCCATTGCAGTTTCAAGGTACAGGGCAGGCCAAACACCTCATTGCTTTTTCATTTCATTTCCATTGCCATTGCAGTTTCAAAGCACAGGGCAGGCCAAACAGCTCATTGCATTTTCATCTCATTTCCATTGCCATTGCAATTTCAAAGCACAGGGCAGGCCAAACAGCTAATTGCATTTTCATTTCATTTCCATTGCCATTATCAGTTTCAAAACACAGGGCAGGCCAAACAGCTGATTGCATTTTCATTTCATTTCCCTTGCCATTGCAGTTTCAAAGCACAGGGCAGGCCAAACAGCTGATTGCATTTTCATTTCATTTCCATTCCCATTGCAGTTTCAAAGCACAGGGCAGGCCAAACAGCTCATTGCATTTTCATCTCATTTCCATTGCCATTGCAGTTTCAAAGGATAGGGCAGGCCAAACAGCTGCTTGCATTTTCCATTTCATTTCCATTGCCATTGTAGATTCAGAGCACAGGGCAGGCCAAACAGCTAAATGCATTTTCATTTCACTTCCATTGCCATTGCAGTTTCAAAGCACAGGGCAGGCCAAACAGCTGATTGCATTTTTCATTTAATTTCCATTGCCATTGCAGTTTCAAAGCACAGGGCAGACCAAACAGCTCATTGCATTTTCATTTCATTTCCATTGCCATTGCAGTTTCAAGGTACAGGTCAGGCCAAACACCTCATTGCTTTTTCATTTCATTTCCATAGCCATTGCAGTTTCAAAGCACAGGAAAGGCCGATCAGCTCATTGCATTTTCATTTCATTTCCATTGCCATTGCAATTTCAAAGCACAGGGCAGGCCAAACGGCTGATTGCATTTTCATTTCATTTCCATTGCCATTGCAGTTTCAAAGCACAGTGCAGACCAAACTGCTCATTGCATTTTCATTTCATTTCCATTGCCATTGCAGTTTCAAGGTACAGGGCAGGCCAAACACCTCATTGCTTTTTCATTTCATTTCCATTGCCATTGCAGTTTCAAAGCACAGGGCAGGCCAAACAGCTCATTGCATTTTCATCTCATTTCCATTGCCATTGCAATTTCAAAGCACAGGGCAGGCCAAACAGCTAATTGCATTTTCATTTCATTTCCATTGCCATTGTCAGTTTCAAAACACAGGGCAGGCCAAACAGCTGATTGCATTTTCATTTCATTTCCCTTGCCATTGCAGTTTCAAAGCACAGGGCAGGCCAAACAGCTGATTGCATTTTCATTTCATTTCCATTCCCATTGCAGTTTCAAAGCACAGGGCAGGCCAAACAGCTCATTGCATTTTCATCTCATTTCCATTGCCATTGCAGTTTCAAAGGATAGGGCAGGCCAAACAGCTGCTTGCATTTTCCATTTCATTTCCATTGCCATTGTAGATTCAGAGCACAGGGCAGGCCAAACAGCTAAATGCATTTTCATTTCACTTCCATTGCCATTGCATTTCAAAACACAGGGCAGGCCCAACACCTCATTGCATTTTTATTTCATTTCCATTGCCATTGCAGTTTCAAAGCACACGGCAGGCCAAACAGCTGATTGCATTTTCATTTAATTTCCATTGCCATTGCAGTTTCAAAGCACAGGGCAGACCAAACAGCTCATTGCATTTTCATCTCATTTCCATTGCCATTGCAGTTTCAAAGGATAGGGCAGGCCAAACAGCTGCTTGCATTTTCCATTTCATTTCCATTGCCATTGTAGATTCAGAGCACAGGGCAGGCCAAACAGCTAAATGCATTTTCATTTCACTTCCATTGCCATTGCAGTTTCAAAGCACAGGGCAGGCCAAACAGCTGATTGCATTTTTCATTTAATTTCCATTGCCATTGCAGTTTCAAAGCACAGGGCAGACCAAACAGCTCATTGCATTTTCATTTCATTTCCATTGCCATTGCAGTTTCAAGGTACAGGTCAGGCCAAACACCTCATTGCTTTTTCATTTCATTTCCATAGCCATTGCAGTTTCAAAGCACAGGAAAGGCCGATCAGCTCATTGCATTTTCATTTCATTTCCATTGCCATTGCAATTTCAAAGCACAGGGCAGGCCAAACGGCTGATTGCATTTTCATTTCATTTCCATTGCCATTGCAGTTTCAAAGCACAGTGCAGACCAAACTGCTCATTGCATTTTCATTTCATTTCCATTGCCATTGCAGTTTCAAGGTACAGGGCAGGCCAAACACCTCATTGCTTTTTCATTTCATTTCCATTGCCATTGCAGTTTCAAAGCACAGGGCAGGCCAAACAGCTCATTGCATTTTCATCTCATTTCCATTGCCATTGCAATTTCAAAGCACAGGGCAGGCCAAACAGCTAATTGCATTTTCATTTCATTTCCATTGCCATTGTCAGTTTCAAAACACAGGGCAGGCCAAACAGCTGAATGCATTTTCATTTCATTTCCCTTGCCATTGCAGTTTCAAAGCACAGGGCAGGCCAAACAGCTGATTGCATTTTCATTTCATTTCCATTCCCATTGCAGTTTCAAAGCACAGGGCAGGCCAAACAGCTCATTGCATTTTCATCTCATTTCCATTGCCATTGTCAGTTTCAAAGGATAGGGCAGGCCAAACAGCTGATTGCATTTTCATTTCATTTCCCTTGCCATTGCAGTTTCAAAGCACAGGGCAGGCCAAACAGCTGATTGCATTTTCATTTCATTTCCATTCCCATTGCAGTTTCAAAGCACAGGGCAGGCCAAACAGCTCATTGCATTTTCATCTCATTTCCATTGCCATTGCAGTTTCAAAGGATAGGGCAGGCCAAACAGCTGCTTGCATTTTCCATTTCATTTCCATTGCCATTGTAGATTCAGAGCACAGGGCAGGCCAAACAGCTAAATGCATTTTCATTTCACTTCCATTGCCATTGCATTTCAAAACACAGGGCAGGCCCAACACCTCATTGCATTTTTATTTCATTTCCATTGCCATTGCAGTTTCAAAGCACAGGGCAGGCCAAACAGCTGATTGCATTTTCATTTAATTTCCATTGCCATTGCAGTTTCAAAGCACAGGGCAGACCAAACAGCTCATTGCATTTTCATTTCATTTCCATTGCCATTGCAATTTCAAAGCACAGGGCAGGCCAAACAGCTAATTGCATTTTCATTTCATTTCCATTGCCATTGTCAGTTTCAAAACACAGGGCAGGCCAAACAGCTGATTGCATTTTCATTTCATTTCCCTTGCCATTGCAGTTTCAAAGCACAGGGCAGGCCAAACAGCTGATTGCATTTTCATTTCATTTCCATTGCCATTGCAGTTTCAAAGCACATAGCTGGCCAAACAGCTCAATGCATTTTTATTTCATTTCCATTGCCATTGCAGTTTCAAAGCACAGGTCAGGCCAAACAGCTCATTGCATTTTCATTTCCATTGTCATTGCAGCTTCAAAGCACAGGGCAGGCCAAAGAGCTCATTGTATTTTCATTTCATTTCCATTGCCATTGCAGTTTCAAAGCACAGTGCTGGCCAAACAGCTCATTGCATTTTCATTTCATTTCCATTTCCATTGCAGTTTCAACGCACAGGGCAGGCCAAACAGGTGATTGCATTTTCATTTCATTTCTATTTCCATTGCAGTTTCAAAGCACAGGGCAGGCCAAACCGCTGATTGCATTTTCATTTCATTTCCATTGCCATTGCAGTTTCAAAGCACAGGGCTGGCCAAACAGCTCAATGCATTTTCATTTCATTTTCATTGCCATTGCAGGTTCAAAGCACAGGGCAGGCCAAACAGCTCATTGCATTTTCATTTCATTTCCATTGCCATTGCAGTTTCAAAGCACAGGGCTGGCCAAACAGCTCATTGCATTTTCATTTCATTTCCATTTCCATTGCAGTTTCAATGCACAGGGCAGGCCAAACAGGTGATTGCATTTTCATTTCATATCTATTGCCATTGGAGTTTCAAAGCACAGGGCAGGCCAAATAGCTGTTTGCATTTTTATTTCATTTCCATTGCCATTGCAGTTTCAAATCACAGGGCAGGCGAAACAGCTGATTGCATTTTCATTTCATTTCCATTGCCATTGCAGTTTCAAAGCACAGGGCAGGCCAAACAGCTGATTGCATTTTCATTTCATTTCCATTGCCATTGCAGTTTCAAAGCACAGGGCAGGCCAAACAGCTAATTGCATTTTCATTTCATTTCCATTGCCATTGCAGTTTCAAAGTACAGGACTGGCCAAACAGCTCAATGCATTTTCATTTCATTTCCATTGCCATTGCGGTTTCAAAGCACAGGGCAGGCCAAACAGCTCATTGCATTTTCATCTCATTTCCATTGCCATTGCAGTTTCAAAGGATAGGGCAGGCCAAACAGCTGCTTGCATTTTCCATTTCATTTCCATTGCCATTGTAGATTCAGAGCACAGGGCAGGCCAAACAGCTAAATGCATTTTCATTTCATTTCCATTGCCATTGCAGTTTCAAAGCACAGGGCTGGCCAAAGAGCTCATTGCATTTTCATTTCATTTCCATTTCCATTGCAGTTTCAAATCACAGGGCAGGCCAAACAGCTGATTGCATTTTCATTTCATTTCCATTGCCATTGATTTTTCAAAGCACAGGGCAGGCAAAACAGCTGATTGCATTTTCATTTCATTTCCATTGCCATTGCAGTTTCAAAGCACATGGCAGGCCAAACAGCTGATTGCATTTTCATTTCATTTCCATTGCCATTGCAGTTTCAAAGCTAAGGGCAGGCCAAACAGCTAATTGCATTTTCATTTCATTTCCATTGCCATTGCAGTTTCAAAGCACAGGGCCGGCCAAACAGCTCAATGCATTTTTATTTCACTTCCATTGCCATTGCAGTTTCAAAGCACAGGGCAGACCAAACAGCTCATTGCATTTTCATTTCATTTCCATTGCCATTGCAATTTCAAAGCACAGGGCAGGCCAAACAGCTAATTGCATTTTCATTTCATTTCCATTGCCATTGTCAGTTTCAAAACACAGGGCAGGCCAAACAGCTAATTTCATTTTCATTTCATTTCCATTGCCATTGTAGTTTCAAAGCACAGGGCCGGCCAAACAGCTCAATGCATTTTTATTTCATTTCCATTGCCATTGCAGTTTCAAAGCACAGGGCAGACCAAACAGCTCATTGCAATTTCATTTCATTTCCATTGCCATTGCAATTTCAAAGCACAGGGCAGGCCAAACAGCTAATTGCATTTTCATTTCATTTCCATTGCCATTGTCAGTTTCAAAACACAGGGCAGGCCAAACAGCTGATTGCATTTTCATTTCATTTCCCTTGCCATTGCAGTTTCAAAGCACAGGGCAGGCCAAACAGCTGATTGCATTTTCATTTCATTTCCATTGCCATTGCAGTTTCAAAGCACATGGCTGGCCAAACAGCTCAATGCATTTTTATTTCATTTCCATTGCCATTGCAGTTTCAAAGCACAGGTCAGGCCAAACAGCTCATTGCATTTTCATTTCCATTGTCATTGCAGCTTCAAAGCACAGGGCAGGCCAAACAGCTCATTGTATTTTCATTTCATTTCCATTGCCATTGCAGTTTCAAAGCACAGTGCTGGCCAAACAGCTCATTGCATTTTCATTTCATTTCCATTTCCATTGCAGTTTCAAGGTACAGGGCAGGCCAAACACCTCATTGCTTTTTCATTTCATTTCCATTGCCATTGCAGTTTCAAAGCACAGGGCAGGCCAAACAGCTCATTGCATTTTCATCTCATTTCCATTGCCATTGCAATTTCAAAGCACAGGGCAGGCCAAACAGCTAATTGCATTTTCATTTCATTTCCATTGCCATTGTCAGTTTCAAAACACAGGGCAGGCCAAACAGCTGATTGCATTTTCATTTCATTTCCCTTGCCATTGCAGTTTCAAAGCACAGGGCAGGCCAAACAGCTGATTGCATTTTCATTTCATTTCCATTCCCATTGCAGTTTCAAAGCACAGGGCAGGCCAAACAGCTCATTGCATTTTCATCTCATTTCCATTGCCATTGCAGTTTCAAAGGATAGGGCAGGCCAAACAGCTGCTTGCATTTTCCATTTCATTTCCATTGCCATTGTAGATTCAGAGCACAGGGCAGGCCAAACAGCTAAATGCATTTTCATTTCACTTCCATTGCCATTGCATTTCAAAACACAGGGCAGGCCCAACACCTCATTGCATTTTTATTTCATTTCCATTGCCATTGCAGTTTCAAAGCACAGGGCAGGCCAAACAGCTGATTGCATTTTCATTTAATTTCCATTGCCATTGCAGTTTCAAAGCACAGGGCAGACCAAACAGCTCATTGCATTTTCATTTCATTTCCATTGCCATTGCAATTTCAAAGCACAGGGCAGGCCAAACAGCTAATTGCATTTTCATTTCATTTCCATTGCCATTGTCAGTTTCAAAACACAGGGCAGGCCAAACAGCTGATTGCATTTTCATTTCATTTCCCTTGCCATTGCAGTTTCAAAGCACAGGGCAGGCCAAACAGCTGATTGCATTTTCATTTCATTTCCATTGCCATTGCAGTTTCAAAGCACATAGCTGGCCAAACAGCTCAATGCATTTTTATTTCATTTCCATTGCCATTGCAGTTTCAAAGCACAGGTCAGGCCAAACAGCTCATTGCATTTTCATTTCCATTGTCATTGCAGCTTCAAAGCACAGGGCAGGCCAAAGAGCTCATTGTATTTTCATTTCATTTCCATTGCCATTGCAGTTTCAAAGCACAGTGCTGGCCAAACAGCTCATTGCATTTTCATTTCATTTCCATTTCCATTGCAGTTTCAACGCACAGGGCAGGCCAAACAGGTGATTGCATTTTCATTTCATTTCTATTTCCATTGCAGTTTCAAAGCACAGGGCAGGCCAAACCGCTGATTGCATTTTCATTTCATTTCCATTGCCATTGCAGTTTCAAAGCACAGGGCTGGCCAAACAGCTCAATGCATTTTCATTTCATTTTCATTGCCATTGCAGGTTCAAAGCACAGGGCAGGCCAAACAGCTCATTGCATTTTCATTTCATTTCCATTGCCATTGCAGTTTCAAAGCACAGGGCTGGCCAAACAGCTCATTGCATTTTCATTTCATTTCCATTTCCATTGCAGTTTCAATGCACAGGGCAGGCCAAACAGGTGATTGCATTTTCATTTCATATCTATTGCCATTGCAGTTTCAAAGCACAGGGCAGGCCAAATAGCTGTTTGCATTTTTATTTCATTTCCATTGCCATTGCAGTTTCAAATCACAGGGCAGGCGAAACAGCTGATTGCATTTTCATTTCATTTCCATTGCCATTGCAGTTTCAAAGCACAGGGCAGGCCAAACAGCTGATTGCATTTTCATTTCATTTCCATTGCCATTGCAGTTTCAAAGCACAGGGCAGGCCAAACAGCTAATTGCATTTTCATTTCATTTCCATTGCCATTGCAGTTTCAAAGTACAGGACTGGCCAAACAGCTCAATGCATTTTCATTTCATTTCCATTGCCATTGCGGTTTCAAAGCACAGGGCAGGCCAAACAGCTCATTGCATTTTCATCTCATTTCCATTGCCATTGCAGTTTCAAAGGATAGGGCAGGCCAAACAGCTGCTTGCATTTTCCATTTCATTTCCATTGCCATTGTAGATTCAGAGCACAGGGCAGGCCAAACAGCTAAATGCATTTTCATTTCATTTCCATTGCCATTGCAGTTTCAAAGCACAGGGCTGGCCAAAGAGCTCATTGCATTTTCATTTCATTTCCATTTCCATTGCAGTTTCAAATCACAGGGCAGGCCAAACAGCTGATTGCATTTTCATTTCATTTCCATTGCCATTGATTTTTCAAAGCACAGGGCAGGCAAAACAGCTGATTGCATTTTCATTTCATTTCCATTGCCATTGCAGTTTCAAAGCACATGGCAGGCCAAACAGCTGATTGCATTTTCATTTCATTTCCATTGCCATTGCAGTTTCAAAGCTAAGGGCAGGCCAAACAGCTAATTGCATTTTCATTTCATTTCCATTGCCATTGCAGTTTCAAAGCACAGGGCCGGCCAAACAGCTCAATGCATTTTTATTTCACTTCCATTGCCATTGCAGTTTCAAAGCACAGGGCAGACCAAACAGCTCATTGCATTTTCATTTCATTTCCATTGCCATTGCAATTTCAAAGCACAGGGCAGGCCAAACAGCCAATTGCATTTTCATTTCATTTCCATTGCCATTGTCAGTTTCAAAACACAGGGCAGGCCAAACAGCTAATTTCATTTTCATTTCATTTCCATTGCCATTGTAGTTTCAAAGCACAGGGCCGGCCAAACAGCTCAATGCATTTTTATTTCATTTCCATTGCCATTGCAGTTTCAAAGCACAGGGCAGACCAAACAGCTCATTGCATTTTCATTTCATTTCCATTGCCATTGCAATTTCAAAGCACAGGGCAGGCCAAACAGCTAATTGCATTTTCATTTCATTTCCATTGCCATTGTCAGTTTCAAAACACAGGGCAGGCCAAACAGCTGATTGCATTTTCATTTCATTTCCCTTGCCATTGCAGTTTCAAAGCACAGGGCAGGCCAAACAGCTGATTGCATTTTCATTTCATTTCCATTGCCATTGCAGTTTCAAAGCACATGGCTGGCCAAACAGCTCAATGCATTTTTATTTCATTTCCATTGCCATTGCAGTTTCAAAGCACAGGTCAGGCCAAACAGCTCATTGCATTTTCATTTCCATTGTCATTGCAGCTTCAAAGCACAGGGCAGGCCAAACAGCTCATTGTATTTTCATTTCATTTCCATTGCCATTGCAGTTTCAAAGCACAGTGCTGGCCAAACAGCTCATTGCATTTTCATTTCATTTCCATTTCCATTGCAGTTTCAACGCACAGGGCAGGCCAAACAGGTGATTGCATTTTCATTTCATTTCCCTTGCCATTGCAGTTTCAAAGCACAGAGCAGGCCAAACAGCTGATTGCATTTTCATTTCATTTCCATTGCCATTGCAGTTTCAAAGCACAGGGCTGGCCAAACAGCTCAATGCATTTTTATTTCATTTCCATTGCCATTGCAGTTTCAAAGCACAGGGCAGGCCAAACAGCTCATTGCATTTTCATTTCCATTGTCATTGCAGCTTCAAAGCACAGGGCAGGCCAAACAGCTCATTGTATTTTCATTTCATTTCCATTGCCATTGCAGTTTCAAAGCACAGTGCTGGCCCAACAGCTCATTGCATTTTCATTTCATTTCCATTTCCATTGCAGTTTCAACGCACAGGGCAGGCCAAACAGGTGATTGCATTTTCATTTCATTTCTATTTCCATTGCAGTTTCAAAGCACAGGGCAGGCCAAACCGCTGATTGCATTTTCATTTCATTTCCATTGCCATTGCAGTTTCAAAGCACAGGGCTGGCCAAACAGCTCAATGCATTTTCATTTCATTTTCATTGCCATTGCAGGTTCAAAGCACAGGGCAGGCCAAACAGCTCATTGCATTTTCATTTCATTTCCATTGCCATTGCAGTTTCAAAGCACAGGGCTGGCCAAACAGCTCATTGCATTTTCATTTCATTTCCATTTCCATTGCAGTTTCAATGCACAGGGCAGGCCAAACAGGTGATTGCATTTTCATTTCATATCTATTGCCATTGCAGTTTCAAAGCACAGGGCAGGCCAAACAGCTGATTGCATTTTTATTTCATTTCCATTGCCATTGCAGTTTCAAATCACAGGGCAGGCGAAACAGCTGATTGCATTTTCATTTCATTTCCATTGCCATTGCAGTTTCAAAGCACAGGGCAGGCCAAACAGCTGATTGCATTTTCATTTCATTTCCATTGCCATTGCAGTTTCAAAGCACAGGGCAGGCCAAACAGCTAATTGCATTTTCATTTCATTTCCATTGCCATTGCAGTTTCAAAGTACAGGACTGGCCAAACAGCTCAATGCATTTTCATTTCATTTCCATTGCCATTGCAGTTTCAAAGCACAGGGCAGGCCAAACAGCTCATTGCATTTTCATCTCATTTCCATTGCCATTGCAGTTTCAAAGGATAGGGCAGGCCAAACAGCTGCTTGCATTTTCCATTTCATTTCCATTGCCATTGTAGATTCAGAGCACAGGGCAGGCCAAACAGCTAAATGCATTTTCATTTCATTTCCATTGCCATTGCAGTTTCAAAGCACAGGGCTGGCCAAAGAGCTCATTGCATTTTCATTTCATTTCCATTTCCATTGCAGTTTCAAATCACAGGGCAGGCCAAACAGCTGATTGCATTTTCATTTCAATTCCATTGCCATTGATTTTTCAAAGCACAGGGCAGGCAAAACAGCTGATTGCATTTTCATTTCATTTCCATTGCCATTGCAGTTTCAAAGCACATGGCAGGCCAAACAGCTGATTGCATTTTCATTTCATTTCCATTGCCATTGCAGTTTCAAAGCTAAGGGCAGGCCAAACAGCTAATTGCATTTTCATTTCATTTCCATTGCCATTGCAGTTTCAAAGCACAGGGCCGGCCAAACAGCTCAATGCATTTTTATTTCACTTCCATTGCCATTGTAGTTTCAAAGCACAGGGCAGACCAAACAGCTCATTGCATTTTCATTTCATTTCCATTGCCATTGCAATTTCAAAGCACAGGGCAGGCCAAACAGCTAATTGCATTTTCATTTCATTTCCATTGCCATTGTCAGTTTCAAAACACAGGGCAGGCCAAACAGCTGATTGCATTTTCATTTCATTTCCCTTGCCATTGCAGTTTCAAAGCACAGGGCAGGCCAAACAGCTGATTGCATTTTCATTTCATTTCCATTGCCATTGCAGTTTCAAAGCACATGGCTGGCCAAACAGCTCAATGCATTTTTATTTCATTTCCATTGCCATTGCAGTTTCAAAGCACAGGTCAGGCCAAACAGCTCATTGCATTTTCATTTCCATTGTCATTGCAGCTTCAAAGCACAGGGCAGGCCAAACAGCTCATTGTATTTTCATTTCATTTCCATTGCCATTGCAGTTTCAAAGCACAGTGCTGGCCAAACAGCTCATTGCATTTTCATTTCATTTCCATTTCCATTGCAGTTTCAACGCACAGGGCAGGCCAAACAGGTGATTGCATTTTCATTTCATTTCTATTTCCATTGCAATTTCAAAGCACAGGGCAGGCCAAACCGCTGATTGCATTTTCATTTCATTTCCATTGCCATTGCAGTTCCAAAGCACAGGGCTGGCCAAACAGCTCAATGCATTTTCATTTCATTTTCATTGCCATTGCAGGTTCAAAGCACAGGGCAGGCCAAACAGCTCATTGCATTTTCATTTCATTTCCATTGCCATTGCAGTTTCAAAGCACAGGGCTGGCCAAACAGCTCATTGCATTTTCATTTCATTTCCATTTCCATTGCAGTTTCAATGCACAGGGCAGGCCAAACAGGTGATTGCATTTTCATTTCATTTCTATTGCCATTGCAGTTTCAAAGCACAGGGCAGGCCAAACAGCTGATTGCATTTTTATTTCATTTCCATTGCCATTGCAGTTTCAAATCACAGGGCAGGCGAAACAGCTGATTGCATTTTCATTTCATTTCCATTGCCATTGCAGTTTCAAAGCACAGGGCAGGCCGAACAGCTGATTGCATTTTCATTTCATTTCCATTGCCATTGCAGTTTCAAAGCACAGGGCAGGCCAAACAGCTAATTGCATTTTCATTTCATTTCCATTGCCATTGCAGTTTCAAAGCACAGGACTGGCCAAACAGCTCAATGCATTTTCATTTCATTTCCATTGCCATTGCAGTTTCAAAGCACAGGGCAGGCCAAACAGCTCAATGCATTTTCATTTCATTTCCATTGCCATTGCAGTTTCAAAGCACAGGGCAGGCCAAACAGCTCATTGCATTTTCATTTCCATTGCCATTGCAGCTTCAAAGCACAGCACAGGCCAAACAGCTCATTGTATTTTCATTTCATTTCCATTGCCATTGCAGGTTCAAAGCACAGGGCAGGACAAACAGCTCATTGCATTTTCATTTCATTTCCATTTCCATTGCAGTTTCAATGCACAGGGCAGGCCAAACAGGTGATTGCATTTTCATTTCATTTCTATTGCCATTGCAGTTTCAAAGCGCAGGGCAGGCCAAACAGCTGATTGCATTTTTATTTCATTTCCATTGCCATTGCAGTTTCAAATCACAGGGCAGGCGAAACAGCTGATTGCATTTTCATTTCATTTCCATTGCCATTGCAGTTTCAAAGCAAGGGCAGGCCGAACAGCTGATTGCATTTTCATTTCATTTCCATTGCCATTGCAGTTTCAAAGCACAGGGCAGGCCAAACAGCTAATTGCATTTTCATTTCATTTCCATTGCCATTGCAGTTTCAAAGCACAGGACTGGCCAAACAGCTCAATGCATTTTCATTTCATTTCCATTGCCATTGCAGTTTCAAAGCACAGGGCAGGCCAAACAGCTCAATGCATTTTCATTTCATTTCCATTGCCATTGCAGTTTCAAAGCACAGGGCAGGCCAAACAGCTCATTGCATTTTCATTTCCATTGCCATTGCAGCTTCAAAGCACAGCACAGGCCAAACAGCTCATTGTATTTTCATTTCATTTCCATTGCCATTGCAGGTTCAAAGCACAGGGCAGGACAAACAGCTCATTGCATTTTCATTTCATTTCCATTTCCATTGCAGTTTCAATGCACAGGGCAGGCCAAACAGGTGATTGCATTTTCATTTCATTTCTATTGCCATTGCAGTTTCAAAGCGCAGGGCAGGCCAAACAGCTGATTGCATTTTTATTTCATTTCCATTGCCATTGCAGTTTCAAATCACAGGGCAGGCGAAACAGCTGATTGCATTTTCATTTCATTTCCATTGCCATTGCAGTTTCAAAGCAAGGGCAGGCCGAACAGCTGATTGCATTTTCATTTCATTTCCATTGCCATTGCAGTTTCAAAGCACAGGGCAGGCCAAACAGCTAATTGCATTTTCATTTCATTTCCATTGCCATTGCAGTTTCAAAGCACAGGACTGGCCAAACAGCTCAATGCATTTTCATTTCATTTCCATTGCCATTGCAGTTTCAAAGCACAGGGCAGGCCAAACAGCTCAATGCATTTTCATTTCATTTCCATTGCCATTGCAGTTTCAAAGCACAGGGCAGGCCAAACAGCTCATTGCATTTTCATTTCCATTGCCATTGCAGCTTCAAAGCACAGCACAGGCCAAACAGCTCATTGTATTTTCATTTCATTTCCATTGCCATTGCAGGTTCAAAGCACAGGGCAGGACAAACAGCTCATTGCATTTTCATTTCATTTCCATTGCCATTGCAGTTTCAAAGCACAGGGCTGGCCAAACAGCTCATTGCATTTTCATGTCATTTCCATTTCCATTGCAGTTTCAACACACAGGGCAGGCCAAACAGGTGATTGCATTTTCATTTCATTTCCATTGCCATTGCAGTTTCAAAGCACAGGGCAGGCCAAACAGCTGATTGCATTTTCATTTCATTTCCATTGCCATTGCAGTTTCAAATCACAGGGCAGGCCAAACAGCTAATTGCATTTTCATTTCATTTCCATTGCCATTGCAGTTTCAAAGCACAGGGCTGGCCAAACAGCTGATTGCATTTTCATTTCATTTCCATTGCCATTGCAGTTTCAAAGCACAGGGCAGGCGAAACAGCTCATTGCTTTTTCATTTCATTTCCATTGCCATTGCAGTTTCAAAGCACAGGGCAGGCCAAACAGCTAATTGCATTTTCATTTCATTTCCATTGCCATTGCAGTTTCAAAGCATAGGGCTGGCCAAACAGCTCAATGCATTTTAATTTCATTTCCATTGCCATTGCAGCTTCAAAGCACAGGGCAGGCCAAACAGCTCATTGTATTTTCATTTCATTTCCATTGCCATTGCAGTTTCAAAGCACAGGTCTGGCCAAACAGCTCATTGCATTTTCATTTCATTTCCATTGCCATTGCAGTCTCAAAGCACAGGGCAGGCCAAACAGCTCATTGCATTTTGTGACTTTTAATTATATAGAGATGAGACTTTTAATTAAATACAGATGAGACTTTTAATTATATAGATGGCAGTAAACTTTTTTGAATACTCAAACGGCTCAGCGCGGCTACTCCATTGTGGGCCTTCCGCAGTCAGCAACACTTCCACATACAGCACGCCCTCTGCATTCACCGGACATTACGTGTTTTTCAGCCCGACCTGTCCACTACATCACGGAATGAGCGGGACTTTTGCAGTAAACACAGTCTGATCTGAAAAAACACTTTTTCAAACCAGATTTACAAACCACATTTTCAAACCATGTTTTCAAACCACATTTTTCATACCACATTTTTCAAACCACATTTGTACTTTAGGCTGTGCACACCATACATAAGAAGAAGAAGATACCACATTGGCAAACCACATTGGCAAATCACATTGGCAAACCACATTGGCAAACCACATTGGCAAACCACATTGGCAAACCACATTGGCAAACCACATTTGCAAATCACATTTTCAAACCACATTTTCAAACCACATTTTCATACCACATTTTTCAAACCACATTTGTACTTTAGGCTGTGCACACCATACACAAGAAGAAGCAGAAACCACATTTGCAAACCACATTGGTAAACCACATTGGCAAATCACGTTGGCAATACATATGCAAACCACATTGGCAAACCACATTGGCAAAGCACATTTTCAAACCACATTAAGGGCACTCACAGGTCAGTAGACACTCAGTGTTCTGTAGATTCCCAGCTCAGACTGAGAGTCGTGACCTCTCCCTTGCCATCTTGCAGACAGACTGAGCCACGGCCAGACTTCCAGGTTTTATAGCCCCTCCCCCTCTCCCCAGAAGGGGCGTGGCCTTCATCATGGTGATTGACAGGAGAGAGAATCTCAAGATTTTTTAAACACTAATAACTCTTTTATTTTTAATCGATAGGAAAAATCCTCGGCACCTGATGAGCGGAGGGGGACTATGAGTGAGGGCCAAAAATCACAGCCGTAAGTGTTTTTTTTTTTTCTAAATTCAAAGCACAGTGCAAACAGGAAGTGGTCAAGATGAGACTTTTAATTATATAGATTGAAGAAGTCAAAGAATTTATGGTGGAGGTTTGGTGCTGGTGAAGACCATCAATGACATCTAGGGAGAGTTTGAGTTAGTGATTTATTGGAATATATCACAGCTTTCACAAAAATGTAACTGTTTATTTTAAAACAAGATGCTTCCAGTGAGGAAGTTACTTGCAGACATGGGAGAATGGTGGGGGATACTTTTGTAGCAGTGATGGGAGGGTAAGCAAGGTTGGGGAATGTGCTTGAAGATGGAGGGAAGAAAGATGGACATTTTGCATATCTCTACTTCCTTAGAAGAGCGAAGAGATTAGGTATGTTGACAAATATTTTATATTTAAAAATGTCCCTTTTAAATTGTGATTTCAAGCTTGCTACATTTAAAGTCCTTCAAGCATGAAAATTGGGAATAACACCATGACATATTTTGTGGTAAGGTGATCACTGCTGACCTGCAAAACAAGCCCTTACTTTCCTATTGCAGATCTGACAAAGCAAACGTGCTGCACAAAGGCATCTCCATTATTGACATGAAGACCCTGCAGTGACAGGACCTTCAGGCCATCTATCCACAAAACAAGTCTGAATTGCAAACCTGCAGATGAAGCCTTGTCGTGTGAGTAAATTATTTCCCCCTCCCTCAGGTTAGATGATTTACAAGTGGACTAAACACAATGAATGATTTAGACATTTTTTGACATCCAAAAACATTTCAAAATAATTACAAAATATCCGGACAATTAAATAAATTAATAACATTTATGAAAATAAAACAAAACCTCTGCACAAAACATTTAAACTTAAACTTAATTTGCATTTTTAAACATTAAATGAATATTGCAAAAAATCCATGCTATAACTTACCTTGAATTGAGAACAAATTTATCTCTCAAAAAGATTTGTGACTTTGACAGCATTATGTCTAATTTATGCACCCCTGTGCTTACAACGCTACCTATCTTAGTGCCTTACATAAAACTTTGGATAACTGTCTGTTTCCTCACCTAAATCATTAATAAATATGCCAAATAGATGTAGCCCACAGTCACAACTGACATATTGTCCCTACTCTCCGTCTCCTGCCCTTCAGTTAATTTCCAAGTCAGGACCATAATTTAGTTTAATTTCATGTTATTATGGGACTTTATCAAATATCTTCTGGATATCCATGAAAAAATGCCTAGAGATATTTCACTTATTCTTCTTCTTGCGCATGATCATGCACAGCCTAAAGTTGTATGACAACTTGTTCTGTTTGATCTTCTGTTTGTGCACGCCAGGCTGATTGCATTTGTCGAAACAGGGTGGACCACATGAAGGTTGCAATCTCCCACCCCAAATATTTTACTGTTCAGCAACCTCTAAAAGAAAATGCAATCCTGTTCCCTGGGGCTGAATGGCCTATCTCTTGCAAGACCTTATTGTTTCTCACTGAGTTGCTGAATGTTTTTTAATCATTCAATCCTTACTTATATATTCTAGTAATTTTCCAACAACAGACGTTGAGCTAACTGGTCTGCAATTCATTAGTTGCCCCGTCTTACCTTTCTAATTTTAAAGAACAAAATTATACAACATGCAGCAGATGTTGAAAGATCTTCAGAAGAACAACAACATTATACTTTTTCAGCTTTGAAAGCGAGATGTTGTGGATCGTGAGAAGATGGTCCAAGACCATGGCAGGATATAAATCAGATGAAAAGATGAGTGGAGCATTGGTAGATGGAATTTAATCCTGACGTATGAGGTGATGTATTTTGGGAAGGCAAACAGAGGTAGGACATCTATACTAAATGTTAGTGCACAAAAGCATGTTGTTGAACAGAGAGATCTCTGGGTTCAAGTCCACAGATTCCTGAATATGGCAACACAGGCAGATAGAGCATTGATGAAGGCATATAATATACTTGCCTTCATAGGTCAGGGGATAGAATATTTAAAAATTGGGGCTATATTTTGCAAGATTACAGAGCACTGGCAAATAAAGCACACCAACAGCTCCTCTTTATTTGAAAGCTTAGGAAGATCGGCATGTCCCCAACACCCCTCACAAGCTTCTACACAAAGTATTTTATCAGAATGCATCATAGCATGGTTTGGAAAAGCTCCATCCAAGACCGCAAGAAATTGCAGAGTGTTGTGGACATAGCCCAGGTGAACCCCCCCCCCCCCCTTCCATTGGCTCCATCAGTAAGGCCACCAGCATAATCAAGCACCAGTCTCACTCCCTCTTCTCCCCTCTACCATCCTGCAAGAAGTAACAAGTTTGAAAATGCATACCTCCATATTTAGGGATAGTTTCTTCCCAGCTGTTATCAGGCAACTGAACCGTCTTCTCACCAGCTAGAAAGTGGTCCTGACATCCCATCAACCTTACTGTGGACCTTTGAACAATTTTTAATCTGACTTTATCAGACCTCATCTTGCACTAAATGTTGTACACTATATCTGTACACTGTGGACGGCTTGAATCTAATCATGTGTAGTCTTTTTGACTGGATAGCACGCAACAAAAAGCTTTTCACTTTACCTCGGTACACGTGACAATTGTAGACTAAGTTAAACTAAATACCCAGTGTTCCTTGTTATATACTTCAGCAAGGTCTGTTAACAAATGGTGAACAGTTTGTAAAGATTGCACTCAGAGTTCTCAGGTTGTGTGTCCTATCATTATAAATGGGTCATTATGAGCAATCTATTCTAGACTGGGTATTGAGTAATGAGGAAGGGTTAGTTAGCAGACTTGTTGTGCGTGCCCCCTTGGGCAAGAGTGACCATAATATGGTTGAGTTCTTCATTAGGATGGAGAGTGACATTGTTAATTCAGAAACAACGGTTCTGAACTTAAAGAAAGGTAACTTTGAGGATATGAGACGTGAATTGGCCAAGATTGACTGGCAATTAGTTCTAAAAGGGTTGACGGTGGATATGCAATGGAAGGCATTTAAAGACTGCATGGATGAACTACAAAAAATGTTCATCCCAGTTTGGCAAAAGAATAAATCAGGGAAGGTAGTGCATCCGTGGATAACAAGGGAAATCAGGGATAGTATCAAAGCAAAAGATGTTGCGTACAAATTAGCCAGAAAAAGCAGCATACCAGAGGACTGGGAGAAATTCAGAGACCAGCAGAGGAGGACAAAGGGCTTAATTAGGAAAGGGAAAATAGATTATGAAAGGAAACTGGCAGGGAACATAAAAACTGACTGCAAACGTTTTTATAGATATGTGAAGAGAAAGAGATTAGTTAAAACAAATGTAGGTCCCTTGCAGTCAGAAACAGGTGAATTGATCATGGGGAACAAGGATATGGCGGACCAATTGAATAACTACTTTGGTTCCGTCTTCACTAAGGAAGACATAAATAATCTGCCGGAAATAGCAGGGGGCCGCGGGTCAAAGGAGATGGAGGAACTGAGTGAAATCCAAGTTAGTCGGGAAGTGGTGTTGGGTAAATTGAATGGATTAAAGGCCGATAAATCACCAGGGCCAGATAGGCTGCATCCCAGAGTATTTAAGGAAGTAGGTCCAGAAATAGTGGATGCATTAGTGATAATTTTACAAAATTCTTTAGATTCTGGAGTAGTTCCTGAGGATTGGAGGGTAGCAAACGTAACCCCACTTTTTAAGAAGGGAGGGAGAGAGAAAACAGGGAATTACAGACCAGTTAGTCTAACATCGGTAGTGGGGAAACTGCTAGAGTCAGTTATTAAAGATGGGATAGCAGCACATTTGGAAAGTGGTGAAATCATTGGACAAAGTCAGCATGGATTTACGAAAGGTAAATCATGTCTGACGAATCTTATAGAATTTTTCGAGGATGTAACTAGTAGAGTGGATAGGGGAGAACCAGTGGATGTGTTGTATCTGGACTTTCAGAAGGCTTTCGACAAGGTACCACATAAGAGATTAGGATACAAACTTAAATCACACGGTATTGGGGGTTCAGTATTGATGTGGATAGAGAACTGGCTGGCAAACAGGAAGCAAAGAGTAGGAGTAAACGGGTCCTTTTCACAATGGCAGGCAGTGACTAGTGGGGTACCGCAAGGCTCAGTGCTGGGACCCCAGCTATTTACAATTTATATTAATGATCTGGACGAGGGAATTGAAAGCAACATCTCCAAGTTTGCGGATGACACTAAGCTGGGGGGCAGTGTTAGCTGTGAGGAGGATGCTAGGAGACTGCAAGGTGACTTGGATAGGCTGGGTGAGTGGGCAAATGTTTGGCAGATGCAGTATAATGTGGATAAATGTGAGGTTATCCACTTTGGTGGCAAAAACGGGAAGGCAGACTATTATCTAAATGGTGGCCGATTAGGAAATGGGGAGGTGCAGCGAGACCTGGGTGTCATGGTACACCAGTCATTGAAAGTAGGCATGCAGGTGCAGCAGGCAGTGAAGAAAGCGAATGGTATGTTGGCCTTCATAGCAAGAGGATTTGAGTATAGGAGCAGGGAGGTTCTACTGCAGTTGTACAGGGTCTTGGTGAGACCACACCAGGAGTATTGCGTACAGTTTTGGTCTCCAAATCTGAGGAAGGACATTATAGCCATAGAGGGAGTGCAGAGAAGGTTCACCAGACTGATTCCTGGGATGTCAGGACTTTCATATGAAGAAAGACTGGATAGACTTGGCTTATACTCGCTAGAATTTAGGAGATTGAGAGGGGATCTTATAGAAACGTACAAAATTCTTATGGGGTTGGACAGGCTAGATGCAGGAAGATTGTTCCCGATGTTGGGGAAGTCCAGGACAAGGGGTCACAGCTTAAGGATAAGGGGGAAATCCTTTAAGACCGAGATGAGGAAAAACGTTTTCACACAGAGAGTGGTGAATCTCTGGAACTCTCTGCCACAGAGGGTAGTTGACGCCAGTTCATTGGCTATATTTAAGAGGGAGTTAGATGTGGCCCTTGTGGCTAAAGGGATCAGGGGGTATGGAGAGAAGGCAGGTACGGGATACTGAGTTGGATGATCAGCCATGATCATATTGAATGGCGGTGCAGGCTCGAAGGGCCGAATGGCCTACTCCTGCACCTATTTTCTATGTTTCTATGTTTCTATGTAATCTGATCATGGAAGGTGTGAGAACTACTGTGAAGATAATCTTAGATTAATTTCATCATTTGGAACATGGTTCGACACAATGTTGTCCAGTGGATGTCCATTTTATGCAGTTTAGCACCCCGAGACAATCATTTCTGAATTAATGTGTTTGCTCCAAATGCAGTCAATCAATGACTGGACTGCTGACTCAGTAAGACACCAGATATTATTTGATTTATGGTAACCTCTGCAACAAATCATAATCCACCCCGCTGCAGGTAATTCCAGTAGATCACATGCTATTTGCTGCTAACATATTTAAGTGAGCTCACCCAATAATGTGGTAAAATTGCTCCTTGTGAAAAGATGTATAGAGCTCCAGAGGAACCCATGAACCCATGATCTGCCTTAAGGTATAAACATACCTGTTGCATCACATTATTTATGGGTAATATTCAAGGCCATCTAGGCACTATAGCACTATCCCTTTTCCACAATTATCACATCATCATGAAAATATAATGATTTGCTTTCAAATCATTTTCCATCACCTTTATTTAGAATGGATTTGGGCCCTTGATTTACAGAATGTGTGAAGTTGCCATTTTACTTTTGCATGCACAATATACCTGTGATCCTGATGGAGTTCAGTCTGCCGTTTGGGTCATTTGTTTCCTGAAGCAGCAAGAATGGCATTTCCAGGGGCTTTACCTTCCAGGTACTGACCAGGTCCAAGCATGTTTAATTGCGTTCACACAAGAGGCTTGACAACACCAATCTTTGCTCCCCAAAGTTAGCATCCAATCACCATCACCTCTTTGAACTAAGACCTTTAAGAATCGGAAAGCATTTTACGCGTCTTGTTCCTGCATTGATTTTTTTTTCCTACTTGTCCATGCCTCAGCTGGAAAGCTACTCAGTTGATAGCTGAGATATGGCCAGATTTGGGTGGTGCAGCGGTATAGTTGCTGCCTTACAGCACCAGAGACTCGGGTTAAATTCTGACTATGGATGATGTTTGTACAGAGTTTGTACATTCTCCCTGTAACCATGTGGGTTTACATCGGGTACTCTGATTTTTTCCCACATTCCAAAATGTGCAGGTTTGTAGGTTAATTGACATCTGTAAATTGTTCCTGTGTGTAGAATAGAATTAGAGTACAGTTGATCATTGGTCGGCACGGACTCAATGGGCTGAAGGCCCCTTTTCCACGCTGTATCTGTATTTGTATCTCTAAAACTAAACTAAAACTAAGGTTTGGAATGCATTGGGAGTAACAGAAGGTAGATAATGATGTTGGTGCAGTTCACGGTGTGCATAGCTTGTAAAGTGGCAGACTAATACTTTGTACTTTGTATTTATTGGACGCTAATTTAAGGTTTTGTATTTTTCAAATTAATTGGTCATAAAATAATAAAGAGCTTGGCCTTCCAGCCGTTGGTTTCAGCGTTTCTGCGAAAATCAGGCCACAGATTAGTGATCTTCATCAGTAACAGGAATTCATAGCCTCTTTTAGCTTTCAACAAAATGTAACAGATTTGGTTGATAGTTATGTGTACAGTGCATGATAAAGCCAAAGTGTTCAAGAACAGGTAGATAATGCTGTTCACAATGTATGGTATGGCTCTGTTTGATTATTATCGAACAAAACTAATAGCAACTGATCTTGGCATAGCAACCTGAGTGTGGTTTATAAATATGGATGTAAATATTAAAATGAGGGTGATGGAATTCAATCCTCAATAGCTGTGCACAAATGATCCTTTTATCTGTGAGAATGCAGATTGATGCCTCACAACCCTAAAGTGAACAATCTGTATCATAGTGTATGGGTGTAGAACGTTTTCTGAGATTGTAGAATTCAAAGTGAAATACAGTGTGCTCCTAATTTAAAGTTGCTTAGTGCATTAGAAAAAAACTAGCTGTCCAATAATTTAAATTAAACTGCAAAGTGGGAATCAAGGCTAAATCATAGTTTAATATATCATTTAAACTGAAATTAAATTAAGCACGGTATGTAATTATATATTACTGGACACTGTTGATATTTCAACTGCTGTACACTGAAGTAATCAAGCATAAAAATGGAAAATGCCACAAACATCAGCAAAATTCAGCAGGAATAAAATTTCAACCTTGGAAAGGGATGGTCAGCAAAGGGACACCCATTATAAAATGTATCCAACTTGCCTTTCTAGTATTGGGAAATTGGCCTGTGTTTATATCGGTTAGTTGACTCAATACTGTCACTTTTGCACCTAACTAAAGTTGAATGTCAGTCCAGTCACTGTCCATAATATAAGTGTGAGGTGCTACATCTTGGCAGGACAAATCAAAATAGGACGTACATGGTAAATGGTAGGGAATTGAAGAATGCAGGTGAACAGAGGGATCTTGGAATAACTGTGCACAGTTCCCTGAAAGTGGAATCTCATGTAGATAGGGTGGTAAAGAAAGCTTTTGGTGTGCTGGCTTTTATAAATCAGAGCATTGAGTATAGAAGTTGGGATGTAATGTTAAAATTGTACAAGGCATTGGTGAGGCCAATTCTGGAGTATGGAGTACAATTTTGGTCGCCTAATTATAGGAAGGATGTCAACAAAATAGAGAGAGTACAGAGGAGATTTACTAGAATGTTGCCTGGGTTTCAACAACTAAGTTACAGAGAAAGGTTGAACAAGTTAGGGCTTTATTCTTTGGAGCGCAGAAGGTTAAGGGGGGACTTGATAGAGGTCTTTAAAATGATGAGAGGGATAGACAGAGTTGACGTGGATAAGCTTTTCCCACTGAGAGTAGGGAAGATTCAAACAAGGGGACATGACTTGAGAATTAAGGGACAGAAGTTTAGGGGTAACATGAGGGGGAACATCTTTACTCAGAGAGTGGTGGCTGTGTGGAATGAGCTTCCAGTGAAGGTGGTGGAGGCAGGTTCGTTTTTATCATTTAAAAATAAATTGGATAGTTATATGGACGGGAAAGGAATGGAGGGTTATGGTCTGAGCGCAGGTATATGGGACTAGGGGAGAATACGTGTTCGGCACGGACTAGAAGGGTCGAGATGGCCTGTTTCCGTGCTGTAAATGTTATATGGTTATATGGTTATAAGAAGAGCAGACGAGGGGAATTTAACATTGTCGGGTGGTTGCATTTAAATGTGTTTTGAGGTTAAATGTTTAACTCGTGTTTCTTCCTTCAGTGAAGTGCCCATGAAGTGTTTGAGAGGCTGTTATACTATAGCCACTCACACAATGTCCGCCAAATGCTCTTTAGTGGCTGCAACGAGGGTCAGTGGATCCTAAGCATGTACTCCTGCTTCCCAGACAGTACAAAATAACAATGCAAGGTCAATACTTTTGTGCATGTAGTGCTGTTGATCAAGAAGAAACCCCCTTATCCTCCAATACCCTTTCCCATGTCCTCCCCCACGCCCCCCCCTCCAATCCAGGCGTGCACACATTTCTCCCACCTCATCCTCACTGCCCTATTTCTTTTTCCTCCTTCGTACACTCATCTCCCATCCCCATGACCCACGTTTCCCCTTTATCCTCTTTTTTCTCCTCCCCTTATCCCATTCCACCTATAAACCTCCCTCCGACTTTGCATTTCACTCCTCCTACCCTTATCTGACACCCTTTTGTCTCCTTTTCATCTTTATCCTTTGTCACTTACTCATCTATCTGTCAATCAAACCTCACTTTCTGCAGCCTCCTTCGTTCCAGAGTGTTCACATTACCGAACCAGGTCATGATGTGACCTGTTAATTACCTATCATTAACCTACAAACCCGCACATCTTTGGAACGTGGGAGGAAACCAAAGCTCCCGGAGAAAATCCATGTGGTGACAGGGAGAACGTACAAACTCCACACAGACAAAAGCTGTAGTCAGAATCGAATACAGGTCTCCGGCGCTGTGAGCCAGCAATTTCCATAACACTCATTACTGGGAAAGACTATTAAAATATTTATTTCTTAATGATATTCTTAATTTTTAGAAAAGAAAAAGGTCCCTAAAGAGATTTAAATAATTTTAATTAACTGGTTATTTTAAGATAGAGGCAATTTAACAAATACCTTTGTCCTGTTGGGCAGATCGCTCTTAATGAATTCCAAGAGGCCTGTGGAGGCCCGTGGTGCTCATTAATGATAGAGAGTCCTGGAACATCGTGTCAGGGCACTCCAACACAAATATCGTCCCAAGGTTTGTGTTTGGCCTGGACACAATCACTGTGGGCCTGCAATCTGAGTCTAATAAATAATATCCTCCCTTGATTTTGGAGAGGACAGACAATTCTGTAGTTTAGTTTAGTTTAGCTTTGTTTAGGTTAGTTTAGTTTATTATTGTCACCTGTATAGGAGATACAGTTAAAAACTTTTTTGTTGCCTGCTATCCAGTCAGAGAAAAGACAATACACGATTACAAGAAAACTGTCCACAGGTACAGTATAAAGGGAATAACGTTTAGCGAAAGATAAAGTCCAGTAAAGTTCGATTAAAGGTAGTTCGAAGGTCTCCAATGAGGTAGATGGTAGGTCAGGAACGCTCTCTAGTTGCCTGAAAACAGCTATGTGCCTGTCCTGCTGAGTTACTCCAGCATTTTTTGTCGACCTTCGGTTTAAGCCAGCATCTGCAGTTCCTTCCTACAATAGGAAGAAACTGTCTCTGAATCTGGAGGTTTGCGTTTTTGAACATCAGTACCTCTTGTTTGATGGGAGAGGGTAGAAGAGGGAGTGACCGGGGTGAGACTGGTCCTTGATACTTAACTAAAGGATGATGTTATGGGACTCTTGGCAACTAAATCATGAGCAAAAAATGCAATGTTATATTGAAAGAAGTGCAGATAAATCACTATATTCTCTGGTAGAAAATGCTTGGATGGTGGTAAGGGCGAAGGCATAAGGGCAGGCATTGCATCTCATGTGCTCTCCCAGGAAGTGACCTGGGATCGGAATCAGCAATCACTGGGGACTAGACCAGATAGTCACAAAGAAAATGTGCTCATTGGTTTGGTTTGCTAAGGGGCGAGAAGTTGGAGTTCACGGAAATGTTGGAGGATGATCCTAGAATGTGGTTGCTGGTTTACTTCACTTTAGTTTATTGTCACATGTACCGAGGTACAGGAAAAAGCTTTTGTTGTGTGCAAACCAGTCTGCAGAAAGACAAAGCATGATTACAATCGAGCCATTTACAGTGTATAGATACATGATAAGGGAATAACATTTAGTGCAAGGTAAAGCCAGCAAAGTCTGATCAAGGATAGACCGAGGGTCACCAATGAGGTAGATAGTAGTTCAGCACGCTCTCTGGTTGTGGTAGGATGATTTAGTTGCATGATAACAGCTGGGAAGAAACTGTCCCTGAATCTGAAGGTGTGCATTTTCACACTTCTATACCTTTTGCCTGATGGGAGAGGGGAGAAGAGGGAGTGGCCAGGGAACAACTCATCTTTGATTATGCTGCTGGCCTTACCAAGGCAGCATGAGGTACAAATGGAGTCAATCGAAGTTGGTTTGTATGATGGTCTGGGCTGTGTCCACAATTTGCTGTGTCTACTCCGCCTTTCAATCATGGCTGATCTATCTCTCCCTCCTAACCCCATTCTCCTGCCTTCTCCCCATAACTTCTGACACCTGTACTAATCAAGAATCTATCTATCTCTGCCTTAAATATATCCACTGACTTGGCCCCCACAGCCTTCTGTGGCAACGAATTCCACAGATTTACCACCCTCTGACAAAAGAAATTCCTCCTCGTCTTCTTTCTAAATGATAGATATTATGATAGTTAAGCATGGAAATAGTCTATGAAAGCAAAACTTAAGAAAACAGTGGAGACAGAAGAGACACAAAGTGCTGGAGTAACTCATCAGTCATGCAGC
This sequence comes from Malacoraja senta, assembly GCA_038087875.1. Lineage (NCBI taxonomy): Eukaryota > Metazoa > Chordata > Chondrichthyes > Rajiformes > Rajidae > Malacoraja > Malacoraja senta. The sequence goes on along the minus strand of JAXLNO010002128.1, from coordinate 770,827 downwards.
ATCTCAGGAGAACATGAATAGGTGACTTTTGGGTCGAGACCCTTCTTTGATGGAGTAACTCAATGAACAGTCAGCATCTCTGGAAGTTATGGATACATAACATTTCAGGTCATGGCCCTTCTTTATATTACAGCTTCTGGAATTTTGAGCAAACAGCAAACTGCTGGAGGAACTCATCAGGTTAGGCAGCATCTGTGGAGAGAAATGGACGATAGACATTTTGGGTGAGGACCCTTGTTCAACATAGTCTGAAGAATGAACCCAGCCCAAAAGTTTATTTGTTCATTTCCCTCCACAGTTTTAGTTTTTTGTTAGTTTTTAGAGAAACAGCATAGAAACCGGCCCTTAAGGGGCTGTCCCACTGCGGCGACCTAATCCGCGAGTTCAGATGAGTTTGCCCTCGACTCATACTCGCAGCATGGCCGACATGAGGTCCTAGATGGTCTTTATAACTCTCCTTCATGCTCAACAGTAGTCCCCGCGTACTCGAGGCCTCAGCTAGGTCGCGGCGTATTTTTCAACATGTTGAAAAATGCCTGCGAGTAAAAAAAGGTCGCCATGGAATAAATCAATACTTTTTTTACTCGTAGGTTTAGTCGAAGTAGGTCGTAGTAGGTCGGCATGTTATTCGTAGGTAATCGAGGGTAGTTGAAGGTAATCAAAGGTCGTCAAAGATAGTCGTAGATAGTCTTCAACATAGTCGAAGGGAGGTCGAAGGAGGTCGAAGGAGGTCGAAGGAGGTCGAAGGAGGTCTTCTACATAGTCGAAGAAGGTCTTCAACATGACATTTTTTCAAACTCTCCTAAACTCTTCTAAACTCGCCACTTAGGTCGCCACAGTCGCCTTTAAGCCCACCAAGTCCATGCCAATCAGCGATCACCTGTACACTAGTTTAATTCTACACACAAGGGACAATTTACAGAACCCAATTAACCTACAAACCTGCATGTCTTTCGAATGTGGGAGGAAACAGGAGCAGCGGAAGAAATCCCACACGGTCCCGGGGGGGAATGTGCTAACTCCATACCAACAGCACCTGTAGTCAGGATCAAACCCGAGTCTCTACCACTGTAAAGGGCCTGTTCCACTTGGGGGTCATTTGCGCATCACGCAGGTGGTGGGCGAAGATTTTGTGAATCCCAAAATCCAGGGGTGCCGTGCGCGACTGCTCGTCACTGCCCACGTCACCACGCACCATGTGCGCGTTATGCACGCCATGCACGCGTAATGCACGCCATGCGTGCGTAATACACGCCATGTGCGCGTCGTGCGTCGTGAAGCGTAAATGATGTCGCGTAAATGACGTGCAAATGACACCCAAGTGGGACAGGCCCTTAAGACTGCAATTCTCCTGCTGTGCCACTGTGCCACTCTAACAGATTCCTCCTGCTGTTTGAATTGTGCTGAAGAAAGCATTGTTATGGTTGTGAAAGAGAATAAAAGGGAGATGATTCCAAGAAGTAAATGCACGAATACTTCTACTCTACTTTGAGTTCCCCTACTCTGGGCAAGAGACTCTGTACATCTACCCGATCTATTCCTCTCATGATTTTATACAGTTCTATAAGATCACCCCCTCATCCTCCTGTGGTCCAAGGAATAGGGTCCCAGCAAACTCAACCTCTCCCTATGGAAAGAGAAAACGGGGAATTATAGACCAGTTAGCCTGACATCGGTGGTGGGAAAGATGCTGGAGTCAATTATAAAAGATGAGATAGCCGCACATTTGGATAGCAGTAACAGGATTGGTCCGAGTCAGCAAGGATTTACAAAGGGTAAATCATGCTTGACTAATCTTCTGGACATTTTTGAAGATGTAACTCGGAAAATGGACAAGGGAGAGCCAGTGGATGTAGTGTACCTGGACTTTCAGAAAGCATTTGATAAGGTCCCACATAGGAGATTAGTGGGCAAAATTAGGGCACATGGTATTGGGGGTAGAGTGCTGACGGATAGAGAAGTGGTTGGCAGACAGGAAACAAAGAGTACAGATTAACGGGTCCCTTTCAGAATGGCAGGCAATGACTAGTGGGGTACCGCAAGGCTCGGTGCTGGGACCGCAGCTATTTACAATATACATCAATGATTTGGATGAAGGGATTCAAAGTAACATTAACAAATTTGCAGATGACACAAAGCTGGGTGGCAGTGTGAACTGTGAGGAGGATACTATGAGAATGCAGGGTGACTTGGACAGGTTGGGGGAATGGGCAGATGCATGGCAGATGAACTTTAATGCGGATAAATGTGAGGTTATCCACTTTGGTAGCAAAAACAGGAAGGCAGATTACTATCTAAATGGCGTCAAGTTGGGAAAAGGGGAAGTACAACGGGATCTGAGGGTCCTTGTACATCAGTCTATGAAAGTAAGCATGCAGGTACAGCAGGCAGTGAAGAAAGCGAATGGCATGTTGGCCTTTATAACAAGAGGAATCGAATATAGGAGCAAAGAGGTCCTTCTGCAATTGTACAGAGCCCTAGTGAGACCACACCTGGAGTATTGTGTGCAGTTTTGGTCCCCTAATTTGAGGAAGGACATTCTTGCTATTGAGGGAGTGCAGCCTAGGTTTACAAGGTTAATTCCCAGGATGGCGGGACTGTCATATGCTGAGAGAATGGGTGAGGCAGCATCTATGGAGCGAAGGAATAGCTTACTGAATTGCCATGTATGTTCTCATCCAAATCTTTGATGTAGAAGAAAAACAGTAATGGGCCCAGCACCTAACCCTAAGGCACACCACTAGTCACAGGCCTCCAATCCGAGAAGCAACCTTCCACCATCACCCTCTGCTTCCTTCTATGAAGCCAATTTTCTATCCATTCAGATCTCTCTCCTTGGATCCCATGCGATCTAACCTTCCAGAGTAGCTTACCACGCGGAGTCTTGTCAAATGCCTTACTGAAATCCATGTACACAACATCTGCAGCTCTACCCACATCGACCGTTTTGGTCACGTCTTCAAAAAACTCAATCAGATTTGTGACACACGACCTCCCATGTACAAAACCATGCTGACTTTCCCTAATCAGCCCTTGTCCATCCAAATCCCTGTATAACCTATCCCTCAGAATAGAGAACAAATGAATAGGGAACAAAGCTGAAATGCAAAAGGAAACTTTCAGGGCAAAGGAACAATAAGTGTCAAGAAAAGACACAAAGTGATGGATTAACTCAGCAGGTCAGGCAGCATCTCTGGAGGACATAGATAGGTAACTTTGTGTGTCATGCCCCTTCTTCAGGCTGAATGTAGTAGGGGGTGAAAGCTGGAAAACAACTGGGGGCAGGACAAAGCCTGCCAAATGATCCAAACGCAGACTGGGCGATCGTTTTGCGGACACCTTCGCTCAGCCCGCCTGAACCAACCTGATCTCCTGGTTGCTGGACACTTTAATTCTTCATTCCATTCCTACACAGACCTTTCTGTTCTCGGTCTCCTCCATTGTCAGAGTGAGGCTAAACGCAAATTGGAGGAACAGCATCTCATATTTTGCTTGGGCAGCTTGCAGACCAGTGGTATGAATATTGATTCCTCTCACTTCAGGTAGCCCTGGCATTCCCTCCCTCTCTATCCCTCCCCCACCCAATTCGCACTAGCTTATCATTTTCACCCTACAAACAGCTTACAATGGCCTGATTCCTTTATCATCGTCACATTTTTGCATATCTTTCATTCATTGTTCTTTATCTCTCCCCATCACCGTCTATATCTCTTGTTTCCCATATCCCTAACCAGACTGAAGAAAGGTCTTGACCCGAAACGTCACCCATTCCTTCTCTCCAGAGATGCTGCCTATCCCGCTGAGTTACTCCAGCTTTTTGTGTCTATCCTGGGAAATGATGAATGGATACATGTAAGTGGGGATTGGAAGTTGAGTGGACAAAGGCCAGAGATGGAGATGAAAAGGTTTAAAATAAGGAGTGAAAAAGAGTTAAATGTGAAGCCAGAGGAAGGGATACAAGGAGAAGTGGACGGGGAAGAGGAAGGGAGGGGAAAGGAGAGGGAGTAATAGTGGGTGACTTGGGTGCGCACCCGGGTAGGGCACAGAAAAGAGTGCCCGAGGCTTTATTAACTGCCAGGTGCTGAGAGTCAAAGAGAGGTCTCTGGAAACAAATGATGGTGTTGGCATGTGAAACATCACACCAGCCACAGTGCTGGTAAACCTGTAATAGGTGTGATGGATACAATTTAATTATTTCAATATTTGTTGTGTTGCAAATGCTATTTACACGGTTATATATGGCACAAGTATTAAGAGAAAATCAGCCACCGAGAATACATCCAATGGCATGGTGGATACTGGGGCCATTCTAATTGGGTGACTTCCCCCGATGTTGCACATTCCAATTGGGTCACTCCAGAGGTTCCAGCAAATGTCAATCTGGCCAGGGTGTTACAATTTCTAGCTAGTGGTTTTTCAGGCCCTGAATATTTCTAGTGTGAGGTCTTTTTTGATAAATTTGGTAATTCCAATGGGTTGGGCAGCATCTCGAGAGGACATGGGTAGGTGATGGTTCAGGTCAGGACCTTTTTTTAGATTCGGTTTATGATTTTAGTTCATTTCAAGTTCATAAGCGGTTACAATTTCCAGCATTGTTAAAGTAATAAAACATTTGCACATTTACAAGTAGTCACAAATCTCATCCTTCAAATATCTCAATGTTCTGAATTTAATTGTCACCAACAAAAGAACCAAAATCAAATATACAAGAAAGTGGTAACATTTTGAAGTCAATGTCTGAAGAAATAATATTTGTATTTTTTCTTTACAAATCATTATTTTCAAAGAAAGAATGCCACCCTGGTATAAACTATTGGCAATAAAATTGCTGATCTCCCTAACCTTTAAACTGAAGTGATTAATTATTCAGAGCCTTGTGCCCGTTGCATAATAAATTAGCCATAAAATTGCTTTGCAACCAATGTACCATCAAGTCTGATTGGCATAACAGTTAAATGCAGCCTAATGGTTACCTGGGAGTGATTGCAAAGTAGTAATCTAACTGAAGGGTTCAGAGGACATTATAACCATGAACATTCCAGAGGTTTATGATCATCATCTGACAAGGGTGCAGATTGAAAGTTTAAGCCATTCTTTTATGGTTATTTGTTTTATAGTTTCAACACTTTCCCTGTAACCATATGGGTTTCTTCCAGGTACTGCAGTTTCCTGCCACATCATAAAGACATGCTTATTGGCACTTTAAATAGTTATTGTAAATAGATATTTACTACTACTAGTGTATTTGAGTGTCATGTGTGAGAGAACAGGTTAAAGAGAAGCAAGTGGAGGAATGGAACTGATGGCATTGCTCTGAAAGCCTAAATAATGGGCCGAAGAGCTTCCTTCTATGCTGTAAGAAAATACCAAATGAGCGCATGGGTTTTCTCTGGGTCTTTCCTCCCACACTCCAAAGACGTACAGGTTTGTAGGTTAATCGGGTTTGGTTAAATTGTAAATTGCCCCTAGTGTGTAGGGTACTGCTAGTATATGGGATGATCACTGTTCAGCGTGGACTCGGTGAGCCGAAGGGCCTGTTTCCACGCTATATTACTAAAGTCTAAAGTGAAATGAGTTTGAAAATTGTTCGCCAATCATTTTACACATGACTTTTAAGAAATGTTTCAGACTGTTTTAAGCTCAGCAGACTGGTGTGATTAGGAAATACACTACCTCTCACCTCTAATGATCTGGGTTCAATCTGACCTCCAGTGCTGTCTGCGTGGTGTTTGCACAATCTTCTTGTCCTTTGTTGCCACCCTTGTGTGGTGCCACAAGAGAGTGCAGGGATATGAAATTAATATTTCTCATCCATTTTTACAGAGGGGACCATGGAAGTTTAGTAAATGAGGCATAGGAGTTGTGATTCTTAGATCATATATGAATTACCAAATAGAAGATATTGGCAGTTATAAAGTTCATAAAGGTGGATAAATTCCCACGACCTGACTAAGTGCTTCATTTGACCTTGGGGAAGCTCTGGAGGAAATTGCAGACACTTGCAGGGACATTTGCATCGTCTTTAGCCCCAGCTGAAGGTCCGGAAGACTGGAGGGTGACCAATGTACCATTATTTAAGAGGGCAATAAGGATTAGCCAGGGGACTACAGGGCAGTCACCCTGACATAATTAGTGGGAAATTTATTGGTAACAATGGCTAAGTACATCCAAGGATACACAGTCTCTGTCACCAGGATCCACACATGACTTTAGGCTTTAGACTTTAGAGATACTGTACAGTGTGGAAACAGGCTCTTCCACTTTTAAAATGTCCACCGAAGGATTCTCCCCCCCTGTCTTTAGACAAACAAAGTGAAGCAGTTCTTGTTTTTCATAGTTTGCACGTACTTTGACCTTGGATAAACAATATGAAGTAGTTCTTGTTTTTCACAGTTAGCATGTACTTTTTAACCATAATATTAATTTGTTTTGCCTATTGAGTGGTAAATAAACCTTATTTTTATGTTGGGAGCTCTCATTAGAAGAGATGTGGGTAGTGGAGGGATTAGGTAGCGTACTGACTGTCTACTGGTCAGTTTCGGGCTTTGCATGGGTGGGGGGGGGGACGTTTGCTTTTAGTTTAGTTTTTTCTATCTGGGCAGAATTTGAACTACAAAAATGTCTGAAATGTCGTCAGTTCTGGCTCCGCCTTAGATTTTTCTCCTTCCAGTATCATGAATTGCTATCGTCTACGAAATTAACCCTTTACATTCCACATGATTTTTACAAACAATATGGATAAAGTTATTAACTTCCTTTCATGGAATGTTAATGATCTGAACCATCCCATTAAGAGGATTTAAAAAAAAAAAAGTTCTTCATAGACTAAATGCTCAATTATCTTTGTTCAGGAAACCCATGTAAGGAAAGATGACAATCAACGATTCTTTAAGTTTTGAAGAGGACAGCAGTTTCATTCAAATTCACAGGCGAAGGGCAAAGGAGTCTCTATTTTTATTGACTCCTCAATTTCGTTTGTTCATTATGAAACCATTTCTGATCCATATGGTAGATTTTTGATGATCACTGGTGTTCTTCATAACCAAAAAGTTGTTATGGTGAATGTTTATGCACCTAATATTGATCACCCTGAGTTTTTTAAACAATTAATCGCATCCTTTCCTAATTTAAATGAACATCTTTTGATAATGGGTGGTGATTTTAACTGCTGTTTGAACCCCTCGATGGACAGATCTGCATCTGATCATGCGCTTCCAAATAAATCCGCTAGTTTTATCAATTCTTTTTTACTTGACTTTGGAATGTTAGAAGTCTGGAGATTCCTACACCCAAATGACAACGAATTTTCTTGACTAGATTGACTACTCTATAATAGATTCTCAGCTAGTTTCATCGGTCACTGCATGTGAGTATGATGCAATTGTTATTTTTGATCATGCACCATTGAAACAATCAATCAAACTACCTGATTCCAAGTTTAGTGCTAAACAATGGTGATTTAATACTACTTTGCTTCAAGATCTAAATGTTGTTAATTTTATTAAAGATCAGATTGCTTTCTTCTTCTTAACAAACTCTACTGAAGAAATATCCAATGGTGTAGTCTGGGATGCTTTTAAGGCATATATTCGTGGACAAATTATTTCATACTCCGCGGGATTGAAAAAACAAACTAAAAATGAAATACGTATATTGGCTGATGAGATTAAAGAAATGATAAAAAAATATTCAAAAGCTCCTAATCTATCAGAATAGAGTTGAACTTCAACAGACATGATATGTTATTAGTATCACCGATTGAAAATCAGCTACTTAAAACTGAAAGTCAATTTTATATACATAGCGAAAAATCTGGCAAATTACTCGCCAATCAGTTGAAAGCTGTGTCAGCCAAATGTCAGATTATTAAAGTGAGTAAACGTGATGGTACATTGACAGTAGATCATGATGAAATTAATAAATCCTTCCAGGAATTTTATACCTCCCTATACCAATCAGAATTTCCTACTGATTCCAATATAATGCATGAGTTTTTAAAGAAACTGAACTTGCAAAATTTACCACATAATGAGTCTCTGTTGTTAGATGAACCCATCACGGAAGAAGAAATACAGAAAGCAATCCTTTCGATGAATTCTGGTAAAGCTCCCAGTTTAGATGGGTTTACAGTGGAATTTTTAAAGTATTTCTCAAGTTTACTGTCCCCCTGGCTATGCAAGGTTTTTAAAGAAGCCTTTTTAATGAATATATGACCACAATCCTTTTATGAAGCATCTATTTCTTTAATTCTTAAAAAAGATAAAGACCCTACTGAAGTGATATCATATAGACCTATGTCACTGTTAAATGTAGATCCCAAAATTCTTTCAAAAAATATTAGCTATGATTTGGAAATTATTTTACTGCAAATTATTTCTGAAGATCTGACAGGTTTTATTAAAAATGGTTACTCATACTTTAATGTTAGGATATTAATGAATATTGTATATACAGCGTCAAATAAAACTCCAGAATGTGACATTTCACTTGATGCTGAGAAGGCATTTGATAAGTAGAATGGGAATACTTATTCAATTAACTTGAAAAATTTAAGATTGGTCCAAATTTTTTCTCTTGGATCAAGCTGATATATCATATACCTCAAGCTTCTGTACTTACCAATAATCAGAGATCCCCTTTTTTCAGGCTCTTTCGAGGTACTCGACAGGGCTGTCCTTTAAGTCCTTTATTGTTTGATCTCGCTTTGGAACCTCTGGCCTATTAGGGAATCCCCTAATAATTTTGGTATTGTCCGTGGGAATAAGACACATAAGCTATCTCTCTATGCAGATGATCTGTTATTATTTATCTCTAACCCAGAGAAATCTATTCCAGCAATAGTAGCACTACTTTATCAATTTAGTAGTTTTTCTGGTTATAAACTAAATCTTAGTAAGAGTGAGCTTTTTCCATTAAACAATCAAATTTTGAATTATGGACAGTTTCCATTTAGATTGACTACTGACTGTTTTATTTATTTAGGCATTAAAATTACCAAGAAACACAAGGATCTATTTAAAGCCAATTTTACGCCCCTAATTGACCACATCAGACAACAGTTTACTAAATGGTCACCAATGTCCTTATCTCTAATCGGCCGAATCAATGCTATTAAAATGTTTATCCTACTTAAATTTTTGTATTTATTTCAGACTATACCAATTTTTATTGCTAAATCTTTCTTTGATATTATTGACTTAAAAATTTCTTCATATATATGGCAGAATTAAAATCCCAGACTAAGTAAAAAATACTTACAGAAATAAAAAAAAAGACGGTGGTTTGGCACTGCCGAACCTTAGATTTTACTATTTGGCAATTAATGCTCGCTATTTAACATTTTGGACAAAAGATTTAGAAGATACCCAATGCCCAGGATGGATAAATCTTGAACGTGATTCTATGCAAGGGCTATCATTGGCCTCTATTCTAGCGGCCTCGTTACCTTTAACAATTATGAGATTTAATAAATATACGATTAACCCAATAATAAGACATACATTCCGAATATGGTTTCAATTTCGTAAGTTGTTTGGATTGAATGATTTCATCTTATTGAGTCCTATCATTTCTAATTTTTTCTTCCAACCTTCTAATACTGATCAAGCCTTTCTGTTATGGAAGAAGGGATTAGCAGTTTTTCGTGACTTGTTTATGGATGGTTGTTTTATGTCTTTTGAACAACTCTCCAATAAATATAATGTACCTAACTCACATTTCTTTAGATATTTACAAATTAGACATTTTTTGAAGGCTGCTCTACCCTCTTTTCCGTTACCACATCAAACCGAAATCTTGGACAAAATTTTACATTTGAACCCTTATCAGAAAGGTTTAATAACGACTATTTATGAATTGATTTTGAAATTACAAATAGATACAATGGATAAAATTAAGAATGACTGAGAAAGAGAACTTCAAATTTCTCTACCTATAGAGAAATGGGAGAGGATTTTTCAATTAGTTAATACCTCTTCAATGTGTGCAAGACACGCTCTGATACAATTTAAGGTGGTTCACAGAGCTCATATGTCAAAAGATAAGTTAGGTCGTTTTTATGGTCATATAAATCCTATCTGTGACAGATGTAACTCTGAAGTGGCCTCACTGACTCACATGTTTTGGTCCTGCCCACTTTTGGAAAAATATTGGAAATACATTTTTGACACTATTTCTGTAGTTTTAGGTATTGATTTTCAACTTCATCCTATTACTGCAATTTTGGGGCTACCAATGTTAGATTCTACTCATCTGTCCCGTTCTGCCCATCGGCTGATTGCTTTTACCACATTAATTGCCAGAAGATCTATTTTATTTAAATGGAAAGACTCTAATCCTCCTACCACACTTCATTGGTACTCTGAAACAATATCATGTTTAAATTTAGAAAAAATTAGGAGTGACATTGTCGAACCCTTGGTTAAATTTGATAGGACTTGGGGAAGCTTTATTCAACATTTTCACACGATATAAATAGTCCCCTCTCCAACCGTTATAATAATTATTTTACCTTTATACGGTGGAACGGACTTGACGACAAACAGGGACTTAAATTGGTGAAATTCTTTGTAGCCCAGATTTTGTTTTGTTTTTTAGTTTTTTTAGTTTAGGGGGTTTTGTTTTTCTCTTTTTTTCTCTATTTTTCTTTATTTTTCTTTTTATCTTTTAGTTTTTATATAGACAAGTTCTCTTTTAAACACTTAACTATATTTACATAGAGACCAGGAGGTCTACACCCAATGTGTATTTTGACACTGGACTCATACTTAGGTTATACTTGTTATTAATGTAATCCTGATCCCTATGTATCAATATCAGTGTTATGTTTATCATTCTTTTTTTGTTGTTGTTTTGTTTTTGTTTGTGAAAAAAATTAATAAAAAGATTTTAAAAGAAAGAAAAGAGAAATGTTTTAAAGACTCCCAACCTTTGACAGGTGAAGTTCCACCCCAAGCCATGTCGCTGTATCCAATCAGTCTATGGGCAGAGCCTTACTAGTACATCCCCCGAGGCCCACTGCCTGCCAAGGCCTCATCTCCCACTGTCTGTCACCAGGATCCACACATGGACTGGAATGCTATTTATTGTCATTCAAACCTAGGTTTGAACGAAATTGCATTTACTACAGTTTTTTACATTACAAAAAAACCAAGACCCACAGTTAACACAGTTTACATAAACATCCATCACAGTGAGTCTCCAACACCTCCTCACTGTGATGGAAGGCAAAGTCTTATCTCTTCCCTTTGTTCTTCACCCGCGGTCCAGCAGTCCAACTGCAGCGTCTAGGCGAACTGGGGCTTTGAGGTTAGAGCCCCCGGCGGACGATGGTAGGTCCCGTGGCCGTTTAAGCCGCGCCGGGCGATGTTAGGCCCCGCTCCGTGTCCTTTAAACCCCGCGATTCCAGCGGGAGAAGTTGCCGTTGCGGGAGCTCCAAAAAGCCGCCTCCCACCAGGGACCTGGAGCTCCCAATGTTCCTGTCCACCGGGCCTGCAGCCGGAGCTTCCGAAGCTCCATAGTCAGGTCGCAGCCGAGCACCACCACAGCTCTCCCCACTCCGAAGATGGCCAGCTCCGCGATGTCAGGTCCGCAGGTTGGTCCTCTGGAGCCCTCAGGTTGGTCCCCGCCGGCTCCACGATGTTAGGCCCAACGACACCGGAAACCCGACAGGGAAAAAGTCGGGTCCCCGTACAGGGAAGAGACTAACGGTTTCCCCCACATCCCCCCCCCTCCACCCCCTACATATACACATTTAAAAAATAATAAAAACTTAGCTCAAGACATACATTTAACAAGGAAAAAAAAAAAAAGACGGACGACTGTAGTCGAGCCGCTGCCGTTAGGCGCCACCACACCCAGATGACTTTAGGCTTTAGACTTTAGAGATAATGTACAGAGTGGAAACAGGCCCTTCGGCCCACTGAGTCCACGCTGACCAGCGATCACCCCATACACTAGCACTATCCCACATACTAGGGATGATTTATTATTTACAAAATCCAATTAACCTACAAACCAGTACAGCTCCGGAATGTGGGAGTAAACTGGAGCACCCTGAGAAAACTCAAGTGCTCACAGGAAGAACATACAAACTTGTACAGACAGCATCTGTAGTCAGGTTTGAACCTGGGTCTCTAGCACTATAAGGCAGCAACTATATGGCTGTGCCACTGTGCCTCCCCTAAAATGCTCACAAGATTAATAGAATCTTAGCGGATGGGATCTGGATCCATTTTTAGACAATAAACAATATGTGCAGGAGTAGGCCATTTGGCCCTTCGAGCCAACACCGCCATTCACTGTGATCATGGCAGCTCATCCACAATCAGTACTCCGTTTCTGCCTTCTCACCATATCCCTTGACTCCGTTATCCTTAAGAGCTCTGTCTAACTCTCCCCTAATCTGAGGAAAGACATTCTTGCCATAGAGGGAGTACAGAGAAGGTTCACCAGATTGATTCCTGGGATGTCAGGACTTTCATATGAAGAAAGACTGGATAGACTCGGTTTGTACTCGCTAGAATTTAGAAGATTGAGCGGGGATCTTATAGAAACGTACAAAATTCTTAAGGGGTTGGACAGGCTAGATGCAGGAAGATTGTTCCCGATGTTGGGGAAGGCCAGAACAAGGGGTCACAGTTTAAGGATAAGGGGGAAATCTTTTAGGACCGAGATGAGGAAAACATTTTTCACACAGAGAGTGGTGAATCTCTGGAATTCTCTGCCACAGAAGGTAGTTGAGGCCAGTTCATTGGCTATATTTAAGAGGGAGTTAGATGTGGCCCTTGTGGCTAAAGGGATCAGGGGGTATGGAGAGAAAGCAGGTACAGGATACTGAGTTGGATGATCAGCCATGATCATATTGAATGGCGGTGCAGGCTCGAAGGGCTGAATGGCCTACTCCTGCACCTATTTTCTATGTTTCTATGTTTCTATGAAAGCATCCAGAGAATTGGCCTCCACTGCCTCCACTGCCTGTGGCAGAGAATTCCACAGATTCACAACTCTCTGAGTGAAAACGTTTTTCCTCATCTCCGTTTTAAATGGCCGACCCCTTATTCTTAAACTGTGGCCCCTGGTTCTGGACTCCCCCAACATCCGGAAGTGGCGGCGCCTAACGGCAGCGGCTCGACTGCAGTCCGTCAGTCTTTATTTTTTATTTTTGTCTAGTTAAATGTAGTTGTTTGTGTTTTTTGTACTGTTTTTAATTGTGTATATGCGGGGGGAGGGGGGGGGAGGGGGGAACTTTAAAAATCTCTTCCCTGTACGGGAGACCCGACCTTTTCCCTGTCGGGTCTTCGTTGTCGTTGGGGCCTAGCTCCGTGGAGCGGCCTCCGACCGGGACGACCTGGGGGCTTCAGTCGCGGAGCCTGTGGAGCTGCGGACTTACCATCGTGGGGCTGGCCGTCCTCGGAGCGTGAGGAGTGGTGGTGGCTCGCTGCTGCGGCCCGACTCCGGAGCTCCAGCTGCAGCTGCAGACCCGTGGACTGTGACATCGGGAGCTCGCGGGTCCGGGTGAGAGACTGCTTTCCGGAGCTCCCGCAACGCAACTTCTACAGCCCGTGGCGCGGGGTTGGAACGACCCGGAGCGGGGCCGTAAATCGCCCGGCGCAGCTTAATGGCCGCAGGACATTCCAGCGCCCGCCGGGGCTCCAACTTGGTGACTTTTGGGCCCGGAGCGAGGCCGTACACCGCCCGGCGCGGCCTCAACGGCCGTGGGACTTAACATTGCCCGCCTGGGGCTTCAACATCGGGAGAAGGATGGTGCATGGGAGAGAAAAGACTTTGCCTTCCATCACAGTGAGGAGGAGATTCACTGTGATGGATGTTTTTCTGTGGATTGAATTGTTTGTGTGTCGTGTAGGAACTGTTTTGTTTTGTTTGACTGCAGAAATCAAATTTCGTTTGAACTTCATTTGAGGTTCAAATGACAATAAATGGTATTGTATTGTATTGGGAACATGTTTCCTGCCTCTAGCGTGTCCAATCCCTTAATAATCTTATATGCTTCAATAAGATCACCTCACATCCTTCTAAATTCCAGTGTATGCAAACCCAGTCGCTCCATTCTATCAACATATGACAGTCCCTCCATCCTGGGAATTATCCTCGTGAACCTACGCTGCACTCCCTCAATAGCAAGAATGTCCTTCCTCAAATTTGGAGACGAAAAATACACACAATACTCCAGGTGTGGTCTCACTGGGGCCCTGTACAACTGCAGAAGGACCTCTTTACTCCCATACTCAACTCCTCTTGTTATGAAGGCCAACAAGCCATTAGCTTTCTTCACTGCCTGCTGTACCCGCATGCTTACTTTCAGTGACTGATAAACAAGGACCCTCAGATCTCATTGTATTTCCCCTTTTCCCAACTTGACACCATTCAGATAATAATCTGCCTTCCTGTTCTTGCCACTAAAGTGGATATCCTTACATTTATCCACATTAAACTGAACCTGCCATGCATCTGCCCACTCACCCAACCTGTCCAAGTCACCTGCATCCTCATAGCATCCTCCTCACAGTTCACAATGCCACCCAGCTTTATGTCATCTGCATATTTGCTAAGGTTACTTTTATTCCCTTCATCTAAATCATTAATGTATATTGTAAATAGCTGCGGTCCCAGCACCGAGTCTTGCGGTACCCCACTAGTCACTGCCTGCCATTCTGATCGGGACCCGTTAATCCCAACTCTTTGTTCCCTGTCTGCCAACCAATTTTCTATCCATGTCAGTACCCTACCCCCAATACGTGTCTTGACACTTCAGCAAACTTCAATTTGATAAAGCTCATCAAACCAATGGGTTTACCACTGAGAATAAAGCCAGATTTAGCAGAGTAAACACAAAGGATAGGCTAAAGAATTAAGTCTCACAGGATCTGAATTAGAATGCACTCATTGTAAAACCCACTTTATTAATTTGGGGGAAAACTGTCAGCACCGGCTTTGATGATATAGTGGGAGCCCTAGCTGTGATAATAATTGCACAAGAAAATTAATGACTGTGTTTATTGATAGTGAAAATGCAAAGATAAATAATTCATTGATTTAGTTGAGAACTTCTCCTCTAGAATGTAATTAAGTGAAACTAACTGAAGAGGTCAGGTTTGACGTCTTTTAATCTTAAGTTAACTGCCATAATAATGTGCACTAATTATTTAGAGTAATCAGAATTTGTGGGGTCATGCAGATATAGACCCCAAATTCCCTATGTCATAATCCCAGCTATTTGTTGAAAAAATACTTTTTCTATCCTATTAAAAACCCTGTTCTGCACACGTGATGACCTAGTTGGTAGTAACATAAAATGATTAGAGCTGATTGTTTTGCATTTTTGAACAATCTTTCATGGCTTTTTTTAATTTCAGGATGTTTTGAAGAATGCAACTTTTTTTGAAGGCATCTCCTCCTTCATGCGGCAAAAAGTCATGTGTTATGGATGGAATAAGATAGTGTTTTTCTTTGCTTATTAAGAACCAGCCTAATTTCTATTCCTTCCATTATTCAGCTGTCAGAGTTGCGACCCTTTACTTCATGGTATACTTGTAGCTGCTTTTCAACGAAATAATACAGCAATCAATATTCAATAAAAATAAGGACGCAAAGTGCTGGAGTAACTCAACGGGTCAGTCAACATCTCCGGAGAATATGGATAGGTAACACTTCCGGTCGGGACTCTTCTTCAGACTCACTGTAGGGAGGATAAAAAGCTGGGAGAGGGGAGGCAGGAAAAACAAATGCAGACAAAGCATGCTGTAGATGTTAATAACTGAAGTGGGTATTTTGATAAAGGGGGGGGGGGGGGTTGATGGTCAGATGGATGGAGAATGGATGGATGGATGGATGGATGGATGGCCAGATTAAAACAGGTGTGAGACAAAAGGATTAAATAATTGCGAATTGTGAAACCAGAGAAAGGACAGAGGGAGGTGGGGGAGGGGAAGGTGAGGATTAGGTGCACGTACAGGTAGGGCACAGAGAAGGGGTGAAAGGTAGAGTGTGGGGGAGAAAGAGGAGGGGTAAGGGGAGGTTTGTTAGAGCTTACCTAAAATTGAAGAATTCAATGTTCATACTGTTGGGTTGTAGAGTAAAAATAAGGATTCTATAAAATAAGGGTCCTAAAAAATAGAAGGATCTTTGAACAGCAGTACACAGAATGTCCTCTATGGTGCTCCCAATCAATGATGAAAATTTGAGGAGATTACTGTCATTAATATGGCTCTAGTGGGTCTTCTGCTAATTTGCAATCAAACTTACAGCAGTTTACTGCTCGTACCTGTCAGAGATTTCTCAATATAGTGACACCTTCAAATTATAATGTGTCAAAATACTGCAGGTTCTAGTTACTGGAGAAAAGGGTCAAACCGCAACAGACCTCAGCGTCTTTGTGACAGCTCAGCACTGCAGTGTCCAACTGCTCAGCTTTCCCTTGATGGTTATGCATCAGTACCTGAGTTTAAGATCTCTACCCATGCTGAATTTTTTTTAAATGTGTAAGAGCATTGCAAGCTGCAGAACATTTGTTTTATAATTAATTATGTTTTATTGCAGATGTTTCATATAGATGAAAAAGATTTTGAGATAAAAAGTGAAATAATGTTTTAAAAACATTGCTTTTGCAATGCACTTTCTCTACAAAACATGGCTGATATTTACAAGGCTTCTTTATTACTTACACATATTAAGCATTTTACAATATCTTTATTATGCAGCCACACGTTTAAAACACATAATTGGGGTATTTAAAAGGCCTTTAAATAGGCACATGGGCATGTAGGAAATGGAGAGATATGGATCACATGCAGCCAGAGGATAGTGGTTTAACTTGGTATTGTGTTCAGCATGGACATTGTGGACCAAAGGCCTATTCCTACACTGTACTGTTCCATGTTCTGTGTACCATATCCAATTTCATAGGTAGAACTGACATCCAGAAATATTCAATTATTCCAGACTCTGATATTCAAAGTCCAATCTTGGGGAAAGACCAAGATTTAAAATAATTACGACAATTTTCTTCAATATTCTTGAATAAATTTGTATGACATTATTAGGAGATATATATCTAAGGAGCTGGATAAAGATATACTTTGATGTATAAGACACATCATGAAGGTCATTTTAACTCCTCTGCTTCCTATCATGTCTGGTTTGATAACGCCAATGGCGGCAGTAAATAATTACCCATGTAAACTGGTGATCACTGGTAGGTATGGACTCGGTGAGCCAAAGGGCCTGTTTCCATGCTGTAGCTTTCAATCAATCAATCAATTCTCCACTGGAGCGAACATTCATAACCAAACCGTAGATGTATTTTCTGGTGACTGAAGCTTCCCTGTGATCTGGTGATCACCTTGTCCCTGCATCTGACCGTAAGGCTTTTACTCCAGGGTCTGTCTCGTTCCTCTCCATAACCTGTGACCACACATCTTGCAACTGTCTAATAAGTCACCGCTCTTAGCTTGAGATCCCAAGAGATGTGATGTCCACCCACCCACAACCTATGATTGCGCTGTCATTACGTAGGGATACAGTCCATGGTCCTCAGCTTTCTACCTCCTTGATCTGACAGGCTATGCTCCTGAAATTTTTATAGAGAATAGAGAATAGAAAAGACAAGAGGTGCAGGAGTAGGCCATTCGGCCCTTTTCGAGCCAACACCGCCATTCAATGTGATCATGGCTGATCATCCCCAATCAGTACCCCGTTCATGCCTTTTCCCCATATCCCCTGATTCCGCTTTCTTTAAGAGCCCTACCCAGCTCTCTTTTGAAAGCATCCAGAGAACCTGCCTCCACCGCCCTCTGAGGCAGAGAATTCCACACACTCACAACTCTCTGTGAGAAAAAGTGTTTCCTCGTCTCCGTTCTAAATGGCTTACCCCTTATTCATAAACTGTGGCCCTGGTTCTGGACTCCCCCAACATTGGGAACATGTTTCCTGCCTCCAGCGTGTCCAAACCCTTAACAATCTTATATCTCAATAAAATCACCTTTCATCCTTCTAAAACTCCAGAGTGTACAAGCCCAGCTGCTTCATTCTCTCAGCAAATGACAGTCCCGCCATCCCGGGAATTAACCTTGTAAACCTACGCTGCACTCCCTCAATAGCAAGAATGTCCTTCCTCAAATTAGGGGACCAAAACTGCACACAATACTCCAGGTGTGGTCTCACTAGGGCTCTGTACAACTGCAGAAGGACCTCTTTGCTCCTATACTTGACTCCTCTTGTTATAAAGGCCAATATGCCATTCGCTTTCTTCATTGCCTGCTGTACCTTTTAATAGTAATAGTTGTACAGCATTGAAACTGACCCTTCAACATGCCCTCACCGACCAACCTGTCCCATCTACTCTAGTGTCACCTGCCTGCATTTGTCCCACATCTTTCTAAACCTATCCTAACCATGTACCTGTCCAAATGTTTTTTTAAACCACGTGATAGTGCCTGCCTCAACTACCTCCTCTGGCAGCTCAATCTATATATTCACCATCTTTTGTGTGAAAATGTTGCCTCTCAGCTTCCTATTAAATCGTTCACCCTTCACATTAAACCTATGTCTTCTGATTCTTGACTCCCCTTTTCTGGGTAAAAGACTCTTGTGCATTTTCCTTATCTATTCCTCTCATAATCTTATACACCACCATAAGATATCCTCTCATCCTCCTGCGCTCCAAGGAATAATAGCCTGTTCAACGTCTGCCTATATCTCAGGCCCTCGAGTCCTGGCAACATCCTCATCAATCTTCTCTGCACCTTTTCCAGCTTAACAACATCTTTCCGATGACACGGTGACCAAAACTGAACACAATACTTTAAATGTGGCCCCACCAATCTCTTGTGCAACTGTAACATGACGTCTTATACTCAATACTCTGACTGATGAAGACCCCAATGTGCTAAAAGCCTTCTTGACCACCCTATCTACCTGTGACACCGCCTTCAAGGAATGTCTTTATCCATTGGGCTCCATCCCACAGTTCTGTCTGATGAATACACCTGCCCTGGAACTATCTCTCAGCTTCTATCTAATGGTTTGGCTCCAAATTTAGTTGGCTGTTCACTGAAAAATTGAATAAGAATGGTGGAATCATTGGTAATGCCAGTAGGACTTTGGTGCCTTCACAATGCACTGCTAGTGAAATATGAGGTGCTGTTCCTCCAATTTGCATGTGTCCTTAGTGGAGGAGGCACAGGACAGAAAGGTCAGCATGGGTATGGGAACATGAGTTAAAATGTTTGGGAATCGGGAAATTGTGTGGGCCAAGTTGGACTATGTAAATTGGAGGAACAGCACCTCATATTTTGCCAGTCCAGTTTACAAATCCAGCGGTATTAACATTGATTTCTCTAATTTCTCCATTTCTCTAATTTCAAATAACCCCTGCATTCCCCTCCCCCCCCCCCCCCCCCCCCCACTGTAACTGCATGTTACAGATGCACAGGAGATTGGTGGGGCCACATTTAAAGTGTTGAGTTCAGTTTTGTTCACTGTGTCATCGGAAAGATGTTGTTGAGCTGGAAAAGGTGCAGAGAAGACTTATGCAAATTCTGCAAATTCCACAGTTCGCATCCTTGCATCCCTCTTGTTAGCACATCTTCTCCAGCTAACAATGGACAAGGACCCCACCCTTCCTGAGGTCATCTGTTGCCGGCTCTGATTTGTTTATCCTTTTCTCAACTCCAGTGTCCCCACACGCATCCTCCCCCCCCCACCTGCTATCTTTCCGTCTGAAGAGGGATTCTGACCCAAAACAGTCTGTGGAATTCTCTGCCTCAGAGGCCGGTGGATGCAGGTTCTCTGGATGCTTTCAAGAGAGAGCTAGATAGGGCTCTTAAAAATAGTGGAGTCAGGGGATATGGGGAGAAGGCAGGAACGGGGTACTGATTGGGGATGATCAGCCATGATCACATTGAATGGTGGTGCTGGCTCGAAGGGCCGAATGGCCTACACTTGCACCTATTGTCTATTGTCTATTACCTAGTCCTTCTCTCCAGAGATGCTGCCTGACCTGCTGAGTTACTCCAGCATTTTATGTCTACCTGCAGTATAAACTAGCATCTGCAGTTCCTTCCCACTCAAGCTTTAGAGGAATATGGGGCAAACATGGGCACATGGGACTAGCGTAGGAGCATGTTGGTCAGCATGGGCAAGGCTGGTTTCTGTGCTGTATGGCTCAATGTCTCTATTGCAATTATTGCTATTGGTGGAACTACATAACCACTAGTTTGTCTGGAAAATCATTGACAGGCACTAAATACCACAGAGATAAATAGTTGGGGGATGGGATCGGGCGTCCAGTTATCTTAACATCTTTTTAACCAAAGACACTCCCTATCATCTGTTAAAGTCGTTTCTTCCGCTAAAATATCAGTAAGTTAATCAGCTGTGAAAATGGTCAATTGTGGCATTTCCTTGGTGTAAGGTCAGCATTTTCTGAACCTCTATAAATATTCCCTCACATGATGTTTGTTAATAGATCTCCTCATGCAGAAACATTTTTGGCAAGCAGTTTGAACTTTTTGAAAGACTGATGGCTTCCCTGGTGCCTGAAGCAAAGTGCTGATCATACTCCATGTGCAGCACATCAGAATTAATATCTAACAAAATGTGCTGGCAGTGCCGGAACATAATGTTTTGCACTGTGGACATATTATACTCCATATGGTCAAGAACAGTGGTGAGGTGCCACTTAACACAGACTCTACTGTGCGTAAGGAGGGGAAGTTGCTGGTATGTATTGTTCCCTACAGCTCTACAATGATTAGGTATACAAAGTATCTGCAAGAGACTGCGGATGCTGGAATCACGTGCAAACACAAAGTGCTAGAGGAACTCAGCAGGTCAGGCAACATCTGAGGAGGGAAGGAGGGGACCAACCCGAAAAGTCATCTGTCCACTTCACATTGTGTTCCTTCAGCAGTTTAAATGTAGAAACAACGAACTGCAGATACTGGTTTACTAGAAAACAGACAAAGCGCTAGAGGAACTCAGCGGGGCAGGCAGCATCACTGGAGAACATGGATAGGTGACATTTCGGGTTGTGACCAGATCTGATCAGTCTGAAGAAGGGTCATGATCCGAAACGTCACCTATCCGTGTTTTTCAGATATGCTGCCTGACCTGCATAGTTACTCCTGCACCTTGCGTCTTTTTTCTTCAGCAGTTTGTTTTCTGCTCAAGGTTTAACAAATATTATGCCTAAACTCTTAGAGACATCTGCTAATAAATAGCACTTTACTTTTTCTTCGTGTGCGAATTGCTTGCTATATATTTGTACATTGCTTCAAAGGCTTCAGGTCCCATGCAAAAATATTGTCATTTTGTAAAGTACATTTATGCAGCACGGTGGCGCAGCGGTAGAGCTACTGCCTTACAGCGCCAGAGACTCTGGTTCGATCCTAACTACGGGTGCTTGTCTGTACGGAGTTTATACGTTCTCCCTGTGACCCGCATGGGCTTTCTCCGAGATCTTCAGTTTCCTCCCACACTCCAAAGACGTACAGGTTTGTAGGCTATTTGGCTTGGTATCATTATAAATTGTCCCCAGTGTGTGTAGTGTAGTGTGCAGGGATCTTTGGTCAGTATGGACTTGGTGGGCCGAAGGGCCTGTTTCCGTGCTGTATCTCTAAACTAAACTAAACAAAACTACATTCGATGTGATCTGTATAACCAAAACAATTTACTAGTGCTTTGGACAACCGTTTGCCTGTCAGAGAGCTGTGGCAGTTCTTAATGCCTCACTCCCCCGGGCAACTTGACAGCAGCAATGCAAGTCCCGGCATCCTCATCAGCAAGATAAGCACCTGGAGAAATGTTCTGTGCTCTGGCGACGTGGGGTGGGCAGAATCTTGCTGGAGTTGTTACAGAAAGACATGTGAAAATAAACCGTGCACAAATATATAGCACAAAAATGTTCTAAGATGGTTGACGTAAGATTTTTAAATCTAATCACTGAATAGGTATTAGGAAAGAAGTCTCAGCAGTTGAGTTCCCCTCCCCTCCCCCCACCAGAATAAAGTCTGTGTTAAGTGGCATCTCACCACTGTTCCAGATCACGTGCACCATAACAGTCCACATTGCATTCAGTGCAACCATTATGTTCCTTCTCACATGCTGCTGGATGTTAATTTTGATGTTCCGGCTGAGCAGAAGTATGAAGAAAGATTGTTTTCATTGAAACATTAAGACCTGCACTTCTGTCCACTCATGCTCCTTGACTTGCCGAGTATTTTCCCAGGTGTTATATCAACCGCTGAAACAGCCTGTCAGGAGGTGTCTCCAGACACCTCCCACAATTGGGAGGATTCCCAGTAAATGAACTTCACATCATAGAATTGATGAAACTGGAGAAAGAATATTCAGGTTCCTTCCTATTGATTGTAGAGAGAGAGAGAGAGAGAGAGAGAGAGAGAGAGAGAGAGAGAGAGAGAGAGAGGGGGGGAGAGAGAGCTAGAAAGAGACAGAGACACAGACAGACACACAAACAGAGACAGAGAGAGAGACAGAAACAGATTTTAAAATGAGTTTTAGTAATGAAAATATTCCATTGGATCATGTGTCTACTTAGTGTCCACTATCAGGTAACATAATGGTGAGTGTGCTCCAATTAATATCCTTGTTGCCATGCAGTATCCTGCTAGAAATAGAACTTAGACTTAGACTTAGAAACATTTATTATCACGTACACCAATTGGTGTAGTGAAATTTGACTTGCCATGCAGCACACAAATAAAGATAACATTAAAGAATTTAACAATAAACATAAAAACATCCCCCCACAATGGTTCCCACTGTGGGGGAAGGCAGCAAAGTCCAGTCCCATCCCCAGTTCACCCATAGTCGGGGCCTATTGAGGCCTCTGCAGTCGCCGATACGGCAGCCCGATGCCTCAGGCCCTCTCGCCGGATGATGAAGCTCCGGCGTCGGGTGAACACTCTCAGCGGCCCGGAGTATCTGGAGCGGCCGCTTCCTCCCAGGAGACCGCGGCTCCCGAAGTCCACGAGCCGCGCTGGTCGATGCTCCGAATCTGGCGCCCTCATCATGAGATCCCAGGCTCCACGGTGTTTAAAGCTCAGCGCCGCTGGCGGCTGGAAGCTCCACAGACCGCAGATCGCTGACCGCAAACCGCAGCTCCGCGATGTTGGAGCCGGTGGTCACAGCACTCCGGAGCTTACTGCACGGTGACCCGGGTAAGGCATCGCCCGTTCCGCGATGGTGCTTCAGCGCTGTGCTGCCGCCGAAGCTGAAGTCCTGGCCGGTCCCGGCAGGGAAACGCCGCTCCAGTCTGTCCGTAGGCCGCGAGGAAGGGGCAAGATATGGCTCGGAGAAAAGCCGCAACTCCGACCAAGTAGGGACTGAGATAATAGTTCCCCCCTGTAGATGAGATATGCATGTGCCTTAAATATAGTTACCTCATCACTACTAACCACTCCCCATATCACAAGTATAATTACAACCTCCCCACCCACATATCGCTCTCTAGTTTCCGTGACAGACCACGTACAGCTAGTTCTCTCTGTAATGCTGCAGTATGAATAAAATAAGTAAAGTTACAGTGCGTCGATAACACTTCTTTACATGGTGTCAGTCCTCTTACCCTTGCGCCTCCTGTTTATCGGTTGTTTATTTGATTTTACCCCAGTTTTCTGTTCCCCCCCCCTCCTATTTCCTCGTTATGGCCACTTCTTGCCGCAAGCCCGATGTGCTAGTTTTCGATTCAGACATTGCCCATCGATGGGATGTCTTTAGACGTGACTTCAACCACTATGTCACAATCGCTCATCCTGCCGCCACACCAGAAGTCAAAGCTTCTCTGCTTCTCAACCTGGCTGGTCCCGATGCCCTGGCTCGGTCAGATTTCTTCGTCTACGATGCGGGTGAATCTGCTCGGGACCCAGTATGTTTTTGGCTTCCGTTTACCGCTATTTGCGACATTCCCTCTAACTGCATTTTAGAACGTTTTAAACTGAACCACTTTGCTGCTGCCTGCCATTCCCGTGGGAAGCCTGTTGCTGCTCCAAGGCATATGTTAAACAACTTGGTACAAGCTGATAGCGAGCTCGGTTCCCAGTACCATTCCAACAAACTCCCTGTGTCTGACTCTGGGTCCTCTCAGGGGGAAACCAGCATATTTTCTCTGTTGGATGCACCTGCTGTGATAACAGACCATTCAGTTCGTGTAACTGTAAACTACTCGACCTCACCGCTAAGATTGATACCGGAGCTGTTGCAAATGTTATGTCAACGAGCCTCTTCAAAAAGATAAGCACTAATGAGCAAGTTACTTCTGATCGCTCCACTTTGCATGCGTACGGGGGAGGGGTGCTTATTCCTGTGCGAAAGGCAACTGCGCTGCAAGATACTGGAACCTCTCGGCCCCTCACTTTCTATCTCCTTGATTCGAACTGCATTACCCTGTTGGGCATCCAAGCATGCCAGGACTTGGGCCTGGTCTCCTTCCACCGTGACATCCACAAGGTGCAGGCCCTCATGGACCCGTTGACTGAATATCCTGACCGCTTTGATGAAGAGCTGGGCAAGCTGCCCTGCAACTACAAGATTGTAGTCGACGGCAAGGTCGAGCCAGTAGTCCGTGCGCCACACCGTGTCTCCTTCGCCATGAAGGACAAAGTAGAATCGACGCTGCACAACATGGTGAAATTTGGGCATCCTAAAGGCGGTCAGCGAACCCACCAGGTGGGTCTCCACCATGGTGGTTGCTGCGAAAAAGGACAAAAGCGAAAATACGCATTTGGATCAACCCCAAGGACCTCAACCTGGCCATCAAACGCCCGCACTACCCTATGAGAACAGTAGAGGACGTCGCTGCACAGGTTGGTCCGGCCACAATCTTTTCTGTCCTCGATGCCAAGAGCTCCTTCTGGCAGATACCGCTTGACGAGCAGTCCTCCATCCTGACGACTTTCAGCACCCCCTTCGGCAGATTTAGTTCCTCCGAATGCATTCGGAATCAACTCTGCCAGCGAGGTGTTCCAATGGACCAATGGAACAGGCTGTTTGCCGGTCTACCCTGCGCCATCATCGTTGACGACATCCTGGTCTACAGTAAGGATGTCGCCGAACACG
>JAXLNO010002128.1:660381-745532 GCA_038087875.1 Malacoraja senta | reverse complement strand
GTGTTTTTGACCAACTCGTAAAAAAGCTTGAGGAAACAAAGCTCTGCATCACAGATGTTTACGAGGAAGTCCGAAAGTTCAAAATTAAGATGCTTCAGCAGAAACAGGACAGCTTTTTTGGATACCAGACCAAGCAGCTGATGGACAAACAAGTGCCAGCACAAAGCTCCAAACATCAACAGGACTTTGTGAAGTCCTATGACTCTGTCATTACATACATTGACAAGTGGTTTGATTTCTCACCAGAAAATGTAATGATGAAACTGAAACCGATCGGCCTCTATGAGGAGCTCTCCTTCCTCCTTCATTACCTGAAGTGGTGGCTGCCCTCAAAATGACAGAGACAGTCAATATGGACCAACTCTATGAAGAGTTTTGTGCTCTCTCTCTCTCTTTTGAAAAAGGTCCCTGTTATCTCTTGCTAGCTGCCAGCCCCCTCGGTCACTTCATCCCGGGCCTGCACCATACCCACACAGCCGCGGCATGCTGCATTTTGTCCCTTATTTGGGAGTGAGAAAATTGGCAACCCTACAAGTAAAATACATTAGGATAGGTTTAAAGGCAGATGTGCCAAACACGAGCAGTGGGATTAGTGTAGATTGGGCACCTTGGTCGGCATGGGCAAGCTGGGCCGAAGGGCCCGTTTCCGTGCAGTATGACTCTATGACTATGACTCTAAGTGTTCAGGCAGATCAACCCAAAATGTAAGATGATCCTTAAGCCTGTGTGAGGCCCTCACTGAAAGCTGCTTGAAACTGGATTATACCAGTCTCAGTGACCAGTTGCAAATAAAATAACCTGAAGTGATCCCAGGCCTTGATACTGCCTAGCAACCACTCCAATGAATCCAGGGAAAGAGAAATGTGGATAAGATATAGTATAAAAAGCGATGCAAGCTTTGTATTTGTGAGCATCTGCCCTTGGACAGGAGAATATCTGCCCTAGGATGCGAGTCTCCCAACTTGGCCAATTTGTAATAAAATAATTTGTTCTTAAAGTAAACTACAGGTCTGCACATTAACTTTTCTTGTCTACAAGTTGTGATCTCACCTTGCCTGCAATTGCCATCACAGCTTATTTAAGTAATAAGAAGGGCCGTGAATTTGTGGAATTTCTTGCTCTCCACTTCATTACAGCTGGCTTTACAGCCAAAGTCTGTGGTCTCAGAAGATGATTTTGTTCTCCATTAGCTCTTCTCTTCTCCCCCCACCCCCACCCTGCCTACCAGCTACAGCAGGGTTATTCAAATCCATTTTAAAGAATTTAACTAACATTTTCAGGGAAATTATCAGAAATAGTTCCACCCTCCTGCCCAACAACCTTCTCAATGGTACAGCAAATTATCTAGTGCAGCCACAGAGAGGATCTGAAGCATGGCCGCTTCTGGAGCAGGGAGATCACACCATATGGCTGATGGGGACACAAGGAACTGCTGGTTTACAAAATAAAACACAAAGTGCCCGAGTACCACCGTGGGTCAGGCATCATCTCTGGAAGACATGGCTTGGCAATGTTTCAGGTCAGGACATCTGAAGAAGGGTCCCGACACAAAACTTCGCCTATCCATGTCTTGCAGAGATGCTGCCTGACCCGCTGTTACTCCAGCACTTTGTGTATTTTTATACGTGGATGATGGACCATGGACCATGAAGTCAATGGGGCCATGGGAGATTTAAAATGGAGACAATGTTCCCTCAGGAAAAACAAATCTGTCCCATAATATGTCCCACTGCAGAGGAGCATAAACTGCTGCACAAATATTCACATCGAAGGAGAAAGTTTGAAGTCGAGCTAGTATGCCCTTTCCCCGCTGTCCTGCTTTTTTAATGTTGTATTGGTCTTTATGCAAAATCAACCAAGAAGGACACAGGCATAAAGAGGAGTTATGATCCCCACACAGCAGGGACAGTCAGGTCAAATCATTTGTGTACCAACATGGATGTCCTCTGCTCAGACCCACTGCCAATCCACAGACTGATCAGTGTCTGCAAGCATTTTGTTGGCATCAGGTCTGACTGATCTTTACCATGCTGTGTCATAACTTCATCTTACTGATGAAATGCTTGGGACTAACATCTTTTTGTCATGTTGACATCATGTAAAGTCAGTCTGGAGAAGGGTCTGAAGAAGGGCCCCAACCCGAAACGTCACCTACCAAGTGTTCTCCAGAGATGTTGGAGACCCGTTGATCTACTCCAACATTGTGTCTTTTTTTGTAAACCAGCTTCAGTAGTTCCTTGAATCTTCATGCATATTATATTACATTGTATTGACATAGCAAACACATTGTCTTGTATTATATTATGTTGCATATTTCACAAAAAATCATATATTTTTAGGGAAAAGAAATGCATGCAAGTTTGTCTCCAAAATCTGTTTGCAATGACCATAATGCTCCTACTTAAAATGTTAAAATAGAAATATTGTCATTATTTTTATGTCATAGAAAATTAGCTCTAAAGTTTACAGGTGACAATAAAAATGTATGTAAAACTGAGTTGCGCATCTTTATTGACATTAAGAATTTTAACAAGGAGAAAAGCTCATCTTCAAATCTATAAAACTATCATGTCAGTGCTTGGCAGCAATGAAATAACAAATCAGCTTTTGGATTGTAATATGAGGAGGATGGGTTCAAAAGCAATTATATTGAGCTTTGTAAAGCATTGGTTTGACCTTGATCCACAAAATTACATGCAGTGTCTTCCACTTTATTACATGAAGGATATTATTGTTTGTGAGAATTCATTGAGGTGTGCTTTAAAGGCAATTTATCAGAAGTTTAATTTAGCGGAAGAAAATTGAAGTTATTGGATCTGTTTCTTTGGCAGAGCACAGCCTTTGAATGAATAAATTTATAGTTTTAAGATTATCCAGTGACTGACAAAGATTGGTGATACAGGGCTCGTGTAAAAAATAGAGCAAGGCAGTATACATTTGCACACCACCTTTCAGAACTGCAGCAGAACTGCACAGTGTGGCAGGTTTGTACTGTGGTCTGACAGATTAGATCCTGACATTGGGTGCTGATTGTGTGGAGTTTGCATGTTCTTCCTGTGATCTTGTGGATTTTCCTGTGAGTCCCAGTCTGCCGAACATGCTGTGAAATTCCTCTAGTTAAGCATGGCAGGAAATTCAGTGGGGCGGTGGGGGATCCAATTTGTACATAGCAAGTTCCCACACTCAACAGATAATTTGCCTTAAGTAATTCTGGTCAAGGGGAAATATTGACCATAAAACCAAGTCATAGAGTCCACTAATAAATTCAGTATTAATGTTCACACTCCCCCAGGTATGGCAAGCAATGAGGAAGGTGAATGGTACATTAGCCTTTATTGCAAGGAGATTTGATTACCAAAGTAGGGACATATTGTTTCAAATTTGAACGGTACAGATGTTGTACAGATCTGGTCTCCTTATCTAAAGAATGATAAACTTGAGCAGAGGAAGCCCAGCAAAGGTTAACCAGACTGATTCCTGGGAAGGTGGGATTGTCATATGCAGAGAGAATAAGCAGGCTGGCCCAGTACACTCTTGAACTTGGAAAAATGAGGGATAATCTCATTAAAAAAGACTTGGCCGGAGCTTGACAGGGTAGATGTGGAATTGATGTTTTTCCTACCTGGATTTCTAATACTAAGGGTCGCGGTCACAGAATAAAAGGCAAGCAATTCAAGACGAGAATAAAAAGAAACTCTTTTACCCTGAGGGTTGTTGAGCAACATAGAGGGTCTGATTAACCTACCAGCCAGTATAACCATGAGATATGGGAGGAAATGGATACCTAGAAGAAACCCGGGCGATCAGAGGAAGAGCGTGCAGAGATCAAGGCAGACAGCACCCAAGGACAGGAATGAATCTGAGTTGCTGGAACAATGGGCAGAAGTGCTATCAGCAGGCCTATTGCAGTGCCCCACGCATGTTGGTGTGGGCTAATGTCACAGGGTATAGAGAAGAAGTCTCGTACCATGGATAAATATGGTAACTCAAAGGAAGAATAATGATGACTATCAAATAAGTGAAATGAGGCTTTCACCCACCTATGCAATTTATAGATACTGACATGCTTGGCATTTTATGTATGATGACATACATTTTATTTTCGGTTTAAACCAGTATCTGTGTGGGGGAGGGGGGTTCTGGGGGAGGTGGGGTTGTGGGGGAGGGGGGTGTGGGGGAGGGGGGGTGATGGGGACGGGGGTGATGGGGGAGGGGGTGTTGGGGGAGGGCGTGTGTGGGGGAGTGGGGTGTGGGGGAGGGGATGGGGGGAGGGAAGGGGGATGAGGGGGTTTGGGGGAGGGGAGTGAGGGGGAAGGGGGATGGGGAAGGGGGGTATGGGGAAGGGGGGGTTTGGGGAAGAGGGTGTGTGGAGAAGGGTGCATGTGGGGAAGGGGGGTGTGGGGAAGGGGGCATGTGGGGAAGGGGGTGTGGGGAAGTGGGGGTGTGGGGAAGGGGGTTATGGGGAAGGGGGGGTTGGGGAAGGGGGTGTGTGTGGGGAAGGGGGCATGTGGGGAATGGGGGTGTGGGGAAGTGGGGGTGTGGGGAAGTGGTGGTGTTGGGAAGGGGATTGGGGGAAGGGCGGTGGGGAAGGGGGTGTGGTAGAACGGGGGGTGGGGGAAGGGGGGTGGGGGAAGAGGGGGTGGGTGAAGGGGGGTAGTGGAAGGAGGGTGGGGGAGGGAGAAGGGTGGGTGTGGGAAAGGGAGGTGGTCGCAGCAAATGCACCTCGCACTGCTCACCTCGCACCTTCAGCTTTCGGGCTCACACAGGAGCTCCCGGTCCCACTCCGACTTCACTCAGAGGCATCCGGTTCAACAACAGCTCATGGACTCAGCCCTGCCTCTGGGATTTTATTCTCCGTGGGTGCCGGAAGGGGCATTACCTTCATGGTGAGAAGACCAATCTGCTGATCTCACGATTTTTTAAACCTTCATAACTTTTCTAATATTTCACCGATCAGAACAAAACTTGGTGTGCTTGGTGCAGAGGAGAACGGTGAGGAAGGTGGCAAAAAAATCCTAGAGATATAGGTTACCGTTTTAGCACAAACTAAAAAAAAACACAAACCGGCAGTGGTCAAGATGAGAGGATAGATAGATTGATAGACAGATTGATAGACAGACAGACAGACAGACAGACAGACAGACAGACAGACAGACAGACAGACAGACAGACAGACAGACAGACAGACAGACAGACAGACAGACAGACAGACAGACAGACACCCGCACAAAACCCACGCAGTCACAGGGCGAACATTCAAACCCTATAAAGACAACACCCGTAATCGGGATTGAACCTGGTCTGCAAGGCAGCAACTCTACCACTGCAGCACCTTGCTGCCCTAATCATATCCTATGTCACCATTTCAGTTGATGGTTGATGAAAAGGAAAGGATGTATTGATGAGGACGTCTTGGCAATGCGTGTGCTTGTAGGATTGAGGTGCAAAGGGCTGGGTATGGAGCTGGAATCGTCGCTATTACATGGATCCAATGATGTCAATTAACTGAAAGTGGAGCTAAAGTGTATCTGGTGTAAACCAGCAGGAATGGATACTCTTTGGTATCCAGAGTAGGTGATGCTTCAGTGAAGTCACCATCTTCTCCCTCTTCTTCTTTCGTTCACGCAAGGTGTTTCCTGAGCCTTGGCTCTTCTGCAGCTCCAATCCTCACTCCTGGAAGAAACATATCACCAACATTTTGATGCCCCAACCGACGACTTCTGAAGGAAATCCTCAGATCTTTCCAGTCACCTGAAACTTAACTTGAGCACGCTGTATCCCCATTAAATAACATATATATGTTCCATGGTAGACAAAAATGCTGGAGAAACTCAGAGGGTGAGGCAGCATCTATGGAGCGAAGGAAATAGGCAACGTTTCGGGTCGAGTCCCTTCTTCAGACTGAAGAAGGGTCTGAAGAAGGGGCTCGACCCGAAACGTTGCCAATTTCCTTCGCTCCATAGATGCTGCCTCACCTGCTGAGTTTCTCCAGCACTTTTGTCTACCTTCGATTTTCCAGCATCTGCAGTTCCTTCTTAAACATATATATGTTCCATAGAGCTTGTAATGCTTTTGGAATCCATTGAGTGGATTCCTCACAGATTTCTTAAAACAAGTTTCATGAGGTGTCCTTTGCCACATAAGTCCTAATAACTACTGAAGGAGACCTCCAGATCTTTCCAGGCATTATAGTAATGATTAAAGATGATTCTACAGGAATTTAGTGGAAGGCTCCAAAAGCTATTTCTGGTGATAGCACACCACCTGAACATTGTTGGGCAGAAAATCCTTTGTGCTTGATGAATATGTCTGCTTAGCCTGAAGAGACATGGAATGCTATTTGTGCACAGTCACTGAGGTTATGTACCTGTGAAAAACAAGGACTTGGAGATGCATTTGATACACCAGCTAGCTTTGGTATTGCCTGTCTTATGCATTCATGGTTTGGCAATTGGGAAAATCTGGATATGACTCAAGGGGAGAGACCTGGGATGATCTGGATGAAAAGTAATTGAGCACTGGGGTCGCATTCCTTGGCATAAGTGGTACATAAATTCCAGGTCCAGCAGAGATCTAATCTAAGGGCTGCACAGCGGCACAGTGGTAGAGTTGCTGCCTCAAAGCGTCAGAGATCTGGGTTCCATCCTGACTTCGGGTGATTTTGTATGTTCTGCCTGTGACTGCATGGGTTTTCTCTGGGTGCTTCAGTTTTCTCTCACGTTCCAAAGACATGCAGGTTTGTAGGTTACTGAGCCTCTGTAAATTGTCCCTAGTATGTAGGACATAGAACTAGTGTATGGGTCAGAAGGCATTGGCAATTCTTGGAGCCTGTATGGATGAGAGCATGGACTGTGATGAGGGTGAGCTAAATGACCATAGTGCAGTGTTGCTGGAAACTATTCAGGTTGAGGGAGTGAAAAGGAATATAGTATTGATGAGGAACAGTATAGTTACATGAAGAAGTAACAGTATAGTTACATGAAGAACCCCCTTTTACCACAAGTGTGAATCTCTCATGCTGTGTTGCCCACTTGTTCCAGGGTTAAGGACATATCCTTGGAAAAGGCAAAAAATGTGGGGTGGGAGGGGGATGACCAAGTTGTTATGGTCCATGTGATAAAAAATGGCATGGTGGGAAAGTGAAAGAGTTTCTACTCATGGAACGTTCAAATTAAAAGTAGAACCACAAAGGTAAGCATCTCTGGATTGCAACCTGAACTACCTTAAAATTGCACAATGGTCAAAATGAACAAAACTTTCAGTGAGTGGTTAAATAATTGATTTGGGAAAAATTAGTTTCAATTCATTGAGCATTGGCACCCCTACTGGTGAAAAGGGGAGTTGTTCCATTGGGATTGACTTCACAATGGTTAGACTGAGAACTGTGTCCTAGTACATTGAAAAACCAAAGATGTACATCAGGCTTTAAACTATATAGTAGGATTACACGCGACTTGATGAGAGGAAGTGTAGAAGACTTCAGAGAAAGGACGGCAATTACGTAAGGGGGAGAAATGGGTATTATTAATCAGTGTCTGTTAGAAAGGGATTGAAAATACAAATGTAATAGAATACCTCTAATTAGAGAGAGCCCTGGTAAAATTATACAAATGAAAAAATGAAGTTTCTTTGTCTGAAAACACAGAGAAGATGTAATAATATAGATGAATTAATGAAACAATGTTGGGATCATCTGACAGATTTTATGCTGGAAAAGTTTTTGAATTATATATTCCAACTATTTGATCAACCTCGGAGCTCCAATCGTGAGAGCCTGCGGACTTTAACATCGTAGAGCTCACGGTCCCTTGGCTAGTGACTGACTTCGGGAGCTCCAAGCGCAGAAGCTTTGAACGCCCCAATGCAGGGGCTTCGATCACCGGCTGTGGGAGCTTCAATTGCCCCGACTGCAGATTGTTCGACTGCCCCATCTGCGGGAGAATAAAGAGTGAAGAAGATTAGACTTCATTGCCTTCCATCACAGTGAGGAATGTGGGGAATCCGCTGTGGTGGATGTTTATGTTCACTTTTATGTGGTTGTGTGTTTTGTTGTATTTTACAGTAGGACTGTATGGTAAATCGAGTTTGACTATACCTTAATTGGTACACGTGACAATCAAATACCCTTTGAACCCTTTGAACTTTTAGAAAGGATATGCAAAATGGAAACTGAAGAGGTCGGTCCCGAAAAATGAGATGAAGGATAGATGTAAAGTTTCATAGGTCAGAAAATCGAGAAGTAGTCAGTTTAAGTGAAGTTAAACAGCAGCTTTAACAAATGTTGTCATAGGCTGCCAAACATTGGCAGTAATGTAGTATACATCAATAAATTAGAGTTGCATGTAACAATGGTAGTACAACAATTATAATATATCTACATATAGACTGGGCAAGTCAAATTAGAAACGGCGTGGCAGACAAATTCATTCTCAGACAAACCTCTGAGAAAACAAGTTATTTTAGATCCAGTATTTATGCAACGAAAAAAAAAGAACAATCTCAGAGCATACAGTAGTACATAGAACAATACTGCACAAAGCTAATTTTGAATCCAGTTTGCTAGCTCACCCTGTGTCGCATGTGGTCGAACCTTCTGGACTAGCCTACCTTATGGGACCTTGTCAAAGACCTTGCTAGAGTCCATATGGACAACGTCCATTGCCCTGCTCTGCCTCCTCAATCCTCTTGGTCATCCCTTCACAAGACTCTTATCTTATTTATGACACAATTTCCCACACACAAAGCTATAGCTGACACTTCTTCATCTGGCCTTGCCTTGCCAAATACTGGTAGATCCGTCCCTCAGAAGGGAAGTGATGTGGTTTGTTGGTTTAAAAACTCTATCTTGGTTAATGTTATGTTTCTTAATTAATTTGTCATTTAAACATATTTTAAGTAACTTGATCATTTATCTTTTTAATTGGCCTGAATGTCTCTGCTCCACAGAGTAATTTGAAAACAGTGAAGAGGCCCGCTAATACAACAAGCTGCCAAGGGAGGTGCCTATGGCCAGGGTCTGAGTTCTTGCAGTCTGCACTCGAGATGCACTTTTAACCGGGCTCTGATTTTCCCAGCGCCTTGGTTTCCTCCCACATTCCAAGGATGTAAAGGTTTGCAGGTTAATCATCTTCTGTAACTTGTCCTCAATGTGTAGGATAGAACTAGTGCACAGGTGATCGTTGGTCAGCGTAGGCTCGGTGGGCCGAAGGGCTTGTTTCAGGTCTCAACCTGAAACATCACCCATTCATTCTCTCCGGAGGTGCTGCCTGTCCCGCTGAGTTACTCCAGCATTTTGTGTCTATCTTCGATTTAAACCAGCATCGTCAGTTCTTTCCAATACACATGGATAGGTGACGTTTTGAGGTGGGTTCCTTCTTCAGGCTGGCTTCATTCAAATTAATTTATTTGGGGGGTTTTAAAGCAATTATCAAAGAATGTATAATATAATGTATTCATTCTTAATTCCAACCATATAAGTTAATGGGCCTTCTACTTACACAAGCCACTGGACCATAATAATCAAATTTAACTGGAAAGAAGATCAGATCATAAGGACAATTATACTTACAGCAAAACCAGAAGAAAGGAAATGACCATCAAATTACGCATCTCCATTGCAGTGCTTTTAAAGGTCAGCCATTGTGAGATAAATTTGGTAACTCCTGAGAGCAGGCAGTGATCGCAACTTGTGATTAACTTATGCCTGTTCAGTGGAATGTAGTCAGCACTTTTCATTGACTAAACCCATTAACAAAAAGTCAGATCTGGAATAACTAGTTCCAATTGAAGTAAAGTGTTCTGCTTGAACCAAGGCTGAATTCCTTAGAGGGAAGGTGCATTGTCATAACACTGGGCACTGTTCTACACAAGGATCTGACCAAGAATGCATTGAAAAATGGCATTGATACACAGCAAACATCAAGGCAATGCATAAGGGTGATTAATTGTATATCTAATGCAAGATGTCAAGTTCACTTAAACTGTAATTTGGTTTTGAATCTGGTGCGAATGAAAGACTTGAGTGAGCACACTTTTATTGAAGTGCAGATGTCTCACTCATTGCTTCTAGTTGAGATCCAGATGGCAGAAATTCAGGTAGATAAGACTTCCTATGGAGAGTCTTTCTCCACCTTCATCTCCTTATTTTTGTAGTGTGTCCTGCATCCCATGCCCTCTGCTAATTTTCCAGACCAGTGTTTTGTAAGAAGAGTGCCTAATGGACCAATTACTAAAAACAAGGGACTTCCGCAAAATCTCAAAGGTCATTTATTATCTGCCACAACATTCCTGATAGTCTTTTATAACTTGATATAACTTTTAAAAAAGCATCATCATCTTGCAGAATCATAGCAACAGACAAAGGTGTCAACTAACACTTAACTTGCAAGTAGGCAATGAATCCTTTTAATCAAACTGATTAGTGTTCTTATAGAATAGACAATAGACAATAGGTGCAGGAGTAGGCCATTCAGCCCTTTGAGCCAGCACCACCATTCACTGTGATCATGGCTGATCATCCCCAATCAGTACCCCGTTCATGTCTTCTCCCCACATCCCTTGACTCCACTATCTTTAAGAGCTCTATCTAACTCTCTCTTGAAAGCATCCAGAAAATTGGCCTCCACTGCCTTCTGAGGCAGAGAATTCCACAGATTCACAACTGGGTGAATTTTTTTTCCTCATCTCTGTTCTAAATGGCCTATCCCTTATTCTTAAACTGTGGCCCCTGGTTCTGGACTCCCCCAATTTTGGGAACATGTTTCCTGCCTCTAGCGTGTCCAATCCCTTAATAATCTTATATGTTTCTATATGATCCCCTCTCATTCTTCTAAATTCCAGTGTATACAATCCCAGTCGCTCCATTCTTTCAACAGTTCTGCCATCCTACCATGAAGACAGTGAAGGTTTGGCCTGAGGGGGCTGTCTCTGGTTTACAGGAACAGTTTCAGCAAACAGACTGGAGTCTGGTTGCCACCCAGGCCACCTTTGACTCCCAAGTGGACATCGACTCATACACCTCAACCATTTTGGACTATATAAAATTCTGCACTGACAACGTCACTACCCACAAAGAGATAAAGACCTTCCCTAACCAGAAGCCGTGGATGAGCAGGGAGGTCAGACTCCTGCTGAAGGCTCGCGATGCCGCTTTCAGATCTGGCGACGCTGAGGGATACAGCTCATCCAGGGCCAATCGGAAAAGGGGAATTAGGAATGCTAAACTCAATCACAAACGGCAGATCGAGGAGCATTTCCAAAACAACTCCGACCCTAGGCGCATGTGGCAAGGAATCAAATCCATTGCCGATTACCATAAAGTTAACACCCCCCCCCCCTCAGATAACGCCTCCCTTCCTGACGAGCTAAACCACTTCTATGCTCGCTTCGACCGGGACAACAAAACTCCAGCCATCAAAGTTGCTCCACCCCCGAACGAACAACCCCTCAGTCTCTCCACCTCTGCTGTACAAGATGCACTGAGCAAGGTGAATGAGCACAAAGCTGCCGGCCCCGATGGCATCCCGGGCGGGTGCTCAGGGCATGTGCTGGACAACTATCCCTGGTCTTCACTGACATTTTCAATCTGTCACTGGCCCAGGGTGTCGTCCCCACTTGCCTCAAGACATCAACCATTGTGCCAGTGCCCAAACAATCAGCTACAGGGAGTCTCAACGACTTCCGCCCAGTGGCACTCACCCCTGTCATTGCAAAGTGCTTTGAGCGGCTGATCTTGGCTCACCTCAAAGCCAGCCTCCCCCCCACACTGGACCCCCATCAGTTTGCCTACCGGACCAACAGGTCTACAGAGGACGCCATATTGGCGGCCCTACACTCTGCCCTGACCCACCTGGACAGCAATAACACCTACATCAGGCTGCTGTTTATTGATTTCAGCTCCGCCTTTAACACTGTCATCCCCGCTAGCTTGATTACCAAACTCAGCGGACTTGGCATCTCCACCTCCCTCTGCAATTGGACACTGGATTTCCTCACCAACAGACCACAGTCTGTTAGGGTCAACAACCTCACCTCCTCCACTATAACACTGAACACCGGCGTGCCACAGGGCTGTGTGCTCAGCCCTCTCCCTTACTCCCTCTTCACCCATGACTGCATCCCTAAGAATGGCTCCAACGCCATCATTAAATTTGCCGACGACACCACGGTGGTAGGACTGATCAGTGACAACGACGAGTCAGCCTACAGGGAGGAGGTCCAGCACCTGGCAGCCTGGTGTGCCAACAATAACCTCGTCCTCAACTCCAAGAAGACGAAGGAAATTATTGTTGACTTCAGGAAGAACAGAGGGGGCAGACATACCCCCATCCATATAAACGGGACTGAGGTGGAGCGCGTCTCCAACTACAAATTCCTCGGGGTACACATCTCGGAGGATTTGTCCTGGTCCCTCAATACCTCCAAACTGATCAAGAAGGCGCAGCAGCGCCTTTACTTCCTGAGGAGGCTCAAGAAAGCTCACCTGTCCCCCCAGATCCTGACCAACTTTTACCGCTGTACCATCGAAAGCATCCTGACCACCTGCATCACGGTATGGTACAGCAATTGCATGGTAGCTGACAGGAAGGCACTACAACGGGTGGTGAAGACCGCTCAGTACATCATCGGTGCCCCGCTCCCTGCAATGGATGCCCTCCACCGAAAACGGTGTCTGAGACGGGCCGGGAAGATCATCAAGGACCCCTCCCACCCTAACCATGGACTGTTTGCCCTCCTCCCATCAGGGAGGCGGTACAGAAGCCTCAGGTCTCGTACAAGTAGGATGAGGAACAGCTTCTTTAACAACACTATCACATTGCTGAACTCGGAGTCCCGCCGATAGATTTCTCCATTCTCTCCGTCCACATTGTTTGCTTATTCTGTATTTTTATTCTGTACATTATTCTTATTCTGTATTTTATTTCTATATTGCAATATTACTACGAACAGACGCTAAACTGCATTTCGTTGTACCCATACTTGTATCTGTGCAATGACAATTAAAATTGAATTGAATTGAATTGAATCCTGGGAAGTAACCTCGTGAACCTACACTGCACTCCCTCAATAGCAAGAAAGTCCTTCCTCAAATTTGGAGACCAAAACTGCACACAATACTCCAGGTGTGGTCTCACTAGGGCCCTGTACACCTGTAGAAGGACCTCTTTGCTCCTATTCTCAACTCCTCTTATTATGAAGGCCAACATGCCATTAGCTTTCTTCACTGCCTGCTGTAGCTGCATTCTTACTTTCAGTGACTGAAGAACAAGGACACCCAGATCTCGTTGTACTTCCCCTTTTCCTAACTTGACACCGTTCAGATAATAATCTGCTTCCTGTTCTTGCCGTAACACTATTATTTTTCTAAGGTTAAGAGAGAGCTATAGAGTCAGTGTGTCACAGAGTCAGAGTTGTAGAGTCCTATAGCATAGCAACTGTCCCTTCAGCCCACCCTGCCCATGTTGACCATCAAGTACGTATACTAATCCCATTTGCCAGCTCTTTGTCTATAGCCCTCTATTCCTTGGCTCCAAAATGCAGCCCTGGTATTAAGCCATTGATGTCATGTGTAAGTTGGTCACAGCACTCCACAAAGATGAATGCTACCTATCTGAAATTCAGTCTGCAGATGGTCAAGGACGGAGCAGACTATAATTACTGGATCTTTTCTGAGACATTACTTTGGAACAATGGCATTGAGATAACACAATGCATTTATTTTTGTAGTTGTCATTTCTACAACAGAACAGGTCTGTGGGAAATTGTAAATTATGCTTGTGATGTCTCTAACAAACAGGATGGTCATTACAATCCCATCTTAAAATGTAACAATTAGAAACAATTTAGGCACTTGATTGACACTAAAATATTGAATTGGGTCTAGTGAGTTCTGATTTCAATCTAAGTTGCCACCTACCCTTACCAGCCCTGCTCTCCCAACCCAGAGTGAAGAATCATTACACAATCCTAAGTCAGTATAGAGACGAGGGAGGGTACTGCATGGCTCTATGACTCTCTGCCTCTATAACTTGTCATCCGCAATCCTCAAATGATTTCCTGGCCTGAGAGCTGCTTTCTGCTAACAGTCTTCAATCTTCAGAGCAATCAAACTTTGAGGAGAAAGAGTCCTTCTTCCCAACGAATTGTTCAAGCGCTTTTGATTGCAACATGCGCCTTAATTTAGTTTAACAAAGAAACTGACAAGTTACTAAAGAACCTTAGTAATGGTGATACAGTGTGGAAACAGGCTTGCGTTTGGTCCATATCCCTCCAACCTTGTCCTATCCATGTACCTGTCTAACTGTTTCTTAAACGTTGGGATAGTCCCAGCCTCAACTACCTCCTCTGGAAGCTTATTCCATACACCCACCACCCTTTGTGTGAAAAGGTTACCCCTCAGACTCCTATTAAATGTTTTCCCCTTCACCTTGAACCTATGTTCAGTGGAGCCGCCATCTTGGAGGAACGGCTGCTAAACAGCAGCCGTCCGTCAAATTCACCTTTTCTTTAGTTTTAGTGTTTTTTATTTCTTTGTTTGTTTGGGGAATTTTGACTTTTAATGTGGGGGGGTAAGGGGGAAACTATTCCTAGGTCCCTACCTGGTCGGTGAGGCAGCTTTTTCTCCAGGCTGCCTCGTCGACCCGTCCTCGTGCCTACCAGCGGGCATGGAGCGCCGTTTCCTGGCGGGGACCGCCCAGCACCTTCAGGTTCGGTGGCGGCACAGCGCTGGAGCGCTATCGGGGAGCGTAGCGGGCGATGCCTTGCCTGGGTCGCCGCGCTGGATCGACGCGCTGGAGCTCCGGTGAGCTGGACCGCCGACACCAACACCTCCGGGCTGCGGGACTGCGGGCGGGGGCGCCGACTCCAACATCGGGAGCCTCGTGGCTCCAAATCGGCGCGGCCCTGTCGGCTTCAGGTGCCATCGACTCCGTCAGGAAACCGGACGTTCCAGCCGCTCCGAGGACTCTCCCGACGGCCAGGAACATCGGGCCTCCATAGAGGCAACTGTGGTGGCCTCGATGGGCCTGACTCTGGGGAGAACTGGGTTGGGGACTGGACATTGTGCCTTCCCCCACAGTGGTGGTCATTGTGGGGGGATGATTTTGTGTGCTGTGCCTGTGCCTGTGCCTGTCAGTCCGTGTACAAGATGGCGGTCGGAGGGGAGAGTGGACGCTGGCGCGAAATGGTCGCCGCTGCTCTCTCCTCAAATTGTGTTTCTTATTTTCTTTTGGTGCTTTTGAAATTGAATTCTGTCCTTGATTTGTGTACTGTGGTGTTTTCTTATTTAATTTATTCCGATTATGTGTTTTCTGTTTTGTTGTGATTCTATGCATTGTAAGGTGTCCTTGGGTTTTAGAAAGGCGCCAGTAAATAAAATGATTATTATTATTATTATTATTATGTCCTCTGGTCCTCGATTTCTCCACTGGGCAAGAGATTCTGTGCATCTACCCAATTTATTAGAAAGATTAAACGAGAACTTACCGTTTGAAGTTTGATCTTTATTTTATGAGAAGTTGAAGTGATGGATTACATGAAGAGCCCGCCAGTCCGCATGCGCGTCAATCTTCAAAGTAGCTGTATGAAACCACAGAATAGTTGCTGACCTAAGCTATAGGAAGATTAAAGGGCTAGAACTACCGAATGAGCTTTATGAGAATAGGGTTGGGAGTGGAGGGCACGTAATCCCTCACTTCAACCTCATAAAATAAAGATCAAACTTCAAACGGTAAGTTCTCGTTTAATCTTTCTATTTTATTTCGAAGTCACATGAGTGACCGAAATAAAATAGAAAGATAGGTAGCATTCATCTTTGTGGAGTGCTGTGACCATCTTACACGTGAGTGACTACGTGAAGATTTCGAAGATCTGTGGTTTCATGCAGTGACACAATCTGTGTGTGAAACACTTAAAGAGATAAATCATTAATGGTAGGAAAAAACATGAGTTATTAATATTATCAGGCTAACTTGCATACATGGCCATTGTTCTAAACTGGACCATTGTCCCAATAGACTGTTGAGTTAGACAATAACTCATGTAACACTGTGTATAATACTATCTGCAAATATCCAGACATATTCCACCAAATTATATAATTTGTTAACCTGCACTATGTAAACCTCATGCTGTATGATGAAAGGGAAATCCATTCTATGGGCTGCTAATGAGCCATCAGCAATATCTTGAGACTATTGAATAACAAAAGAACTATCTTCCATTTCATAGGCACTAGCAACTGAGTGCACTTGTATACCTAATGACATCCCTGATCTCTGCTCTGGTGGGTATGCTGTCAATCTCAAATGTACGCAATCCTGCTCATTTGCTTATGAGATTATTTCTATAACAAGCTACCCTTGTCAGTATGACGTAGAGACTAAGCCAGAGATTGAGTAGAAGCTGTGTTCTTTATGCTGAGATCAGTTGCTGAAAGCATAATCATCTTAAGATACTGGTCCCATTAGGATAATTAGAGGAATATTTGCAGAACAATTTACTGATATACATTGCACATTACAATGAGTGTAGGCTATTAGAGTGGTCAAATAAAAGACACCCTGCATAACGTTAGAGAATAGTGGGTGAAGAACCTATCATTTATGTCCCCCTTATGGTACTACAGAAATGACAAAGCAGCACAAGCAATATCAATTGTGCTATCACATAAAAGCTTCTTTAGGCTCAAACTGGAAGCCATACAAACCTCTGTTACTTCCGTTAAAATTGAATCACATATGTTGTTCACAAGCTTCTCATACAATCGTGCAGAGCTAGCTGCCCGAGAAGACAGGCTTGTCCCAGCCGTCACTCGTGACTGAGTAAATAAGAGTTGCTTCAGTCGCCTCCATGGCATGATTGAATAGGCAAATTGGTACTGTTAAATTTCATGTTACCTCATTTGTAATATCGCAAAAGATATCTACCGACAACCCATAAGTTTTATCAGCTGTAATTGTACATATTACCTAAAATTTGGTGACATAATGCCCTTTAATCTGAGAAGGGCAACATAGGCTTTCACCACTAGCTTTGTTATCAAAATAGCAGAATCTGTGCCTTATGTGTGTAGATATGACACAGTATGCAACTACAAGATCGACTCTCTGAGTCAGTTAAATTGCAGAAACCCAATGAGCCATCTTAAACTGGGTAAGTAAACCCATAATCCGATAGCCTAATGCTAACCCGATTCGGCCTGCACCATATTTCTGTAATCTTGAGAAGAATCAGGAATACACCCCTCTAGTCCTTGGCCAGACCACTCATCCTTGGTTGAGCTGTCACTGATTGCACTCGGAACCGCTGTTCCTCTATTGATCCTACGGACGGAAACCAAATTTTGGCTTTCCTACCTGCGGAAGATGCATTATCTAGTTATTCATACATATCGCTGATAATATATAATCAGCAGCTAATGACTAGAGCTGAAACATAGAAACATAGAAACATAGAAAATACGTGCAGGAGTAGGCCATTCGGTCCTTCGAGCCTGCACCGCCATTCAATATGATCATGGCTGATCATTCAACTCAGTATCCTGTACCTGCTTTCTCTCCATACCCCCTGATCCCTTTAGCCACAAGGGCCACATCTAACTCCCTCTTAAATATAGCCAATTAACTGGCCTCAACTACATTCTATGGCAGAGAATTCCAGAGATTCACCACTCTCTGTGTAAAAAATGTTTTTCTCATCTCAGTCCTATAAGATTTCCCCTTTATCCTTAAACTGTGACCCATTGTTCTGGACTTCCTCAACATCGGGAACAATCTTCCTGCATCTAGCCTGTCCAACCCCTTAAGAATTTTGTAAGTTTCTATAAGAGCCCCCCTCAATCTTCTAAATTCTAGCGAGTACAAGCCGAGTCTATCCAGTCTTTCTTCATATGAAAGTCCTGACATCCCAGGAATCAGTCTTGTGAACATTCTCTGTGCTCCCTCAATGGCAAGAATGTCCTTCCTCAGATTAGGAGACCAAAACTGTATGCAATACTCCAGGTGTGGTCTCACCAAGACCCTGTACAACTGCAGTAGAACCTCCCTGCTCCTATACTCAAATCCTTTTGCTATGAATGCTAACATACCATTCGCTTTCTTCACTGCCTGCTGCACCTGCATGCCTACTTTCAATGACTGGTGTAACATGACACCCAGGTCTCGTTGCATCTCCCCTTTTCCTAATCGGCCACCATTCAGGTAATAGTCTACTTTCCTGTTTTTGCCACCAAAGTGGATAACCTCACATTTATCCACATTACACTGCATCTGCCATGCATTTGCCCACTCACCCAGCCTATCCAAGTCATCTTGCAGCCTCCTAGCACCCTCCTCACAGCTAACACTGCCCCCCAGCTTTGTGTCATCCGCAAATTTGGAGATGTTGCATTCAATTCCCTCGTCCAAATCATTAATATATATTGTAAATAGCTGGGGTCCCAGCACTGAGCCTTGCGGTACTCCACTAATCACTGCCTGCCATTCTGAAAATGACTCTTTACTTCCTGTCTGCCAGCCAGTTCTCTATCCACATCAATACTGAACCCCCAATACCGTGTGCTTTAAGTTTGTATTTAATCTCTTATGTGAGAACTTGTCGAAAGCCTTCTGAAAGTCCAGATATAACACATCCACTGGTTCTCCCTTATCCACTCTACTAGTTACATCCTCGAAAAATTCTATAAGATTCGTCAGACATGATTTACCTTTCATAAATCCATGCTGACTTTGTCCAATGATTTCACCATTTTCCAAATGTGCTGCTATCCCATCTTTAATAACTGACTCTAGCAGTTTCCCCACTACCGATGTTAGACTAACTGGTCTGTAATTTCCCGTTTTCTCTCTCCCTCCCTTTTTAAAAAGTGGGGGTTACATTAGCTACCCTCCAATCCTCAGGAACTACTCCAGAATTTAAAGAGTTTTGAAAAATTATCACTAATACATCCATTATTTCTGGGGCTACTTCCTTAAGTACTCTGGGATGCAGCCTATCTGGCCCTGGAGATTTATCGGCCTTTAATCCATTCAATTTACCTAACACCACCTCCCGGCTAACCTGGATTTCACTCAGTTCCTCCATCTCATTTGACCCCCGGTCCCCTGCTATTTCCGGCAGATTAATTAAGTCTTCCTTAGTGAAGACAGAACCAAAGCAGTTATTCAATTGTTCTGCCATGTTCCCCATGACCAATTCACCTGTTTCTGATTGCAAGGGACCTACATTTGTTTTAACTAATCTTTTTCTCTTCACATATCTATAAAAACATTTGCAGTCAGTTTTTATGTTCCCTGCCAGTTTTCTTTCATAATCTATTTTCCCTTTCCTAATTAAACCCTTTGTCCTCCTCTGCTGGACTGAATTTCTCCCAGTCCTCTGGTAGGCTGCTTTTCATGGCTAATTTGTATGCTTCATCTTTTGTTTTGATACTATCCCTGATTTCCCTTGTTATCCACGGATGCACTACCTTCCCTGATTTATTCTTTTGCCAAACTGGGATGAACAATTGTTGTTATTCATCCATGCAGCCTTTAAATGCCTTCCATAGCATATCCACCGTCAACCCTTTAAGAATCAATTGCCAGTCTATCTTGGTCAATTCCCGTCTCATACCCTCAAAGTTACCCTTCTTTAAGTTCAGAACCCTTGATTCTGAATTAATTATGTCACTCTCCATCCTAATGAAGAACTCAACCATATTATGGTCACTCTTGCCCAAGGGGCCACGCACAACACGAC
The DNA here is from genome assembly GCA_038087875.1 of Malacoraja senta. Lineage (NCBI taxonomy): Eukaryota > Metazoa > Chordata > Chondrichthyes > Rajiformes > Rajidae > Malacoraja > Malacoraja senta. The sequence continues at coordinate 725,795 of JAXLNO010002128.1, read as the reverse complement.
TGCTAACTAACCCTTCCTCATTACTCAATACCAAGTCTAGAATAGCCTGCTCTCTCGTTGGTTCCTCTACATGTTGATTTAGAAAACTATCCCGCATACATTCCAAGAAATCCTCTTCCTCAGCACCCCTGCCAATTTGATTCAACCAATCTATATGTAGATTGAAGTCACCCATTATAACTGTTTTACCTTTGTTGCACGCATTTCTAATTTCCTGTTTGATGCCATCCCCAACTCCACTACTACTGTTAGGTGGCCTGTACACAACTCCCACTAGCGTTTTCTGCCCCTTAGTGTTTCGCAGCTCTACCCATATCGATTCCACATCCTCCAGGCTAATGTCCTTCCTTTCTATTGCGTTAATCTCCTCACTAACCAGCAACGTTACCCCACCTCCTTTTCCTTTCTGTCTATCCCTCCTGAATATTGAATATCCCTGGATGTTCAGCTCCCAGCCTTGGTCACCCTGGAGCCATGTCTCCGTGATCCCAACTATATCATAGTCATTAATAGCTATCTGCACATTCAACTCATCCACCTTATTACGAATGCTCCTTGCATTGAGACACAAAGCCTTCAGGCTTGTTTTTACAACACTCTTACCCCTTATACAATTATTTTGAAAAATGGCCCTTTTTGATTTTTGCCCTGGATTTGTCTGCCTACCACTTTTACTTTTCACCTTTCTACCTATTGCTTCTACCCTCATTTTACACCCGTCTGTCTCTCTGCTCACACATTTAAGAAACCCACCACCTCTTATTCTCTGTTTATTATCTTTTTCTTCTTTCCCCCCTACATGTTGGGTCTGAGTGCTTCCCTTCTCTGCCTCCTGCCTCACACACTGTCTACTAGCTTTCTCTATTTGGGTCCCTCCCCCCAACCGTTCTAGTTGAAACCACAGTCTCCCTTAGAGGTGGGAATATGAGTTCCCTGTCAACTCTTGGCTAAGAGTCACCATTAATACTCAGCGTTTTCCTTCAGAGTGGAGATTAGTATAATGCAGGGCTGAATCAGGAATTACCACGCAGTCCTTTGACTGAAACCACATGTCTAAGTCGCCAGAGTGCACAACACAATCTCTTCGACCAGCCACTCAATCAGGAATATTGGTATTGAGAGCCTATGGATTATTATGAATACATTGTTGATTCACAACATGAACCTGCAGGTCAGATAAAGTTTTATTATATATCAGACGAGCTTCCTGCTGGTAACTACCTGTCCCAGAGAGGATGGCAATGATGATTCCAATGAACCAGGAGTTTTACTAACTGAGGAGAAATAAAGCATATGTTGAGAAAAACGTCAACTACTATTCTATTGAGCAGTCTGATAACCTCAATCACACATGATGAAGCAGTGCTTCCCTGGTCACTATGGCTCCTATGGCCAGACAGTTCCATGATGGTCTACCCTGATCCAGGGTAACCAAACTGTTCCTACTTGGAACTACAGAGGTTACTATGCAAGGCACCTTGCCCATGTCTCTACATCAACCTGATCTATCCCAGAAACAGTGAAAACGACTAGGCAGCCCATGCTGGCAGTAAACCCAACCTGGGACGACAGACTGCTCCATTCCGGAGTTTACTGAGGTTAATAGCGAGACCTTACTTACCAGCGTCTCTAACCCCGGGTCGATTTTCTTTGTTGGAGCTTCAGTGAAGTTCCATTTGCAGACCCTGTCTATCATGCTGGTCATACCTGTTAGATAGCTGATGCTGCTGGCCAACTTTTCTTGTAGTGGCTTGTCCGTCCACGAGGGAACAGCAATTTTTTGGAGGCAAGAGCTCGCAGCTCTTCCTTATGCGATTGTCGCACATCATGCATAAAGCATGGGATCCCGGCACATAGTCATGTTCGGGGTCATGTTTGGAGTCAGTCCATACTGAACTCTGACACTCTCTTAGAGTGGGAGAAAAAATTGCACCCTGAACCAGGCGTTGCCATATGCGTATGCCTCGGACTGTCTGTGCATGCTTCCATAACACCGAGCATATTTTGTGACACCATCTCTGATAGTCTTTCGGGTGGGAGGAATATTTCAACCATGAAACCAGGGGTAGCTACAGACATATGACTTGAACTGCCTGTACATGCTTCCGTCATACGGAGCATAATATTTGGCACCATCTCCATCACTTTATTCATTCGATTGGGAGGACTTATGCAACCCTGAACCAGGAGCTGCCTCAGGCATGTGTGCATATACTTTGGCACCATCTTCATCACTTCGTTCATCCGAGTGGGAGGAAAATTGCAACCCTGAACCAGGAGCTGCTTCAGGCATATGTGCAGATACTTTGGCATCATCTCCATCACTCCTTTCATCCGAGTGGGAGGAAAAATTGCAACCCTGAACCAGGAGCTGCTGCCTGACATGCCTTCGTAATATGGAGCATTCCTTGTGTTATAATTTGATTCATCCGATGTTTGAATTGAGACAAACGCCCAATCACATCTGCCATAGCTGTTCCAAGACTTGGCTATGACTTTGCCCCGACTTGGGGTTGTCAGGCTGCTTCCTTTAGCAGCCAAACCGAGACTAGCTGCAGATCAGAGCTCTGTTGTTATCATCATTTACCAAACAGATTGCACCTGCTAGTGACTCCGAGTCCTTGCTCCCTTCTGGAGCCAACGGAGTATTACAGGGAAGGATTGGAGCACCTCTGGCCCCCATATGCCAGACAGAGTGGGAGTAATACTGCAACCCTGCCAGGTGTTGTCACTGGCAATTACGTTTATATGATTAAAAGAAGCCTATCCCTATTAAATCAGAGATTCGACTACTTTATTGATATGCATATAGATGGAGTCTCTTGTAAAAGAATCTTCAACAGTACCCTCTAATGAGCGGAAATACCATGACGCCACCAGGTGTAGCTCCCACAGGTGTCTCAGAGGCACAGCTCAACAAGGCTTCCCAAGCCAGGAGCTCTGGACTCCAATGGCAAGTCCAATTCCACTACACCATTGGTGAAAGTGATAATAAATGTCCTTTGTAATTATCTTTAAAACATAAACTTTATTGGCATGATAAGATATATTTGTTATATTGCCAAAGACATAAACATGACTTTAGAATGTTATTGGCTATGATAGTCACAAACGTGACCCAGTGGCAACTGTTAATAAATGCCAACTCTATTATAGCCGCCCAAAATAAAGTATACACTATATGCTGCTGCAGCATAGCTGTAGCAGTAACTATGTTAAAATTGTTCGCTGCTATGGCAGCTGAGCTTACCTAAGCGGTAGCTCTTAGACGCGGCTATTTTTAAAACTCACTTGCTGCTGGAAACCCCCTGCAGCTATAATAGACCTGGCTGCCGGCAACTGCAATTTATGAATTCTAGCTCCTTACGGAGCCCCACGCTGCCTCCAACTGGATGCCTGCTCCCGTATGGAGCTCTGATGCTGGCAGCCATGACAACTTATCCTAGCCGGCGGTCTCCCATTTCAGCTGTCTGATGCCGTGCAGACTATAATGGCAACAGCCGTAATCCGAATTCCTATGGAGCCTTATGCCGGACTTCAATTATGTCCGTCTGCTGCCGTGCAAAGCTATAACGGCAACAGCCGTAAACCCAGCTCCAATGGAGCCCTACAATTTCACCTGCCTGCTCCCGTGGAGAGCTCAAACTGCGGCGCAAATATTACTTACTCTAGCTCTTATGGAGCTTCCACGCTCCATAGCTACTCTGGGCACGCTATAGCACAGCCCGGTGAAAATTGACTTACCTGGTCAGAGCAGTTCGCAACTGCTCCGACTCGCGCTAGACGAATTGACGCGCATGCGGGCTGGCGGGCTCATCATGTAGTCACTCACGTGACTTCAAAATAAAATCCTCTCATGTTGACACAGTGGAGCAATAAAATTAGACTACAAATGCTGGATTCTTGAGTACCTGACTGTAATCCCACTCCAAAATAGCACTGGAAGTGCTTCTGCCCTCAGGAGTGTCCAACAGTGTTCATTTCCATGTTTCCCCCCAAGGAACATTGCAAATGGAATATTGTTATCCAGTGCATCACAGTATGGAAATCCTGTCAGGGCATAAGGAAAATAAATTTTAATTAAAAATTTTAATGGTAGAAATTGGAAACAAACTGTATTTAGACAAATATAGACACAAAGTGCTAGAGTAACTCAGCGGGTCAGGCAGCATTCAGACAGACGGGTCCCAGCCCGACACATCACCTATCCATTTTTGCCAGAGATACTATCTGACCTGTTGAGTTAATCCAACAGTTTGTATCTATTTTTGGTATAAACCAGCATCCGCAGTTCCATTTTTATCAGTATTTATACAAATGTATATTTAGGCACCTATTTTATACTTCTGCTTAAATAAAATTTCTCATTATGACCATGTTGGCATTTTAATAATAAGCAATGTTTTCCAATGCAATTATATTAATAATACATACTCAAGCTTGGCGTAATCCTGAACAATTCTAAAATGTTCAGGCTCTCTCAAGGCAAGCTCACAATAGTAAAATGATTCACTGAATTGTATATTATATGAACTTCAACCCATGATATGTTATACAGGTGTAATATTGTATTTCTGTTTCAATGCAGCGTGAAAATGTGTTCAGTATGTTTTGACTCATTACCTCAAGTTGGTGAGTCAAGACATCCTGGAGGATTCTTTCAGAGCATTGACAATGGCAGCAGAATGGAAGCTGCAGCTATTACACACAATTCCAGTCTACCTAAACATTTTATGTGTGCAGAAATCATTTGACACGTCAGCTTGTGATGCAGTTATGTTAGCTCTATTTATTAATGCAGTATTTGGTTCATCGTGAGTAGAATACACATCATACTGCGATGCAGCTCTCGGCAGGTTGAAACATGTGGGTTTTTTTTAGTGGCAGGTTTATATCAGGGAACGGTTTTAATATATGCTTCACATATTTGCCTAAGGGGCCAGGTGCTTCAAAAGATAGGTCTGCAGTATCCGTAAATTGGGTCCACACTGCAATAAGAAAATACAGCTTGTGCAGATCCAATGGTTTAAAGAGGTACAGATTGTGGAAAATACGTACATCTTCGTGAATGCAAGATCACTTTACTGAGCAGAATTTGTGGTCTGAGTATCCCAGCACACGGACAATCATTCTGAAACCATTTTGCAACCTTTCTGTTCTGCTGCAATTTTCAATGTTCTGAAAGAATCCTCCAGGATGTGTTGACTCACCACCCAGACGTAATGAGTCAAAACATACTGAACACATTTTCATGCTGCATTGAACAGGAAAGAAATCCAATATTACATATCGAAGGGTTTTGATCCAAAAGAGAGGGAGGGGGGAGAGGGGGAGAGGGGGAGAGGGGCAGAGGGGGAGAGGGGGAGAGGGGGAGAGGGGGAGAGGGGGAGAGGGGGAGAGGGAAAGAGAGAGGGAGGGAGGGAGGGGAGGTAGGGAGGAAGGGAGGGAGGGAGGGAGGGAGGGAGGGAGGGAGGGAGGGAGGGAGGGAGGGAGAAAGGGAGGAAGGGAGGACGGGAGGAAGAAGGGAGGAAGGGAGGAAGGGAGGAAGGAAGGAACGAAGGAAGGAAGGAAGGAAGGAAGGAAGGAAGGAAGGAAGGAAGGAAGGAAGGAAGGAAGGATGGAAGGAAGGAAGGAAGGAAGGAAGGAAGGAAGGAAGGAAGGAAGGAAGGAAGAAAGGAAGAAAGGAAGAAAGGAAGAAAGGAAGAAAGAAAGAAAGAAAGAAAGAAAGAAAGAAAGAAAGAAAGAAAGAAAGAAAGAAAGAAAGAAAGAAAGAAAGAAAGAGTTGGAGTTAATCATATCACTATTTTGAGCTTACTTTGAGAGAGTCTGAACAATATAGATGGAGAACAGGAAACATTGAATCCTACAATCAGTCTGAAGAAGGGTCCTGACCCGAAACGTCACCCATCCTATTTCTCCAGAAATGCTGCCTGACCCGCTGAATTACTCCAGCACTTTGTGTCTCTCTTCAACAGCGTGATGGGATCTGCCAGGGAATGTTGTCAACCAGAAACAGACCGGCATGCAACAACGGTGTCCACATTTTCAATGTCATCAGTCTCAGCACCACTACTGGAGACAGACCCGTGATTAGTTTCTTTATAGGCTTGGTGGATCGCGGAACCAGGAAGGATCCACTGGAGATGTCTGACTTCCAAGCAAGGGCCAGTAGGAGGTGAACCGGGTAATGCCTCCTGCGCCTTCAAAGTCGGCTGCAGGAGGTGCCCCGGGGACACATAGATTTTTTTGATTTTTTTTTTACAGGGAAAAAGTGAAAAGTGAAAAGTGAAAAGATAGGACCCCTAGACTACCAAAGTAGTGTGGCCAAAGAGTGATTAAAGATATAAGAGAGGAAAAGGAAAAATAAAGAAAAGAGAAAAAAAAAGGAAAAAAGTGGAGATATACCCCCCCTCTTCCCCCCCCCCCCCCCCCCCCGCCCACCTCACCCAACCCATAGTTGGATTTAAATCCAAAGTTGTGTTGCGCCATACTATCCTTGTAACAATTCGGTAAAGGGTGTCCATGACTTGAAAAATTGATCTGGTTTTCCTGCCAAGACAAGCCTAATATTTTCCAAATGTAGTGTCTCAGACATGTTTGTAATCCACATCTTTACAGTAGGGACTGATGTGTGTTTCCAAAATATAAGTATACGTTTTTTCGCCGTTATCAGGCCATAATTAAGGAAACGTCTTTGAAATAATGTTAGCTCAGAACAGACTTCTGACGTACCTAGAGTGATCAATTCTGTGTCGGGGTCCAATTTTATTTTAAGTATTTTAGAAAAACTTTCAAAAATTCCCCTCCAGAAATTATGTGACTTTATACAAGAGGCAAAGGAATGAGTTATGGTTGCTTCCTGAAGGAGACATTTATCACAAATAGGGGAAACATTTGGGAAGATCTTATTCAGTTTAGACTTTGAATAATAAAGTCTGTGCAGTATTTTAATTTGTATTAGCGAATGCCTAACGTTAAGAGAACAGTTGTATATATATAGAAGGTTTTCCTCCCATCTATCTTTTAAAATTGTTGGGCCGAGTTCATCTTCCCAAGCTCGTCTAATTACTTCCGACGATGGGGTTTGTATATTTAAAAGGGTATTATCAAGGTACGATATTAACTTATTTGAATCCAAGTTTCTATTCATGCATTCGTCTAGTGTGTCTGGAACCATATATTGACAGTCTTGGGTATATGATTTCAGATAGTCTCGTATTTGAAGATATCTAAAGTATTGGCTACCTTTCAGATGATATTTCGACTGTAATTCTAGAAATGAGAGGAGAGTCCCCATCTCATAAAGAACTCCCAGTTTTTAAATTCCTAATCTTTCCCAGTGTGTAAACCGGTCACATAGATGGTCGGGCGAGGAGAAAGACACAAAGTGCTGGAGTAACTCAGCGGGTCAGGCAGCATCTCTGGAGAAATAGGATGGGTGACATTTCAGGTCAGGACCTTTCTTTAGATTGAACATCCTCTTGTGCTCCCTTTCACTTAGTTGCGGAGTCCAGTCAGGATAACAGGAGAGATAAATGACAAACCTGGCATTGTTTCAAAGCAATTCTGTGGCAACACTGCAGTTATGTTCATCAGAGAAAGGAGGACAAAAGCTGTCAAACCCAAAATGGCAAGTGCCCCTTAGTAGCCCTTCTGTGGTTTCAGAGGCGAATGGGCTGGCTCCACGTCGTCTCTGTGAAGCCTTTGGCTCCAGGTAGCACGCTTGCAAGCTTCCCTGCATACATCCTGTCTCTACACAATGCCTCTATCAATGTTGCCAACCTTTTCCCTCCTGTTCCAACATTTCCGGTGGCCTGATTTTGCTGCTCTATATTACTGATGTCCAAGACCTTTCTGCCCAGTGCTTGCCCTGAACCATCCCCAAATATCCTGCTTCCTTCTGTGCACTGACCAGGCTTTTCCTTTGGCCAGCTGCAGTGGAGGATGCTACAGGTAATGGGACAGCGGGAAATGGAAGGAAGTCAAACATATGAATGTGGAACTGGCGTTAAATTTGACTGGACATTTTTTTAAAAGGGGACCAGACCAAGTGGGACCCATTGGGTCCCGTCCCCTCAACGCACGGTTACGGGGGGGTGAGCGGTCTGCAGCATTACACACACACACTAACCACCCCCCACACACACACACACACACTAACCAACCCTCCCCCTTGATATTATATTAATATTATTAATTTGCTCCTTTTCCCCCATCCTCCGCCCCATCCACTCTCGCATAGGCCCCAACTATGCAGAGAGGGAGAGGGAGAGGGTAGAGAGGGAGGGGGGGTAGAGAGGGAGTGGGTGAGGGGGGTAGCGAGGGAGGGTAGAGGGAGGGGGAGGGGTAGAGATTGGGTATGGTGGGCGTGCGGCGTCACATGGGAGGGTTGGTCCCCGAACGCAATACTCCACCACTCACCCATAGGTCCCAATACTCACCATGCCCTCGAGAGCGGGGGGGGGGGGGGTGTAGAGAGGGAGTAATGGTAGAGAGGGAGGGGGCCAGAGAGGGAGGTGGGTAGAGAGGGAGAGGGATAGAGAGGGAGGGGGAGGGGGTAGAGAGGGAGGGGGTAGAGAGGGCGTGGGGTAGAGAGGGAGTGGGGCAGAGAAGGAGGGGGGCAGAGAGGGAGGGTGAGGGGGATAGAGAGGGAGAGGGAGAGGGTAGAGAGGGTGGGGGAGGACATAGAGAGGGAGTGGGGCAGAGCGGGAGGAGTGGTAGAGAGGGAGGGGTGGTAGAGAGGGACATAGGGAGGGGTGGTAGAGAGGGACATAGGGAGGGGTGGTAGAGAGGGAGGGGGGTAGAGGGAGGAGATAGAGAGGGAAGGGGGGCAGAGAGGGGCTGGAGAGCATGGGTGAGGGGTAGAGAGAGAGAGGGAGGGGAGGGGAGTAGAGAGGGAGGGGTGGTAGATGGAAGGTGGTAGAGAGGGAGGGTGGTAGAGAGGGAGGGGGTAAGCGATGGAGAGAGGGTAGCGAGGGAGGGGTTGGACAACTTGTTCTATTTGATCTTATTTGATTGTGCATGCCAGGATTGCATTTGTGGAACAGGGTCCACGTGAAGGTTGCAATCTCCCACCCCTATCCCATTGTGATGTCATTTGTAAATGAACTCCATTGTGATTGGACGTCTGTGAGATGGCACTGTGACATCATTAATGGAAAGTGCTGCAAGAGTCTCCCACTGAAAAGCAGTTAATTTTTTGAAATACACGACCAAAACTTTAAAAACTTCGGAAATATATGTTGGAATGCGAAGGGAAGATGTTTATCCCATCTAGGGGGAAAATGTGAGTAGAATGAGTGAAAATGGGAAGGCTGCGACCTAGCGTTTGGAAGAAAATACAAATTAAGAAGATTAAAAGAAAGCCAACACAACCCTGGCCCACACAGACATTTAGAATGCTAAGAACAAAGGGAAGAGTTTTAGTATAATGGAGATAGAGAAGCTGAGAGATTTATGAAGATAATTTCAGAGATGACCTTGACAGCTAAAGCCAGTGGTGAAGTAATTAAAGAAGACACAAGAGAATGCAGTGCTGGAATTTGGAGCAAAAACAAATAGTTGGAGGAACTCAGCAGGCAGACAGCATCTGTGGGGGTGGGAGGGGGGGAGTGGGGGAGAGGGTTAAGGAAATATGGTCCTGATGCAGGGATTCATCCCAAATTGTCAGCAATTCCTTTCTCCCCACAGATGCTGCTCTACCTGCTGCGGTCCTCCAGCAGTTTGATTTTGTTTTTCACCATGGAGTGATTAAATCTGTGAATAAGTAGGAGGTAGACATTGGAGAGACGCAGATAGCACAGCAGATTGCAGAGATAGGAAGAGGTAAGGCCTGGAGTAAATCTGGGGAGTGTAGCTGAACTAGAAGGTAAGGAACCCCAGCAAGCACAGGTATGATGTATGAACACCTCTCGATACAAGTCAAGATCTGGGCAACAGTGTTTTACAAAATCTGTGAGAAAAATATATCTCAGAGAGCAGGTCCAAGAGAATGTTGGAATTGCCAGAATTAGACACAGGGATGAACATTTCAGCAGCAGATGTAGTCTGACAGGGGCTAAAGACAATAGACAATACACAATAGGTGCAGGAGTGTCATTCGGCCCCTCGAACTGTGATTATGGTTGATCATCCACAATCAGTACTCCGTTCCTGCCTTCTCCCCATATCCCTTGATAAAGGACAAAGGACAAAGGACAAAGGACATTTATTGTCACGTAAACCAATTGGTGTAGTGAAATTTGAGTTGCCATTTGCAGCACACCAATAAAAATAAAACACAACATTAAAGAATTTAACATTGAACATAAAACATATAAACATCCCCCCACAATGGTTCCCACTGTGAGGGAAGGCAACAAAGTCCAGTCCTCCTCCTGTTGTTCACCCATGGTCGGGCCTATTGAGGCCTCCGCAGTCGCCGCGACGGCGGCCCGATGTTACAGGCCCTCTCACCGGATGATGGAGCTCCGGCGTCGGGAGAACACTTTCAGCAGCTTGGAGAACGGCCGCTTCCTCCCCAGAGACCGCGGCTCCCGAAGTCCACAGGCCGCGCTGGTCGGAGCTCCAACACTGGCGATCTCGGCGAGAGATCCCAGGCTCCGCGGTGTTTAAACCCAGCACTGCCCCGCAGCTGGACGCTCTGCGACCACAGCTCTGCGATGTAGGAGTCGGCGGTCTCAGCACTCCGGAGCCCACCACACGGCGACCCGGGTAAGGCATCGCCCACTCCGCGATGGCACTTCAGCGCTGTGCCACCACCGAAGCTGAGGTTCTGGCCGGTCCCGGCAGGAAACGTCGCTCCAGTCCCGTTGGTAGGCCGTGAGGAAGGGGCGAAGATGCGGCTCGGAGGAAAGACACATCTCTGACCAGGTAGGGACTGAGAAATACTGTTTCCCCCTCCTCCCCCCCACCCCCCACATAAAAAGTCTAGCCCTCCAAAACAAAATCTTTCAACACACTAAAAATAAAAAAAAGGTGAAAGGACAAACAGCTGCAGGCAGGGCAGCCATACTCGACGGCGCCCCCACTCGTAGAGTCCACTATCTTTAAGAGCTCTGTCCAGCTCTCTCTTGAAAGCATCCAGAGAACCAGCTTCCACCACCCTCTGAGGCAGAGAATTCCACAACTCTCTGTATGAAGATGTTTTTCCTCATCTCCAAATGTTTTCCAAATGGAAGTAAGAGGTCCTAGAAAATCCAAACAATCACAAGAATTAGCATTTACTTTTGAATTCCTAGCTAGTTCTATTATTTTATTTGCCTTTCTAAATGTCAAGAGCATTTGTGCTCATTAAGGTGAGGCTTTAGGGAAATTAAGTAATTTCTGTTGCAGGCACTTGGGGCTTTGGAATTAAACTGTTCATTACCATACAAGTAATTAATATTTTATTCAAATACATTGTATGCTAATAATTATTTTGTCTGCTTCTTAAATCACTGCAAATGAACAAAATACATGCAGAATGCATTGTTAATATTAGCAAAGAAAAACAGAAAGATCTTAGTGTTATGGTATTGCTCATGAGCAGGATTTAGAATTGGCCACTTTAATTCTACTCCAACGTGTTTCATTTCTGATCTTGAAACTACCACCCTTCTGCACCTGTTTGACATTTTTTATTTTACCCATCTAGAATTATTTCTGAAAAAGATTAGCTTATTGCCATATGCATGGAAGTTTTTGATAAACAGTACGTACGTTTTATCAAGCATTCCTATAGCAGGCAGACACTTTGACTGCCTGGCTGTATTTAAATAGCAAACATTTCAAGCCCTGTGGCTGAACTGATTTGGCATCCAGTCCTCATAATAATTGTTTTTTTTAACTGTTTCAGTTTAAAAAAGTGAAATCCAAGATCAAGATTTGAAAATTCTGATCTGTGGGAATTGGTTAACTTGACAGATAATGATTATGGATGCAATTGAAAAGGAGGCTGAAATGAAAAAGTGAATTTTACTTCGGTCACGTGAGTGACTACGTGAAGAAGACCCGTCAGGGCACATGCGCGTCATTACGTCAGACGCATTGGCGCTCACGGACGTGAGGAGCTCTAGTGGAATGTAGTTTTTACAATTCCAAGGTAAGTAAAACACTTTTTGGGGAGTTTTTTAGGTCCGTTTGCTGTGGTGGTCTGTTGCGATTTTTTCACAGGCACCATGAACAAAACGGGCAAGGGCAAGAGGCGAGCTGCAAAGCCGATAGAGAGCCGCGGGAATGCGGTTGGTGAAGGGCTGCCTCATACCCCTGTAACAGTTGCCGGCTGGGAGCGGGGCGACTGTGGACTTGTGTATTTAGAAAAAGAACGGAGCCAGGGTCAGTTGGGCGCTAGCTAACATGCAAGTCAGGTCCATGGAGCAAGAGTCAGTTTGGGATTCACCTCCAAGGCTGGATACCACTTTCTGAGTGGATATTCCAAATGGAGAATCTGTACACAGGTTGCTCCAACAAGACATACTCCAGGAGGAGTGATGTCAGAGCCAGGCTGCAGAAGCCAGGTCAGCAGCACCTAGTAAAGGGCTGCTTGATAGCACCCTCATTGATGAGGCGCGTGCACAGGGTTAGCAGAGTTCTCCGATACAAGCGAAGACAGCAGCTGCCAGATGTACTATTTCTTGCAGTACGATTCGCTGCTCTGTGACAGTTCTGACCCTGACTTTGACGGTGAGGCCGATACAAGCGAAGACGGCAGCTGCCAGATGTTCTACTCCTGGCAGTACGATTCGCTGCCCCATCAGAGTCAGGAGAGCCACTGGGAGAAGAAGTGGCCTCTACGATCAACTATTTTGTCTTCCATCAGCTCCAGTAGTTTACGATGGATGAAAATGCCAAAAAAGCACGAGACCCCAAGGAACTGCGTATTGCTGAAAGTACTAGCAGTGAACTAAGATATAAGGGGTCAGATGGGCGAGGGCATGTGAGCCTAAGAAATAAAACTGCAGAGAATATTGAAGCTGCTGGGTTGAGGAACAACTGCATTTTTGCAAGAACAATGGATGGAGGCCAGGGATGGAGATGCATCAAGAGGCATTAGGTTGCTATGTAGTGCCCACTTCAAGATGAATTGTTTCAGGAAGTATGCCATTCGGCCAACCATCAACCCCAAGTTGCAGCAACTCTGTAAAGCCCAGCAATGTGCAGTCACTCAACTTACTCTTTGGAGAAAAACCTCATGAAACGTGGGAAAGAGTTGGATGATGAGGCAAAAACAGCAAGGTTGATCAAAACATCGATGGTCGGCAAGTCTGTGAAGAGGAGGTATCCTTTCAGACATCATACAAAATCCTGGGTCTACACCAGGAACAAGTCGACCATTGAAGCAGGGGCGCAGTTGGCGTCCTGCAACGGGAACACGAAAAAGCGTGGGTTTTCCTACCAGGAGCCAGGGACTACAGGTCACTCAGGTGACAAAGGAGGTAGGTGGACCTGGTTCTCATGGGAACATATTAAGGCAAAAACAGCCAAATATTGGAAGCAAATTACTTCAGATTCATTATTCTGAGTATTATTCAGAGGTTTCGAATTGATTCGATCCATATAGTGATTTGCCATCCAGCATGTTCCTAGCAGAACACTCCAATTTCACAAAAAGAAGTGATGGAGGTTCAAGCTGAATTTGAAAACTTGTCTATAAACAAGTAATTGAAAGGTTGGTTTATCAAAACCACCAAATTGTGTTTAAATTTTCTCGACCTGACTTCTGGTTGCGCCATGGAACACTAAGGGCGCTGCATTGAACTTCTCTCCCGTAAAATTGCTAAAAAGCCATTTTAAAGTCAGGACTGACTCTAAAAATAACTCACCGGAGCTGCTTGGCGTCGCATAAGGGTGACATCATCAGAAAACGACGCTAAAATCGGGAGTTTAACGGTAAAAATCGGGACTTTTAAATGAGAAGAGAGAAAGGTTCCAGAGCACCCAAGAAAACTACTATGTCTCCAGCTTGAAAAAGTTTTGGATACTCTGCAAACAACAGAAGAAGGCTCAGAAGAAGTCTTACAGCCAAGGAGCTGTGCTGGAAATGGCTGCAAAAGGAGAAAAGAAGGAGAAGGAGGTAAAGCAAATGCTTTTAGATATGACTGCTACAATCAATACTACACTGGAAAAGATGCAGAGTATGGAGATTAAGATGCAGAGTATGGAGACTAATATGGAGATATTCTCTCATAAAATTGATGGTGCTTGTGCTGAGTTAAAGGAGTTGAAGAAGCAACATAATGAGTTTGATAAAAAACTTAAATCAGAATTTGTTAGAATCGAAAATGATTATAATAAGAAATTTACTGGTGTAAATGCTAAGATGGGCGACATTGATGAGAGAATGGAAGAGATGGAAAATTATATGAAAGAGATGATTATGGAAATAAATACTTTGAAAAAATCAAAGAAAGCTGAAGAAGAAAAACTTGCAAAGATGACTGACAAATGTTTGGACTTGGAAGCGAGATCGAGAAGGCAGAATTTGAGAATTGTTGGAGTAAGAGAAGGGCGAGAAGGACATGTATCTCAAACACGTACTTTCGTTGCTGACTTACTCAAAGATGTTTTAAAACTGCCGGAAGAATTAAGAATAGATATTGTTCACCGAGTTGGACGTGTCTCAAGAGGCATAAATGCTGCTCCAAGACAGATAATTGTGAAATTTCTTGATATTTCTTTAGTGGAATTTATACTGAATAAGATTGTTCATGGGGAGAATTTGACATATCGTGGGGATAATATTCGATTTTTCCGTGATTATCCTCCGGAGGTCGTCCAGAGAAGGAACTTGTTTATACAGACAAGTAACATACTGAGAGGTATATCCAAGGTCAGATATGGGGTGGTTTTCCCAGCAAAAATGAAAATTACTTATAATGGAACTGAGCGCTCATTTATGGATCCCGAAAAAGCATTTAAGTATGCAGAAGATATCGTGAGAAAATCATCGAAAACAACGGAAGATGTCGAAGAGGAGGAACAGTGAATTCTTTAACTTTTAAGATAGAGTTGGAACTGGCTAAGATGGTGGATTTTTCCAGACAGTTACCGAGCTTATCTGTCTGGAATGTGTATTTGAGAACATTGTCCATGTTTCACCTTGAATGAAAAGCTCAAAGATAAACAAAAGGATGTTGAAGATACTGTATAAGGAACATGGATGAGATAATATTAATACTAACTGTTGATTCAAGAAAATATCTAACTATTATATTCTAATTATAATTAACCAACTAATTTACCAAATTTAATAATACTAATGATTTGTGAGTGTATGTAGTAAATATGAACAAATCATGAATAAACCATTGCTTATAAATAGTAATTAACCAAAATGTCTATAATATTACTAATGTATTTTTCTTGTGTGGGAACGCAACATAAACTTGGAAAAGATCCAGGAATGAGGTTAACACCTCGGTACCTGCTTGTATGGTAGTTGGTTAGATAAATTGGAAAGGTATAAATACTTATAGAACTGAGAATATGTTGTGTTTTAGATTTGGTTTTTCTCTTTTCTTTTTTTACTTTTTAATATTTTTTCTCTGAGTCTTTTTGCTTTTTACTAGTGCTAGTTTGATAAATTTAAATAAGAATAAACAAGATATGATACGGTCTGTAGTTTTTTATGAGGTGTTAATAAGGGATTGGAGTTCAATGTAAAACAACACCAATGGAAGTCAATACATTTTTCGCCACCTTAGGTGGCTATTTGTCTTTAAGGTATCTTTTCTTAGATACCTTAACTTCACTTTTTTTTTAAAATCACAATATAAATTTGTATTTGCTTAGTTTTTGTGTAATTAACTTTAAATCACAATTTTTCCTTCTTTATCTAAGGTACTTTTGGAGAAGGAGATGTAATATAAACTTAAAAACTTGGAATGACCACCCAACACCCAGAATTCTGAGGTATTTGTTTGCACCATATGATTCAAGAATACTACTTTGATATATAATGCAAGACGATAGACAAATAAAGAATGGAGGAATCACATTCTGTAGTTGGAATATAAGGGGTGCCAATGAACCAATAAAGAGGGGTAAAATTTTTGCTCACCTAAAATCTTTGAAAAGCAACATAATTTACTTGCAAGAAACCCACATGAAACAGCAAACACAAATGAGATTAAAGGCGAAGTGGATAGGTCAAACATATTATTCGTCATTTACTTCTAAATCTAGAGGTACGGCTATTCTTATTCGAAAAGGTATACCTTTTAAATTAAAGAATACTATATCAGATAAAGAGGGAAGGTACATCATAGTTTCGGGAGAAATTTATGCTACCCCAATAACTATGATAAATATTTACGCTACGAATTTTGATAACCCTCAATTTTTTGATAAAATTATAGATATAATACTAGAGTTTAATTATCAAAATGTGATAATAGGGGGGATTTCAACTGTGTTTTAGATCCATACTTAGACAAATCAGTAAAACAAAGAAGGAGTAATTTAAAATCTAAGACTAGTGAACTTCTAAATACATATATAAAAAATACTAATATAACAAATGTATGGAGATCTGCTAATCCAGTAGGAAGGGAATATTCGTTTTACTCTTCGGTACATAAAACATATTCAAGAATCGATTGTTTTTTAGTGGATATGAAATTAATGCCATATACAATTAATCCAACATACCACATTAGTAGTATTTCTGATCACTCTCCGTTGACTTTTTCAGTAAAATTTGAGGGAATGCCGGGTAAAAACTTTTTTTGGAGGTTTAATACATATATTTTAAATGACTTACAAGGTTATCAATACTTAAAACAACAAATGAAATTATTTTTTGAGATAAATGATACACCAGGTACCTCACCTTCTTTACTATGGGAAACTTTTAAAGCATTTAAAAGCATTTAGAGGAATTATAATTTCATACGAAATTTTTCAAAATAAAAAGAATAAAACAGAACAAATGTTGTTAGAACAAGAAATAAGACAGTTAGAGTTAGATAATGCTAAAGATTCCACTATAGATAAACATAATAAGATAATATTACTGAAATTTAAACTTAATCGAATTATCTCGGCAAGAGTAATAAGATTATTCCAAATTACAAAACAGGAACATTTTGAGTTTGGTGACAAACCACATAAGCTGTTAGCGCGCCAACTGAAAAAACAAGAAAAAGAAAATACTATAAACAAAATTAAATCAGAGAACAGTGAATTACTAATACTACCTAAAGATATTAATAAAAGATTTGCTCAATTTTATCAAAATTTATATACATCAAAAACTAAAATATAAGATAGTAAAATTTAAAAAAATTTAGATAATTGTAATCTTCCAAAACTTGACCTTTTGGAACAAGAGGAACTCGGAGCGCAAATTACAATAGAAGAAATAGGTGAAACAATAAAATCGTTGAAAATTGGTAAGACACCGGGACCAGATGGTTTTAGTAATGAATTTTATAAACAATTTCATGACATAACGACTCCCTATTTATTTAATTTATATACTCATGCTTTTAAAGACAATAAACTACCTGAAACATTAGCAGAATCAACTATCACGCTTATTCCAAAGAAAGATAAAGATCTAGAGGACCCGGGCTCATATAGAGCTATATCACTTTTAAATACAGATCAGAAAATTTTAGCAAAGACTTTAGCCAGAAGATTAAGCAACTATATTAGTAAATTGATAA
Source organism: Malacoraja senta (assembly GCA_038087875.1). Classification (NCBI taxonomy): domain Eukaryota; kingdom Metazoa; phylum Chordata; class Chondrichthyes; order Rajiformes; family Rajidae; genus Malacoraja; species Malacoraja senta. Next base: position 708,147 of record JAXLNO010002128.1, on the reverse strand, counting down.
ACCCTGATCAAACGGGGTTTATACCCAAAAGATATTCATTTAATAATTTGAGACGCCTGTTTAATATAATGTACTCACATAAAGTGGAGGAAGAAGACATTGGATGCAGAGAAAGCATTTGATCAGGTGGAATGGCAGTATTTATACAAAGTATTACAAAAATGTAATATGGGAGAGAATTTTATTACATGGGTGAAATTATTATATGATAAACCGATGGCAAGAATATTAACTAATAGTATGTTATCTCAAAAATTTCAATGATCAAGGGGTAATAGGCAGGGATGTGCTTTATGACCCCTGCTATTTGCCTTTATGATAGAACCTTTGGCTGAAAGTATAAGAAGTCATCCGAATATTCAGGGTTATAATACTAGGGACTCAAATAATAAAATTTCATTATATGCAGACGATATTCTGTTATATATAACAAACTCACAAACGAGCATACCAAATTTATTAAACTTAATAGAGGAATTTGGGTCCTTTTCTGGATATAGAATAAATTGGAACAAAAGTGAAATTATGACGTTAAAACCTCAAGAATCTACACACTTACTGAAGTTCCCCTTTAAAATAGCAACAGAAAAATTTAAATATCTGGGTATTCAGATTACTAGAAAACATAAAGCTTTATTCAATGTCAATTTTATACCTTTAATAAATAAACTTAATATAATGATTACATTTTGGAAAACACTTCCTTTATCATTAATAGGTAGAATAAACGCTATAAAAATGATCTTTCTACCACAGTTATTATACCTATTTCAGTCTATACCAGTATATGTACCAAAATATTTTTTTTCTAAATTAAACTCTAATATTACTAATTTTGTCTGGGAGTATAAATCACATAGAATTAAAAAAGAACACTTATGTAAACCAAAAGATGTCGGGGGACTTTCACTCCCGAATTTTCTGTATTACTATTGGGCAATACATATTAAGAATATAATTTATTGGTTGGATAGTTCTACCCAACAGACAGAATGGATAAAAATGGAGAAAGAGGATTGTTTCCCTTGTAATATAGGAACGATCCTCTTCTCCCCGAAAAAAATTAACAATACAATATATAAGAAGAACCCAATTATACAGGATACAATAAGAATATGGAAACAAATAAAATTATCCTTAAAATTAAGAAACCTATCATTGTTAACACCAATAGCAAATAACCCTTTATTTAAACCATCTCTTATGGACAAAATATATAATCAATGGGAAAGGTTAGGAATTAAAAGGATTGGGGACATGTATGAAATGGGAGATTTACTATAATTTCAACAATTACAATTAAAAGTTAAATTGAAAAACAATCATTATTTTAAATATTTTCAGATTTGCAATTTCTTGAAGACATACATACAAGGATATCAAAAAATAATTCCTGATTTATTGGAAGAAGTAATGAATATTAAAGCTGATACACAAAAATTAATATCATATTTATATAATAGTATTTTAAATATAGATTTACCAGCGCCAGAGGTAATTAGAGAAGAGTGGGAATGGGAATTAATGATAAAAATTACGAAGGTTACATGGGAAAAGTATTTGACATACATTCACAAATGTTCGATTAATGCAAGACATAATCTAATTCAATTTAAAATTTTACATAGATTATATTACTCAAAAACAAGATTAAATAAATTTTACCCAAATATATCCCCCACTTGTGATAAATGTTTAACCCAAGATGCAATTATAACACACTCTTTTGCTTCCTGTATAAAACTTTATAGAGTTTGGAGTGATATTTTCGAAATATTCACAAAATTATTTAAGATAAAAATGGAACCTAATAATGAATTGATTATATTTGGGGTAATGGAAGATGGGAATAAACTGAATACATCTCAAAAATTATTTTTAAATTATGGTTTAATAATAGCAAAAAAATTAATACTTAAATTTTGGAAAAATACACCAATACCAACGCTCAAAATGTGGATTGCAAGTATGTTGGACACCGCACATCTTGAGGAAATGCGTTTCCTCCTAATAGATAAATTTGACCAATTCACAACGAGTTGGTCTCCATTTGTCGTCTTTTTGGAATCATATGGTGCAAACAATTGTAAAAGCTAACTCGTGACTGGGCGAGGGATGGTCAAGATTATAAATAAGATCTCCTTACTTCTTTTTTCTTTTTCTTCCCTTTTCTTCTTTTATTCTCTTTTTCCTATTTTCTATTCTTTAACTTTCTTCTTTCACTTTCTATTTTTCTTTTCCACACACTATATATCTCACATTTTTCTATACTTCATTATCTAACTTCTTTCTCTTTTTCTTCTTTATTATAAAAAAAGAAGAAGCTGTACATAAAATGTATTATGAAAATATGATTGTATACAATTGTACTTACTTCTAATAAATAAATTAAAAAAATTAAAACAAAATTCTCGACCTAAAAAGGTGAGGAGTATTTTAGATCTGACAAGTCTTTAAAATTTTGTGAAGAATAGACACTTCAAAATGGAGAGTTTGAGACTGCTGAACAACTTATTTCAAAAGATGTTATATGGCACCTATAGATCTGAAAGATGTATATTACTCAGTGTCTGTTCATTTGTAAGATAAAAATATTTGAAATGTATCTGAATGAAACAATTATGGCAATTCAAAGTTCTGTCGTAATGGGTTAACTTCAGTTCCTAGAATTTCGCTAAATTGGTTAAACCAATTTTGGGGCTAATTAGAGTCCAAGGACAGATGTTGATGGCTTAACTGGATGATGTCCTAATTAGGACGAACAAGAGAATTAGTGAGTTATCTCTCTCAATTGTTCAATCCACTTTTAAAAGTTTTGGGTTTAATTCATCCAGAGAAATCAAGGTTAATGCCACTTACAACAATTGATTATTTTAATTTCACAATTGATTCAATTGACATGGTAGTAATTTTACCCAGGGTAAAGGGTAGAGCTGATTGATGGTTGCATTCTGTTGAAAAAGCAACAATCTTCAATTAAGACAGGTGGCCAGCTTGCTAGGAAAATTAGTGTTATTTCCAGCAATACAATATGGGCCATTGCACTACCAGCAGCTACAGACGGCAAAAAGAAAAGGCACTAAGATGCATGGTGGCCATTTTGATAGGCCATGCAGTTAAACAACAAATGCTGCTTCTGATTTGCAGTGGTGGATTTAACATGTCTCCAGTAGTTCGACCAAGATGCTGATTGAACAGTCTTCCATGGTCTTACAGACTGATGTCAGTGCACTAGGATTGGTGCCACTGAAATGGTATCCATCTGTGGACAGATGGAATATGGAAGAGGCATTATTTTTTGCAGACATGGAGAATCAACGTTTTACAGCTGTTGGAAGGCTTATGAACTCCAAGCTTGTTGTTAATACAACTAATCTGAATGTTCAGCTTCAAATTAACAATACTACAGCAATGGCATGTATTAATCGTATGGGTGGAATTAAGTCGGCGTCATGTGACAAATTGGCTAATCAAATCTGGACTTGGTGTGTTGACAAATATTTGGTTTCAGTTATTTATCTACCAGGTAGATTCAATACAGTAGCAGACACCAGGTTACGGGAATTTCCATGATAACAAAGAATGGACGTTGAATCTTAAGATTTTAATGATATAGTAGTCAGATTTGGGAAGCCAGATATGACTTGTTTCCATCCAGACTCAATCACCAGTTACAGAGATATGTGTTATGGGAACTACATCGGGAGACAGTAGTGATTGATGCTTTCTCGCTACATTAGGGTGGTATGTTTTTATATGCATTTTCCATCATTCTGTCTCATAATCCGGTGTCTGCTTAAAATGAAGCAGGATGCTGCCTCTGGGGTACTGGTGGTACCGGACTGGTCTACGCAGCCATGGTTCCCTTTGATATTGGAATTAATGACACAGTTTCTGATAAAGGTTCCCAAAAGAAGGGATTTACTGGTGTATCCGATAATTGGAGAGTAACATTCGTTATATGCCTGTATGGATCTGTTAATTTGCAGGTTTTAAAAAGAGGATTGTCTGGGCATACTGTGGACATGCTTACAGCAGTCTGGTGGAAGAGCACTCAAAAGCAGTACATTTGCGAATCTGAGGTTGTGACTGTAAATGCTGCTTTCCCATTATGTAAAAAATGGGAACATTTTCTGTGTACAAAAGAATATTGAATGTTGTACGGCACATGTCTCAAATGTCTTAGGTTTTCTCAACACTCTATTATGAGGGGTTGAGTTATAGTGCGATTTATTCAGCCAGAAGTACATTGTCCTCATTTTTTATTGATGGGGTCGGAAAGACATCCTGTTGAGTCTCGTTCTTTCTTTTCCAGATTAATGAAAGGAATTTTAATTCCAGACCTTCTAAACCTAGGTATGGCAATCTGGAATATAGAGTTGTTTTAAGCTACTTCATCAATGGACTCTTGGTACGATTCTGATTTTGGCCAAACTCAGCATGAAGGTAGTCATGCTTATGGCACTTGTAACAAGCACAGAGAGTGCAGACATTACAAAAGTTACAGATACACAGGATGGAAGTACCTCAGGATAATGTTATGTTTTACATTTATGACCAACTCAAATGAAATAGGGTCAGGTGTGACAGGATTCAAGAGTGTTTTATTAGCATATTCCATGGATCCATGTCTATGTGTTAAGACATATTTGTTGCAATACATTGAGGCTACAAAGGTCTTATGAAATATGGAAACAAGATTGTTTATCATTCACTAAAAACCATACAAGATAGTGTCAGTTCAGACTATTTCAAGATGGTTAAAACAAGTCTTGGTTGCTGCAGGTGTTAACAGTGATGTTTTTACATCCCATTCGATTTAGCAGCAACATCGGCAGCCAGGGCGAAGGACGTCCCGTCGACCATGTTCTCGCAGCCACCGGGTGATCTAATAAGTTGGTGTTTCAACACTTTTCCCATCGGCCTATTGCCAATACGGGGCTGTTTGCAGATACTATATTAAGTTCTGCTTAAATTCCCCAGGGTTAAAGGGGATACAGTTAATTCTATTATTCAAATAAATGAATTACTGCATTTTTTCATGCAAATGTCATTAATGCATTATTGATTATTTCTCGTTCCGAGTCAATCAATGCAGTGAGAAGCCGGGATTTGAATCTGCGGCATGAAATCACAAAGCTTTAAAGTCTTCACGTAGTTACTCACGTGACTCCGAAGTAAGATTATACGAGAACTTACCAGTTTGAAGTTTGATCTTTATTTTATGAGGAGTTACGTTGGTGATTACGTGCCCACCACGCCCAACCCTCTTTCATAAAGGTCAGCTGGAAGTTCTAAAATTTACTCGTTTTTACTATGTTACTATGTTACTTCATTATTGGTGTTTTGTGATTTCACACCGCTGCTTTGAAGATTGACGCGCATGCGCCCTGACGGGTCTTCTTCACGTAATCACCAACGTAACTCCTCATAAAAATAAAGATCAAACTTCAAACTGGTGTTCTCGTTTAATCTTACTATTCTATTTCTTTAAAATTAATATCTTTGACCATTTTCCAATTAAATATTTGATTTTCAGTTAATACCAATTGATGAACAAATTACACCTTCTTGGAGTCATAGTTACAGAGTCAAACAGGTTGTTCGTCACAACTCATCCATAGCGACAAAGATGTCTATCTACGCTAAACCCATCTGCCCATGTATGCCCCACATCTATCTGAACATGTTTTATCTATCCACATGTAGAAATGCTGCTATTGCACCTGCCTCAGCAACTTCCTCTGGCAGCTTGTTCCATGTACAAAATACCCTCTGGGTGAAAAAGGTGCCTCACATAGTCATATTAAATCTTTCCGCTCTCACCCGGTCCACCAGGTGGCGCCTTACGATGGCAGCCTCATCAACAGTCTGTCTCGTCCTTTTCTTCTTTTGCTGCTTTTAACCTGTTGTTAAATGTATGTTTTAGTGTATCTTTAGTTTTGTAATATGTGGCGGGGAGGGGGGGATCTTTTTTTAAATCTCTTTCCTCGACAGAGATGCAACTTTTTCCGTATCATATCTCCGTCCGCACTGTGACCTAACATCGTGGAGCTGGCAGTCCCTTTGCTGGGGCTCGATTTTGGGAGCTCCAAACGCGGGAGCCTGCGGACTTAACATAGTGGAGTTTGCGATCCCGTTGTCAGGGATCAATTTAGGGAGCTCCAACCCGCAGGAGCTCCGACCGTTCCAATCGTGGGAGCTTCGATCACCGGATGCGGGAGCTTCGACCGCACTGACTGCGAATGGTTCGACTGCCCTGACCGCGGGAGTAAAGGAGGGAAGAAGATAATTTGTTATTGCCTTCCATCACAGTGTGCTGTGGTGGATGTTTATGTTAATTTTTATGTAGTTGTGTATCTTGTTGCTTTTTTGGTATTTACTGTATGGCAAATCAAATTCCTTGCACTTGGCTAATAATTAATTACTTACTTAAATTAATTAATTATTAATTACTTACTTACGTAAACCTATGACTTAGTTCTTCATTCCCCTACCCTTGATAGAAATGCTGTGCATTCACCCTTGCAATGGACCTCACAATTTTATACACCTCAATACCTTCTCAGCCTCTTGCACTCTAAGGAGTAAAGTCCTAACTTTCCCAACTGGTCCTTATAACAGTCCCTTGATACCTGGCAATATCGTCCTAAATATTTCTGCACTCTGTCTGGCTTAATGGCATCTCTCCTTTGGCAGCTTGACCAAAACTGAATACAATATTCCATGTGTGGTCTCACCCACACCTTGTACAACTGCAATATATGGCCTAATCTACAAGCAGAAGGGGGGAGATGAAGGGACATAAAGAATTGGAGACCCATAACATTGTTGAATGTTGATTATAAGATCCTGTCTAAGGTCATCGCCAACCGGGTCAAGTCTGCTCTGGGACAGGTGATCCACCCGGACCAAACCTGTGCTGTACCTGGCAGGAAAATCTCAGACAGCCTAGCGCTGCTGAGAGATACCATCGCCTACATGCAGGACAGACGGGTGGGATGCCTGCCTAGTCAGCTTGGACCAGGAGAAGGCCTTCGACAGGATATCACACATGTACATGAGGGACGTGCTCTCTCAAAATGGGTTTTTGGGGAGGGAATCCGAAATTGGATCAAACTGCTCTACACCAATATCCGTAGTGCAGTCCAAATCAATGGGTGGGGAATCAGACAGTTTCCCTGTAAGGTCTTGAGTCAGGCAGGGTTGCCCTCTCTCTCCTGTCTTGTTTGTCTGCTGTATTGAACCTTTTGCTGAGTCCATCAGGGAAGGATGCAAGGCATAAGAGGAGTGACATTGCCAGGCAGTGGGGGCACTCAAGTCAAAGCCTCCCTGTACATGGATGATGTCGCTGTCTTCTGCTCGGATCCAAGGTCGGTCCACAGACTGAATTAGTATCTGCAACCAGTTTGCCCAAAATTGCTCACAATATTACAAATACTTGTCCTCCCAGGTGTCTCTGTTCTACAACACTCCCCAGGACGTTGCCATTCACTGTGAAAATCCTACTCTGGTTTAAGTTTCCAAAATGCAACACCTCACACAAATCTGAATTAAACTAAATTTGCCATTCTTCAGCTCACTTACCACCCAGAATCGAATGGCACTCTTTCTATCACCAAAATATTCACTTGAGGATTCCTTGCCCCAGGTCCATTGGCTGTCAGCAGAACCAATAAACCACAATCTCATGCAATGTAAGGCAAAATGTCACCCAACAATAGAATTGGGAGAGGTTAGATCCTTTACATGTTGGTTCTGTTGACATAAATGCATTGAACGGATTGAACATTACGTTCCCACAGCCCTTGAAAAATGTACTGTTAGTTTGCAGGCTTGTTCTCTGTACGCACTTTCAGGATACTCGAACAGGAGTTTCCCTATTATCCTGGCAACCGTTACAATAGCATTCACAAGTGACTTAACTTTTGAGTACATTGTCAGTTCTGCCATTTCATGAAGGTTAGAATAATAAAAGCACGACAAAAGTACTGCCAAACAAAGAAGAGATTTATTGATTGTTGTGTGGTGTGTGTGTAGTCTCTGAAAACAATGTTGTCAGTCGCAATCTGTTTTATCCATTACCATGATAGCAATCCAGAGAAAGCAGGATAAATCTAAGGTACACAAAAGTGCTGGAGAAACTCAGCGGGTGCAGCAGCATCTATGGAGCGAAGGAAATAGGTAACGTTTCGGGCCGAAACCCTTCTTCAGACTAAATCTAATTCTGGCTAATCACTTTGCCATCAGTCTACCTTCAATCAATAGAAAGGTGATGGATTATATAATTGACAGTGTTATCAAACAGTATTTTCATTCTGATAACAAAAAGCAAGTGTCAATGAGTAGGCTTTGTTAGGTCCACCTGGCTTCTAGGCCTTATTTTCCCCTGCGTCCAAGCATGGACATAGAGGTTTGTATTGAGAGTGACTTAACTTGATATTCATAGAATCATAGAGTCATAGAGAGATACAGCATAGAAACAGGCCCTCTGGCCCATGGCGTCCATGCAGGCTATCAACCACCCATTTTACACTAATCTTAAGGGGCTGTCCCACTTGGGCGACCTAATTGGCGAGTTTAGAGAGTTTGAAAAAATGACATGTTGAAGACCTTCGACTTTGTTGAAGGACTAGCTTCGACTAGCTACGACTAGCTACGACTAACTTCGGGAAAATTGGACACCGAATCGTGGAGAGAGAAGACGACCTCCTTTGATCTCCAACCTCCCTTCGACCTCCTTTCGACTATGATGAAGACTATCTACGGCTACCTTTTGACTACCTTCGAACTACCCTCGATTACCCACGATTAACATGCCGACCTACTACGACCTACTAGGACTAAACCTACAAGTAAAAAAAGTATCAATTTTTTCCATGGCGACCTTTTTTTACCCGCGGGCATTTTTTTTAACATATTGAAAAAAATGCCAGCTGAGCCCTCGAGTACGTGGAGACCACTCTCGAGCATGAAGGGAGAGTTACGAAGACCTCCTATGACCTCGTGTCGACCATGCTGCGAGTATGAGTCGAGGGCAAACGCGCCAGAACCCGCGGATTAGGTCGCCCAAGTGGGACAGGCCCTATACGTTAATCAATTTAAAAAAAAAAATCTCATATTTCCAACTCCTCCCATCCTTCGATCATTCACCTGCACATTAAGGGAAATTTGCAGGGGCCATCTTACATAGATACATAGAAAAATAGGTGCAGGAGTAGGCCATTCGGCCCTTCGAGCCTGCACCGCCATTCAATATGATCATGGCTGATCATCCAACTTAGTATCCCGTACCTGCCTTCTCTCCATACCCCCTTATCCCTTTAGCCACAAGGGCCACATCTAACTCCCTCTTAAATATAGGCAATGAACTGGCCTCAACTACCCCTGTGGCAGAGAGTTCCAGAGATTCACCACTCTCTGTGTGAAAAAGTTTTTTCTCATCTCGGTCTTAAAGGATTTCCCCCTTATCCTTAAGCTGTGACCCCCTTGTCCTGGACTTCCCCAAACATCGGGAACAATCTTCCCTGCATCTAGCCTGTCCAACCCCCATAAGAATTTTGTACGTTTCTATAAGATCCCCTCTCAATCTCCTAAATTCTAGCGAGTATAAGCCAAGTCTATCCAGTCTTTCTTCATATGAAAGTCCTGACATCCCAGGAATCAGTCTGGTGAACCTTCTCTGCACTCCCTCTATGACTATAATGTCCTTCCTCAGATTTGGAGACCAAAACTGTACGCAATACTCCAGGTGTGGTCTCACCAAGACCCTGTACAACTGCAGTAGAAACTCCCTGCTCCTATACTCAAATCCCTTTGCTATGAAAGCTAACATACCATTCGCTTTCTTCACTGCCTGCTGCACCTGCATGCCTACTTTCAATGACTGGTGTACCCATGACACCCAGGTCTCGCTGCATCTCCCCTTTTCCTGATCGGCCACCATTTAGATAATAGTCTGCTTTCCTGTTTTTGCCACCAAAGTGGATAACCTCACATTTATCCACATTATACTGCATCTGCCAAACATTTGCCCACTCACCCAGCCTATCCAAGTCACCTTGCAGTCTCCTAGCATCCTCCTCACAGCTAACACTGCCCCCCAGCTTAGTATCATCCGCAAACTTGGAGATGTTGCCTTCAATTCTCTCATCCAGTTCATTAATATAAATTGTAAATAGCTGGGGTCCCAGCACTGAGCCTTGCGGTACCCCACTAGTCACTGCCTGCTATTGTGAAAAGGACCCGTTTACTCCTACTCTTTGCTTCCTGTTTGCCAGCCAGTTCTCTATCCACATCAATACTGAACCGCCAATACCGTGTGCTTTAAGTTTGTATACTAGTCTCTTATGTGGGGACCTTGTCAAAAGCCTTCTGAAAGTCCAAATACAACACATCCGCTGGTCCTCCCCTATCCACTCTACTAGTTACATCCTCGAAAAATTCTATAAGATTCGTCAGACATGATTTACCTTTCGTAAATCCATGCAGACTTTGTCCAATGATTTCACCACTTTCCAAATGTGCTGCTATCCCATCTTTAATAACTGACTCTAGCAGTTTCCCCACTACCGATGTTAGACTAACTGGTCTGTAATTCCCCATTTTCTCTCTCCCTCCCTTCTTAAAAAGTGGGGTTACGTTTGCTACCCTCCAATCCTCAGGAACTACTCCAGAATCTAAAGAGTTTGAAAAATTATCACTAATGCATCCACTATTTCTGGAGCTACTTCCTTAAGTACTCTGGGATGCAGCCTATCTGGCCCTGGTGATTTATCGGCCTTTAATCCATTCAATTTACCCAACACCACTTCCCGACTAATCTGGATTTCACTCAGTTCCTCCATCTCCTTTGACCCGCGGTCCCCTGCTATTTCCGGCAGATTATTTATGTCTTCCTTAGTGAAGACGGAACCAAAGTAGTTATTCAATTGGTCCGCCATATCCTTGTTCCCCATGATCAATTCACCTGTTTCTGACTGCAAGGGACCTACATTTGTTTTAACTAATCTCTTTCTCTTCACATATCTATAAAAATGTTTGCAGTCAGTTTTTATGTTCCCTGCCAGTTTTCTTTCATAATCTATTTTCCCTTTCCTAATTAAGCCCTTTGTCCTCCTCTGCTGGTCTCTGAATTTCTCCCAGTCCTCTGGTATGCTGCTTTTTCTGGCTAATTTGTACGCATCATCTTTTGCTTTGATACTATCCCTGATTTCCCTTGTTATCCACGGATGCACTACCTTCCCTGATTTATTCTTTTGCCAAATTGGGATGAACAATTTTTGTAGTTCATCCATGCAGTCTTTAAATGCCTTCCATTGCATAACCACCGTCAACCCTTTTAGAACTAATTGCCAGTCAATCTTGGCCAATTCACATCTCATACCCTCAAAGTTACCTTTCTTTAAGTTCAGAACCGTTGTTTCTGAATTAACAATGTCACTCTCCATCCTAATGAAGAACTCAACCATATTATAGTCACTCTTGCCCAAGGGGGCACGCAAAACAAGACTGCTAACTAACCCTTCCTCATTACTCAATACCCAGTCTAGAATAGCCTGCTCTCTCGTTGGTTCCTCTACATGTTGGTTTAGATAACTATCCCGCATACATTCCAAGAAATCCTCTTCCTCAGCACCCCTGCCAATTTGATTCACCCAATCTATATGTAGATTGAAGTCACCCATTATAACTGTTTTGCCTTTGTTGCACGCATTTCTAATTTCCTGTTTGATGCCATCCCCAACTTCACTACTACTGCTAGGTGGCCTTTACACAACACCCACCAGCGTTTTCTGCCCCTTAGTGTTTCGCAGCTCTACCCATACCGATTCCACATCCTCCAAGCTAATGTCCTTCCTTTCCACTGCGTTAATCTCCTCTCTAACCAGCAACGCTACCCCACCTCCTTTTCCTTTCTCTCTATCCCTCCTGAATATTGAATATCCCTGGATGTTCAGCTCCCAGCCTTGGTCACCCTGGAGCCATGTCTCCGTGCTCCCAACTATGCAGGTAGATGGGACTAGGGGGAAGTATTTATTTTTAATTTAAAAAAAAAAATTTTTTAATGTTCGGCACGGACTTGAAGGGCCGAGATGGCTTGTTTCCGTGCTGTTATGGTTATATGGTTATATGGTTATATGGTTATATCATAATCATTAATAGCTATCTGCACGTTCAACTCAACCACCTTATTACGAATGCTCCTTGCATTGAGACACAAAGCCTTCAGGCTTGTTTTTACAATGCTCTTACCCCTTATACAATTATGTTGAAAAGTGGCCCTTTTTGATTTTTGCCCTGGATTTGTCTGCCTGCCACTTTTACTTTTCACCTTGCTACCTATTGCTTCCGCCCGCATTTTACACCCCTCTGTTACTTTGCTCACCCATTTAAGAACCCCACCACCTCTTATTCTCTGTTTATTATTGTTTTCTTCTTTCCCCCCTACATGTTGGGTCTGAGTGCTTTCCTTCTCTGCCTCCTGCCTCACACACTGTCTAATAGCTTTCTCTATTTGAGTCCCTCCCCCCAACCATTCTAGTTTAAAGTCTCCCCAGTAGCCTTTGCAGATCTCCCCGCCAGGATATCGGTCCCCCTCAGGTTCAAGTGCAACCCATCCTTTTTGTACAGGTCGCACCTTCCACAAAAGAGGTCCCAATGATCCAGAAATTTGAATCCCTGCCCTCTGCACCAGTCCTTCAGCCACGCATTTATCCTCCACCTCGCTCCATTCCTACTCTCACTGTCGCGTGGCACAGGCAGTAATCCCGAGATTGTTACCTTTGCTGTCCTACTATTTAACTCCCCTCCTAACTCCCTAAATTCTCCTTTCAGGACCTCTTCTCTTTTTTTACCTATGTCATTGGTACCTATATGTACCACGACCTCGGGCTCCTCTCCCTCCCCTTTCAGGATATCTTGGACACGTTGAGACACATCACAGACCCTGGCACCAGGGAGGCAAACTACCATCCGGGTCTCCCAACTGCGTCCACAGAATCGCCTATCTGACCCCCTAACTATAGAGTCCCCTATTTGTATTGCCCTCCTCTTCTTTTCCTTACCCTTCTGAGCAACAGGACCGGTCTCTGTACCGGAGGCCCGGCCGCTGTCGCTACCCCCAGGTAGGCTGTTCCCCCCAACAGTGCTCGAACAGGAGTACTTATTGTCAAGGTGTACAGCCACCGGGGTACTCTCTAGTCCCTGCCTGTGCCTCTTGCCTCTCCCAACCGTGATCCACTTGCCTGCTTCCTGTGGTCTTGGAGTGACCACCTCCCTGTAACTCCTCTCAATGACTTCCTCGCTCTCCCTGACCAGACGGAGGTCATCGAGCTGCTGCTCCAGGTTCCTAATACGGTCCCTTAGGAGCCCCATCTCGATACACCTGGCGCAGATGTGGACGTCTGGAGGGCTATCAGACTCCATGACTTCCCACATCTGACATCCAGAACAGTAAACTGCCCTGGGCCTCATACTCCCCTTACCCTGGATACAATACATCTGACATCCAGAACAGTAAACTGCCCTGGTCCTCATACTCCCCTTACCCTGGATACAATACATCTGACATCCAGTACAGTAAACTGCCCTGGTCCTCATACTCCCCTTACCCTGGATACAATACATCTGACATCCAGAACAGTAAACTGCCCTGGCCCTCATACTCCCCTTACCCTGGATACAATACAAAACAAACTGCTACAATACAGTACAATCAGCAGGGATCTGACTCCCAATCAGCTGCTCCCTCTTGTCTGCTTCCACCAATCAGCGGCTTCCTTAAGCCCACTTGTTTTTGAAGTGTTTTTGAAGTGCGAGTGGAACTTGGAACGTTGCAGATTTTGGCTCCTCCTCTCTCTGCGACCACTCCAACGTCTCTCGGGCCTCTGTAAGGAACAAGCCCCGCGCTCCACTTTAACTACTACCGCTTGGGTGTAGCTCCTCCCTCTGTGTCCGCTCCAACGGCTCTCGGGCCTCTTACCCACCAACCCACACATTTTTGGGATGTTAGAGGAAATCAGAGTACGCACAGAGAATACACGGGACAGAGGGACACAAGCTGTCAAGCAGCACCCATGGCCAGGATTGAACCCTGGTCTCTGGCACTGTGAGGTAGCACCTCTACCAGCTGTGCCACTGTAATGCCCGTTAGGCAGCATTTGATGGAAAGTAGCATCATAGACTCCAAATAAGTCCAAAGTTAATGAGACTCAAGGAGAATAATCTGTACAGTCGTAACACAAGAAGATGGCCATGTCTGTTGGCAATTAATCATTTCAGCTCCATTATTTTGCTTCAGCAGTTCCCGAGCACAGTGCCCTCCAGCTAATCATATTCAGTTGTTTCATGACCTTCTCTCCATGAACAAGGTCAGAACGAGAAAAGTTTGTTAAAAATTGTGCCATATTCAATTTCATTTACAATTCCTCAGTTAATGAAACAACCCGTGACTAGAATACGTACAGCAATCATAGCCTCTTCTTTCAAAAAAAGGCAGCAGGGAAAAGCCTAGGAACTACAAAGCAAAAAACAAAGTGCTGAAGGAACTCTGTGGGTCAGACTGCATCTGTGGAGGGAAATGGAGAGACAATGTTACGGTCAGCGCCCTTCTTCAGACTGATGGAGATGGGAGAGAAAGTGGGGAGACATGGGTGAAAGCTCCATCCACCACCATCCATCAGGGGGGAAACCACATTAACTGAAGAAAGGGGTCATCTCAGATGTTACTGAAGAAAGAAGACATCTCTGTTTCCCACAGTTCTGCCCTCACTCCCTCTCCCCAGAAGGAACTAGGATAGAGTTTCCCAGTTCCTCACCTTTCACCCCACCGGCACTCCGCATCCAACATATCATTCTCTGAGATTTCCGCCACCTTCAACACGATCCCACTACTGGTCACATCTTCCCTTTTCCACTTTCCATAGAGACCACTCCCGCCGCAACTAATTAGTTCACTTAATCCTCTCCATCCAACCAGCTTCTTTCCTAGGCATTTTTCCCTACACTGCAGGAGATAGTCATAGAGCGTAACAGTGTGGAAACATGCCCTTCGGCTCAACTTGCCCCTTCCCTGGCCAACATGTCCCAGCTACACTAGTCCCACCTGCCTGCATTTGGGCCATATCCTCCAAACCTGTCCTATCCATGTACCCGTCTAACTGTTTCTTAAACATTGGGATAGTCCCTGCCTCAACTACCTCCTCGGCAGCTTGTTCCATACATCCACCATTTCTTGTGTGAAAAAGTAACCCTTCATATACCTATTAAATCTTTTCCTCTTCACCTTAAACCTATGTCCTCTGGTCCATGATTCACCTATTCTGGGCAAGAGACTCTATGTATCTTCCTGATCTATTCCTCTCTTGATGTTATACATCTCCATAAGATCACTCCTCAACCTCCTGTGCCCCAAGGACCAGAATCCCAGCCTACTCAACCTCTCCCTATAGCTCAGATCCTCTAGTCTGGCAACATCGTCTTAAATCTTCTCTGACCCTTTTCCAGCTTGACAACATCTTTCCTATAACATGGTGCCCAGAACTGAACACAATACTCTAAATGCGGCCTCACCAACGACTTACACAACTGCAACATGACCTCCCAACTTCTATACTCAATACTCTGATGAAGGCCAATGTGCCAAAAGCCTTTTTGAACACCTTATCTACCTGCGACTCGCCCTTCAAGGAACCATGGACCTGCACTCCTAGATCCCTCTGCTCTACAGTCCTAGAGCCTTACCATTCACTGTGTATGTCCTGCCCATGTTAGACTTCCCAAAATGCAACACCTCACATTTCTCTGTGTTAAATTCCATCAACTATTCCTCAGCCCACCTGGCCAATCAATCAAGATCCTGCTGCAATTTTTCACAACCATCTTCACTATCTGTAAAACCACCCACATTTGTATCATCAGCAATCTTGCTAATCTTGCCCTGTACGTTCTCATCCAAATCATTGATATAGATGACACTGGAAAATAAATTGAGGACGATTAACTTGAAAAGCCAAGGGCTTATCAGTGATAGCCAACATGGCTTTTTATACATGCAGATCCTGTCTAATCAATATAATTGAATTCTTTGAAAATGTAGCAAAGGGTATTGATGATTGCAGGCCCATAGAGTTGATTTACGTGAAATTTAGTTTGGCATTTGACCAGGTCCCATGTGGGAGACTGATTCACACGGTTATGGCCTATGGCCAGGGCAAGTTAGCAAACTGGATCAAAAATTAGTTTGGCAAATAAGAGACAGTGGATAATGAATGAGGGTTGCTCCAGGAGGCGCTCCCCGGGGAACAAAGTCTGAAGAGGGCCAGGCATGGAGAGAGACATTGGCTGGCGGGACGACGGATGGAGGCAATGGCTGCAACAGGCCTCTGTGGCCAGCTGTGGCTGGGACTGTAAAATGGATCCAAAATGGTGCCTCTTGCATATGGACTCAGTAGGCTGTTCTGTATATTGTGTACTAAACGCTGATTGTCCTTATGTAAGGGGATAGTCTTGCTGATCTGCATGCAAAAAATGTTTCACTGTACCTGGTACACGTGGCAATAATTAAACCATTGAACTATTAAACCTTTTCCCAATAACAGGCTCCTAAAAACTACAAACTACAACAAAACTCCGAACTATGAGCTGCCCGTTTTGCAGTAGGGAATGTGAGCTTTGTTTTGTTTTATATTGCACTATATTGGGTTTTTATTTATTGAATCTTTTTTTTGTGCTTATCATGTTATCTATTGAGTCAATAAGTGTTTATAAGCCTTATTGACTAATTTAGAAATGGAACCCGTTTAATAGCTTAGCCATCTCTTTTCATTATGACTGTTAACTTACAAACCTGTACGTCTTTGTAATGTGGGAGGAAACTGAAGATCATGGAGGACACCCACACGGC
Organism: Malacoraja senta; assembly: GCA_038087875.1. Lineage (NCBI taxonomy): Eukaryota > Metazoa > Chordata > Chondrichthyes > Rajiformes > Rajidae > Malacoraja > Malacoraja senta. The sequence continues at coordinate 691,241 of JAXLNO010002128.1, read as the reverse complement.
CACGTGGAGAACGTAAAACTCCGTACAGACAGCACCCATGGTCAGGATCGAACCGGGGTCTACTGGCGCTGTAAGGCAGCAACTCTACCGCTGCGTCACCGTGCCACCCTGGTCTTGACAGAAACTTGGCTGTAAATATCTTAAGTCCTGAATCAGTTCCTCCTTCTTCCCCAACAAGCCACTGCAGTGGCAATCATCATCAAATTACACTGTGGCCCTTGACCGACCTCGGACATCTTCTCCTGGGAGTCTCTCATTCTGTTTCATTGTTCGTGTATATTATTTAAATTCTTTTCACTCTATCCTCTACCTAATACCGTCAAAAGTATCTCCAAGATGCCTTCATCGTATCCCTTCTTCTGTCTGATCAGTGGACAGTGTCTGAACTCATCTTGTTCTCTCCTTTAGTTCACTAGCCCTCCGTCTGCCCTTCATCATTCTCCGTTCAAACTGCCACCCCAATTTACCAATATCATCCTTATCTTTGCCATCTTATATAGTTTCCTATCACCTTTCTCTCAACCAGTGTCAAAATATTAATCATATCTTGTGCACTGCACATAAACACTGCACAACTTTACCTGGAGTGTTAATCTTTCAAACAGTACTAAACAATTTAAAACTGGCGATCCGGAATGAAAATTGGAAAAATGTTGGAAATACCGAACAGATCAGTCAACCTCTATGGATGGAGCAGAGGAACCAATGTCTTGGTGCCAATTCTTTGATGTGTTCTTAAAGGAGCACACTCAAAATATTGCAGGGCGGCACAGTGGTACAACTGGCAAATATCTGCCTCACTGTGTCAGATATTTGGGTTTAATTCTAACTCTATGTGGAGTTTACATGTCCTCCCTGTGACCACATGGGTTTCCTCCAGGTGCTCCAGCTTCTTCCCTCATCCCAAAGATGAGCAGGTTTGTAGGTTAATCGGCCTCTAAGAAAATTGGCCTAATACATAGGGAACGGATGCGGAAGGAGGATAACATAGAACTAGTGTGAGCAGGTGATTGAATTGGGGCGGAGTTGGATTCATGGGAGGTGGTCTTGAAGGGGATGATGCTCAACAAACTGCGGAGCATCCTAGACAATAAAGCTCACCCCCTCCATGACACGCTGGTTAACCTTCAGCAACAGACTGGTTTCACCAAGATGCAGGACAGAACACCACAGGAGATCCTTCTTCCCTGTGGCAATCAAACTGTTCAACTCCCCCTCTTCTGTCATGGGATAGATTGAGACTGACACCCCCCCCCCCCCTCCACCCCCATTCCCAATCTTTGCACATCCCCAGTTCTTTCCACTCGTCACTTTAATTTTATGTTTCATGTATTTTTGTGTTTTTATGACTGTTGGCAGATCAATTTCCCTCCTGGGATAAATAAAGTTCTATCATATTGTATCGTATCGTTGATGGTCAGCGTAGACTTCGTGGGCTGAAAAGCCTATTTCCATGCTGTATTTTTCAATTCAGTCAGATAACTCACCTGTTTGTATCCACTGACTAACCTGCTAAGTTAACTACTTCTGAAGCAATTTCTTTTTTCTTTGGTTAAGGTTTCCTTGAAGAACATTATTGTTGGCGAAACTTAATGGATTTTTAATCTCTTTCTTCCTTCAATCATTAGACACCCTGGAGGATTTTCAGTGGAGATAAAATCAATTGTACAAGTTGAAAACTTCAGAAATTCCACACTCAGAAGGTCACAGTCAGCATCCAAAAGACATGTGAGTTTGCATTAATATGTATTTTTATATGCCCTTTCAGAAGGGGCAAAATTTAAATTTGTAACCCAATTGCTTAATTGAATTTTTTAAAGGTGGTTTAATATGAGTGATCTTAAAACATTTGAAACAGATGAGAGAACTCAGACAAAGAACTCTTCTCCAATATATTATTAACAAAGGATATGTGAACACTGCTCGACTTTATTTAATAATTCCATGGTGTCATGGGTACAGCAACAAACTTTAATTACATTTTAGATTTGATATTCAGGATGTGCATCAACTTGTTTATACTGAGGTTCTCATGAGTATCTGCCAGCCAACTTGTCTGGCAGGAGAGCTGTGTGATTTCTCTGATATGAGGCTCACTAATTTTCATTCAGAATCAAAGCAAGGTTCACAGCAGACTTCAATAAATGAAGGTACTTCACAGAGCTGCTGGGCTTAATGATAAGCAATTATATAAAGTCAAATTAACGCAGTCTTTTGTGTGGCCCCTGAGAAATTTGTTTAGCTATACATGACAGCCTTTCAGTGATTTATACCACTGCTCATTTCAGCATCAGCATTTTCTCCGTTAACTGAAGCAATTAATATGAAAATGAGTAATTCCATTCTCCCATACATGATAATAGGAAAGAGGAAGCATGGACATGATGATGTGTTCTCAGCAAGGAACAAGCTTTACAGAGATGCAAATACAAAGAGGTTGAAGGTAATGTCAAAGACTGAACAACTGCAAACCACATGTGTTTTAATCAACCTGTATTTTGCCACTTTATATCCAACATTGTCTTAGAAACATAGAAACATAGAAAATAGGTGCAGGAATAGGCCATTCGGCCCTTCGAGCCTGCACCGCCATTCAATATGATCATGGCTGATCATCCAACTCAGTATCCTGTACCTGCTTTCTCTCCATACCCCCTGATCCCTTTAGCCACAAGGGCCACATCTAACTCCCTCTTAAATATAGCCAATGAACTGGCCACACCTACATTCTGTGGCAGAGAATTCCAGAGATTCACCACTCTCTGTGTAAAAAATGTTTTTCTCATCTCAGTCCTAAAAGATTTCCCTTTTATCCTTAAACTGTGACCCCTTGTTCTGGACTTCCCCAACATCGGGAACAATCTTCCTGCATCTAGCCTGTCCAACCCCTTAAGAATTTTGTAAGTTTCTATAAGATCCCCCCTCAATCTTCTAAATTTTAGCGAGTACAAGCCGAGTCTATCCAGTCTTTCTTCATATGAAAGTCCTGACATCCCAGGAATCAGTCTGGTGAACCTTCTCTGTACTCCCTCTATGGCAAGAATGTCCTTCCTCAGATTAGGAGACTTAATCTTCTCTTATTTTATTTTATTTTTTAATTTTAATTATTAGAAGTACATAAAATTACAAAAAATTACATTAGTACTCATCACGTATATCTTATTACAATTAAGGTACTCCGTCATTTTTTTAAACTAATAAAAAGAAAAGGTTGAAATTAAGAAAAAAGAGAAAGTGAAGGAAAATAGTGAAAGTGTAAAAACGTGTCAACAGGAAAGAACAGAGACCCTGTAGAAAAGAAATTAGAGAGAAAAGATTAAGAGATAGTCCCTAAAGAAGAAAAAAAGAGAAAGAAGAGAAAAGAGAAAAACAAGTGCTTTATTATGAGCATCACGCAAGTGGGATATACCAACTCGCCACCTTTCATCCCCCTTTACCTGACATCGGTACATTTTTAAAGTACTTTTGCACCTTATGCTTGTAATAGTTCTATAAATGCAGACCACGTCAGATGGAAGTGATCTGATTTGCCTGCCAGGAGGAGTCTTATCTCTTCTAGGTGTAATGTTTCAAACATGTTTGAAATCCACATGTTTATAGTTGGTATTGGAGCGTTTTTCCAAAATTTTAGGATAAGCTTTTTTCCAATTAACCCGTAATCAACTAGGTTCTTTTGAAACACATTTAGTTCAGGGCTATCTTCCGTTGTTCCGAAGATAATCCATTCTGCTTTTGGTGTCAGTTTTATTTTAAATAATTTTGTAAAGATTTCAAAAATTTCAATCAAAGATTTTTGAATTTTTGTACAAAAAACAAATGAGTGCGCTATAGTAGGTTCTTGAGACTGACATTTATCGCAAATAGATGATACAGTGGGGAAAATTTTATTAATTTTGGTTTTTGAATAATATAATCTGTGTAAAATTTTGAATTGTATTAAAGTGTGTCTTACATTAATCGAGCATTTATGCACATTTAATAAATGTTCATTCCACCTTTCCTTTGAAATTTTAATAGCTAATTCTTGTTCCCTGTCTCTTCTAATACCTTCCGTAGTTGGTATTTCTACATTTAAGATAATATTATACAAATACGATATTAAGTTTGCTGATTCAGCTTTTATCTGCATTGCTTCATCCAGTACATCTGGTGGGATGTTATCTTTTGTATATTTTTTCAAATAATCACATATTTGAAAATATTTAAAGTATTGATTATTTCCCAGCTTATATTTTATTTGTAATTGTTGGAATGATAGTAATTTTCCAGTTTCATACAAGTCTCCGAGCATTTTAATTCCTAATCTTTCCCATTGTATAAATGATTTGTCTGTAATAGAGGGATTAAACGAAGGGTTATTAACTATTGGGGATAAAAGCGATAGATTTCTTCATTTTTAATTTTGTTTTATTTGTTTCCGTTTTAATTGTACTATGTATAATTGTTTTTTTGTTATAATTTATGTTATTCAGTTTCATTGGTGAGAGGAGGATCGCTCCAATATTACAAGAGGAGCAGTCTTCTCTCTCCATTATAATCCAGTCCACCTGCTGGGCAGAGTTGTCCATCAGTTGAATCATATTTTTAATATTTACTGACCAATAATAATACATAAAGTTAGGGAGTGCTAAACCTCCTAATACTTTAGCTTTGTTCAAATGTGTACTTTGTATTCTATTGGATTTATAATCCCATATAAAATTAGTAATGTCTGAATCCAATTTTTTTTTAAACTTCTTTGGTAAATATATAGGAATTGATTGAAATAGGTATAGAATTTGTTGTAAAAAGATCATTTTTATTGCATTTATTCGGCCTATTAAAGACATCGGAAGCGTTTTCCAAAATGTAATTAATGTATTTAATTTATTAAGTAGGGGATTATAATTTGCTTTGAACATGCCTTGATATGTTCTGGGAATTTCAACACCCAAGTATTTACATTTTTCTGTAGCTATTTTAAAAGGGAATTTTAAGAGATGTGTTGAGTCTTTCGGTTTTATTGACATAATTTCACTTTTATTCCAATTTATTCTGTATCCAGAAAAGGATCCAAAATCCTCAATTAGATTTAGTATGTTTGGTATAGTAATTTGCGATTTTGTGATGTACAATAATATATCATCCGCGTATAAAGATATTTTATTATTTGAATATTTAGTGTTATAGCCATGGATATCTGGATGTGTTCTAATTTTTTCAGCTAAAGGTTCAATTATAAGAACAAATAACTGCAGTGATAATGAGCATCCTTGTCTATTACCCCTTGATAGTTGGAATTTCAAAGATAATATGTTATTAGTTAATATTCTAGCTGTGGGCTTATTATATAATAATTTAATCCATAGAATAAAATTCTCTCCCAATTGGACTTTTTGTAATACTTTATCCATATAATTCCATTCTACTTGATCAAATGCTTTTTCAGCGTCCAACGAAATAATTGATAATTCTTGTTCTTCGATTTTGTGTGAGTGCATTATATTGAGTAGTCGTCTCATATTATTAGATGAATGTCTCTTAGGGATAAACCCCGTTTGATCTGGTTTTATTAATTTACTAATATATTTACTTAATCTTCTAGCTAATGTTTTCGCTAATATTTTTTGATCTGTATTTAACAATGCTATAGCTCTATATGAACCCGGTTCTTCTATAGCTTTGTCTTTTTTGAGTATTAATGTGATCGTTGATTCAGCTAATGTATCAGGTAATATTTGTTCTTTAAAGGCATATTGATACATTTTTTGTAACCGTGATATAATTTTGTCATGAAAACTTTTCTAAAATTCATTAGTAAATCCGTCAGGACCTGGAGTTTTTCCATTCTTTAATGAATTTATTGTGTCTTCTAATTCCTTAATTGAGATTTGTGCACCCAATTCCTCTTGTTCCTTCAACTCTAACTTTGGAAGATTACAGTTATCCAAGAATTCTGTAATTTTATTGGTGTCCATTGTCGTTTTGGATGTGTACAAATTCTCATAAAATTGCGCAAATCTTTTATTAATATCATTCGGTAAAGTTAATGATTCCCCTCTATCTGATTTAATCTTTTGAATCCTATGTTCTTTTTCTCATTTTTTTAGCTGACGAGCCAAAAGTTTGTGTGGTTTTCCCCAAATTCAAAGTGTTCCTGTCTTGTAATTTGGAAAAGTCTTATAAGTTTGGCTGATAATAATTTATTTAATTTAAATTTCAGAATAATTATTTTATTATGTTTATCCATAGATGGATCTTTAGCATTATCTATATCCAGTTGTCTAATTTGTTCTTCTAACTGTCTTTGTTCATTCTTATTCTTTTTATTTTGAAAATCTTGGTATGAGATTATAACACCTCTAATAAATGCTTTAAAAGATTCCCATAGTAAAGTAGGCGATATATCTGGAGTGTCATATATTTCAAAAAAGACGTCCATTTGTTTTTTTAGATATATACTCCCTTGCGGGTCTTTTAGGATTTGAGAATTGAACCTCCAAAACGATGTGTTCTTAGACATTCCTTCCAGTTTTAAAAAGAAAGTTAGTGGTGAATGGTCTGAAATCGAGATGGCATGGTATATTGGGTTCACAGTGTGAGGGATTAATTTTGTATCCACCAGGAAATAATCTATGCGTGAGTATGTTTTGTGTACCATTGAATAAAACGAGTATTCCCTGCCAGTCGGATTAGCAATTCTCTAAACATCTGTTATATTGGTATTATTTATGTAAGTATTTAAGAGTTCACTAGTTTTAGATTTCGTATTACCTCTCTGTTTTTGGCTAGATTTATCTAAATACAGATCTAAAACACAGTTAAAGTCTCCTCCTATTATAACATTTTGGTAATTAGATTCTGCGATTATGTTCAGAATTTTATTGAAAAATTGAGGATTATCAAAGTTAGGCAAAGTTATTTACCAAGGTAATTGGGGTATCGTGAATTTCTCCGGTAACTATCAAATATCTCCCTTCCTTATCTGTTATGGTATTCTTTGCTTTGAATGGTATGCCTTTTCGAATAATGATTGACGTACCTCTAGATTTTGAAGTATATGAAGAATGATATATTTGACCTATCCAATTCGCCCTCAATCTAGCCTGATCCTGGGATTTTAGATGGGTTTCTTGTAAGAAAATGATGTCAGTATTGTACAATTTCAGCTGAGCTAATATCTTACCCCTTTTAATAGGTTCAGTAACACCTCTTATATTCCAACTGCAGAATGTGACTCTTCCTAGGTTCTTTTGCTTAAAGTCTTGCATTTTGAATAATTATAATACCTTTAAATCTTACGGTGCATCCATACCTCAGGTCTTTGGGTATTGGGGGAACCTTTGCGTTACTAAGTTTTGTTGGCATATCCCTTTTACGCTTATCGCTAAACAAAAAACACAAACAAGTGACGATGTGATAATTAAAAAAAAATTGAAAAAGTGAAAATACAGTGTCTAAAATGGTCGACACTGTAACAAGTGGCCCACCTGTAGGTGGGAGAAAACCTTGTATCGACTTCCATTGTCGATGTTAAACAATTACCTCCGCACCATTGATTACTCATCACATAATGGGACGGGACCTCGCAATCAGCTATATAATACAGATTTACCCTATATATTTTGTTATAACATATCATATATATATATATAACAATTTTATCTACTAATTGTTAAATGAATGATTTTACCTTCAATAATAATCAACTGTTGGTTGAAGAGGTTAACGTGCTCCTGGATCTAAGCCAGGTGCTCGTTTCTCCTCCCCCCGTTATAGATAAGGCTTAGATTTAGTGAGAATTTGTGTTAGTTCATACATTGTTTTTTTTTCTTGTTAGCGTCCGTTACTATTTCTATATTAATATTGTTAAATTGTTAAATTATTAATAGGATTAGTTCTTTACAATTTAAATTAGTATTTTAATCTCTTAAACAATGAATGCTTCTGGTATAATCCACTCTCTTCAGCTCGGCGATCCTCTGTTATCCGCTATTTGCTTCGTTTGGAACACAGAATGTCCTTGAGTTAAAATTCCACAGATAAAAAGTCTAGACATCCCCAGCTTGAAGCATTCTTCAAATAAGTTTTTTTTTTTAAAACACTACAAGAACTGTTTCTTCGCTTCAGATCCGCCATTAACTGTGGAATTATAATAAAAAAGTTTGTCCATACCATCCATGTATTCCCGCTACTTTTCCACGATGCTCTGGGCATATTTGTACGCATCCAAGTTTACAAATGATCTTTCATGTCCCTTATAAGTAATGCGCATCTTAGCGGGGTAGAAGACACCATATCTAACATACCTTTAGAATTTATTTTGCCTTTGTGAACTGATATCTTACGGGGCATTCGTAATAAGGTGGATGAGTTGAATGTGCAGATAGCTATTAATGACTATGATATAGTTGGGATCACGGAGACATGGCTCCAGGGTGACCAAGGCTGGGAGCTGAACATCCAGGGATATTCAATATTCAGGAGGGATAGAGAGAAAGGAAAAGGAGGTGGGGTAGCGATGCTGATTAGAGAGGACATTAACGCAATGGAAAGGAAGGACATTAGGTTCGAGGATGTGGAATCGGTATGGGTAGAGCTGCGAAACACTAAGGGGCAGAAAACGCTGGTGGGTGTTGTGTACAGGCCACCTAACAGTAGTAGTGAAGTTGGAGATGGTATCAAACAGGAAATTAGAAATGCGTGCGACAAAGGCAAAGCAGTTATAATGGGTGACTTCAATCTACATATAGATTGGGTGAATCAAATTGGCAGGGGTGCTGAGGAAGAGGATTTCTTGGAATGTATGCGGGATAGTTATCTAAATCAACATGTAGAGGAACCAACGAGAGAGCAGGCTATTTTAGACTGGGTATTGAGTAATGAGGAAGGGTTAGTTAGCAGTCTTGTTGTACGTGCCCCCTTGGGCAAGAGTGACCATAATATGGTTGAGTTCTTCATTAGGATGGAGAGTGACATTGTTAATTCAGAAACAATGGTTCTGAACTTAAAGAAAGGTAACTTTGAGGGTATGAGACATGAATTGGCCAAGATTGACTGGCAATTAATTTTTTTTTTTTTTTTTTTTTTTTTTTTAAATTTTTATTTATTAGAAGTACATTACATTACAACCACATACATTAATACTCATCATTTGTATCTTCTTACAATTAATGTACTCCCTTTATTTATTTTTTTACACTAGAAAAGGAAAAGATTGAAAGAAAGAAGAAAGTGAAGGAAAAAGTGAAAGTGTAGAAAAGTGTAGAAAATGTAACAACAAAAAAGGACGAAGACCCTATAAGAGCGAAATTAAAAACAAAAGAAAAAGAGTTAAGAAATAGGCCCTAGGAAAAAAAAGAGAAAGAGAGAGAGGAAAAAAAAAAGAAAAAACAAATATTTTTTTGAGCATTACGTAAATAGGACATACCAACTCTTCAACTATCATCCCCCCTTACCTGACCTCAATTTTTTATTTTTTTTAAAGTACTTTTGCACCCTATGTTTGTAATAATTCTATAAATGCAGACCACGTCAGGTGGAAGTGATCTGGTTTACCTGCTAGGAGGAGTCTTATCTCTTCTAGGTGTAATGTTTCAAACATATTTGAAATCCACATATTTATAGTTGGTATTGGAGCCTTCTTCCAAAATTTTAGAATTAGCTTTTTTCCAGTTATTAACCCATAGTCCATTAATTTCTTTTGAAACACATTTAGTTCTGGATCATCTTCCGTTATTCCGAAGATAATCCATTCTGCTTTGGGTATCAGTCTTGTTTTAAATAACTTTGTAAAGATTTCAAAAATTTCATTCCAAAATTTTTGAATTTTTGTACAGAAGACGAATGAGTGCACTATATCACAAATAGATGATACGTTTGGGAAAATTTTATGAATTTTAGTTTTCGAATAATATAATCTATGTAAAATTTTAAATTGTATTAAAGTGTGTCTTACATTAATCGAGCATTTATGCACATTTAATAAGTATTCATTCCAACTTTCCTTTGAAATTTTAATAGCTAACTCTTGTTCCCAGTCTCTTCTGATACCCTCCGTAGGTGGTATTTGTACATTTAAAATAATATTATACAAATATGATATTAAGTTTGCTGATTCCGCTTTTATCTGCATTGCCTCGTCCAATACATCTACTGGGTTATTATAATGATCTTTTGTATATTTTTTCAAATAGTCGCATATTTGAAAATATTTAAAATATTGATTATTTCCGAGTTTATATTTTATTTGTAATTGTTGAAATGAAAGTAATTTTCCAGTTTCATACAAGTCACCAAGCGTTTTAATTCCTAGTCTATCCCATTGTGTATAAGCTTTATCTATAATAGAAGGACTAAACGAAGGGTTGTTGACTATAGGTAATAAAAGTGATAAATTTCTTAATTTTAAATTTTGTTTTATTTGTTTCCAAATACGGATTGTACTATGAATAATTGGGTTCTTATTATAATTTATGTTATTCAGTTTCATTGGAGAGAGGAGGATCGCTCCAATGTTTCTAGAGGAGCAATCCTCTTTCTCCATTACAATCCAGTCTACTTGCTGGGCGGAGTTATCCATCAGTTGAATCATGTTTTTAATATTTACTGACCAATAATAATACATAAAATTAGGTAGTGCTAAACCCCCCAATACTTTAGGTTTATTCAGATGAGTTTTTTGTATTCTATGTGATTTATAGTCCCATATAAAATTAGTGATATCTGAGTCGAGTTTTTTAAAAAACTTCTTAGGTAAGTATATAGGAATTGATTGAAATAGGTATAAAATTTGTGGTAAAAAGATCATTTTTATTGCGTTTATTCGGCCTATTAAAGACATCGGGAGCGTTTTCCAGAATTTAATTAGTGTATTTAATTTATTAAGTAGGGGGTCAAAATTTGCCCTGAACATACCTTGATATGTTCTGGTAATTTTGATTCCCAAATATTTAAATTTTTCTGTAGCTATTTTAAAAGGGAATTTTAAAAGATGTGTTGAATCTTTCGGTTTTATTGACATAATTTCACTTTTATTCCAATTTATTCTATATCCAGAAAAAGATCCAAAGTCTTCAATTAAATTTAATATATTTGGTATAGTGATTTGAGGTTTTGTTATATACAGTAATATATCATCCGCGTATAAAGATATTTTATTATATGAGTCTTTAGTATTATATCCATGAATATCAGGGTGTATTCTAATTTTTTCTGCTAGCGGTTCAATAATGAGAGCAAACAGCTGTGGTGATAATGAGCATCCTTGTCTATTTCCCCTTGATAGTTGAAATTTCGAGGATAATATGTTATTAGTTAGTATTCTAGCTGTAGGTTTGTTATATAGTAACTTAATCCATAAAATAAAATTCTCTCCCAGTTGAAATTTTTGTAATACTTTATCCATATAATTCCATTCTACTTGATCAAATGCTTTTTCAGCATCCAGCGAAATAATTGATAATTCTTGATCTTCAGATTTGTGTGAGTGCATTATGTTGAGTAGACGTCTCATATTATTAGAAGAGTATCTCTTAGGGATAAACCCTGTCTGATCTGGGTTTATTAATTTACTAATGTAGCAATTAATTCTAAAAGGGTTGACGGTGGACATGCAATGGAAGACATTTATAGACTGCATGGATGAACTACAAAAATTGTTCATCCCAGTTTGGCAAAAGAATAAATCAGGGAAGGTAGTGCATCCGTGGATAACAAGGGAAATCAGGGATGGTATCAAAGCGAAGGATGATGCGTACAAATTAGCCGGAAAAAGCAGACTGGGAGAAATTCAGAGACCAGCAGAGGAGGACAAAGGGCTTAATTAGGAAAGGATAAATAGATTATGAAAGAAAACTGGCAGGGAACATAAAAACTGACTGCAAAAGTTTTTATAGATATGTAAAAAGAAAGAGATTAGTTAAAACAAATGTAGGTCCCTTGCAGTCAGAAACAGGTGAGTTGATCATGGGGAACAAGGATATGGCGGACCAATTGAATAACTACTTTGGTTCCGTCTTCACTAAGGAAGACATAAATAATCTGCCGGAAATAGCAGGGGACCGCGGGTCAAAGGAGTTGGAGGAATTGAGTGAAATCCAGGTTAGTCGGGAAGTGGTTTTGGGTAAATTGAATGGATTAAAGGCCGATAAATCCCCAGGGCCAGATAGGCTGCATCCCAGAGTACTTTAGGAAGTAGCTCCAGAAATAGTGGATGCATTAGTAATAATCTTTCAAAACTCTTTAGATTCTGGAGTAGTTCCTGAGGATTGGCGGGTAGCAAACGTAACCCCACTTTTTAAGAAGGGAGGGAGAGAGAAAACGGGGAATTACAGACCAGTTAGTCTAACATCGGTAGTGGGGAAACTGCTAGAGTCAGTTATTAAAGATGGGATAGCAGCACATTTGGAAAGTGGTGAAATCATTGGACAAAGTCAGCATGGATTTACGAAAGGTAAATCATGTCTGACGAATCTTATAGAATTTTTCGAGGATGTAACTAGTAGCGTGGATAGGGGAGAACCAGTGGATGTGGTGTATCTGGACTTCCAGAAGGCTTTCGACAAGGTCCCACATAAGAGATTAGTATACAAACTTAAAGCACATGGCATTGGGGGTTCAGTATTGATGTGGATAGAGAACTGGCTGGCAAACAGGAAGCAAAGAGTAGGAGTAAACGGGTCCTTATCACAATGGCAGGCAGTGACTAGTGGGGTACCGCAAGGCTCAGTGCTGGGACCCCAGCTATTTACAATATATATTAATGACCTGGATGAGGGAATTGAAAGCAATATCTCCAAGTTTGCGGATGACACTAAGCTGGGGGGCAGTGTTAGCTGTGAGGAGGATGCTAGGAGACTGCAAGGTGACTTGGATAGGCTGGGTGAGTGGGCAAATGTTTGGCAGATGCAGTATAATGTGGATAAATGTGAGGTTATCCATTTTGGTGGCAAAAACAGGAAAGCAGACTATTATCTAAATGGTGGCCGGCTAGGAAAAGGGGAGATGCAGCGAGACCTGGGTGTCATGGTACACCAGTCATTGAAAGTAGGCATGCAGGTGCAGCAGGCAGTGAAGAAAGCGAATGGTATGTTAGCTTTCATAGCAAAAGGATTTGAGTATAGGAGCAGGGAGGTTCTACTGCAGTTGTACAGGGTCTTGGTGAGACCACACCTGGAGTATTGCGTACAGTTTTGGTCTCCAAATCTGAGGAAGGACATTATTGCCATAGAGGGAGTGCAGAGAAGGTTCACCAGACTGATTCCTGGGATGTCAGGACTGTCTTATGAAGAAAGACTGGATAGACTTGGTTTATACTCTCTAGAATTTAGGAGATTGAGAGGGGATCTTATAGAAACTTACAAAATTCTTAAGGGGTTGGACAGGCTAGATGCAGGAAGATTGATCCCGATGTTGGGGAAGTCCAGGACAAGGGGTCACAGCTTAAGGATAAGGGGGAAATCCTTTAAAACCGAGATGAGAAGAACTTTTTTCACACAGAGAGTGGTGAATCTCTGGAACTCTCAGCCACAGAGGGTAGTCGAGGCCAGTTCATTGGCTATATTTAAGAGGGAGTTAGATGTGGCCCTTGTGGCTAAAGGGATCAGAGGGTATGGAGAGAAGGCAGGTACGGGATACTGAGTTGGATGATCAGCCATGATCATATTGAATGGCGGTGCAGGCTCGAAGGGCCGAATGGCCTACTCCTGCACCTAATTTCTATGTTTCTATGTTTCTCTTTTGCACAATTTCATACGGTTAGTCCCTGAATATTTTGATAGAGTCATTATCAAGCCTCAGTTGCATTCCATATTTGATTTTACTCATCACCTCTTCAAGTTCTGAAATGTCCCGAAATTTCACAATAATCTGTCGTGGGTGGTCTGGTCTTGCTTGTGATCTTGGTTTAAATCTCGGTACTCAATGTGCCACTTCAATTTTCGGTTCCTTGGGGAGATTAATCAGTTGTTTGAATAAGCCCATAGCATACTCACGAATGTCCCTTCCCTCAGCTCCCTCTGAGACTCCAAGAATTCTTAAATTCTGGCGTCTTGAACGAGCTTCCAGGTCCAGGCATTTGTCTGAAACTTTCCCCAGATGAGTCACCATCTGTCCTGTAGTTTGCTCATGTTCTTACCTCATTCTCTCCATGTCTTCAGCCATTCGAGCCATATTTTTCTCCATTTCCATGATTGTAGCCATACTTGCAGCCACTGTTTCAAGCACAGCCGTGAACCTGTCCGTGGTAGCTTCTTCCACCTTATCAATTCTCCCCGATAATTCTCCTTTCACATCATCAATTCGTTTGTTTATAGTGCCAATTGAATCAATAACTTTCTGATTACCAGCACTCGTATTCTCCATCATCTTTTCGATTTTTTCCATAATATTTCCCATCATAATTTTATTTTCATCCAAAATTTCATCTTTCATATCTCTCACCGATTTCTTCAAATCCTCAAATTCTTTATCCTTAGCCAGATCTGTCTTAGATCTTGTAGACATTTCTGCAGCCACTTCAGGAACCCCTTCAGAGGTAACTTCTTCAGGATTCTTCAGGCTTTTCAGCAGCTGCTTTTTAACTGTTCTCTGAGGACTCTGAGCTGGAGACAGTTTTTTCACAAAGTCCTTAAACCACCGTTTATTTCATCGCGCTTACTGATGACGTCATCAGCGCGGCGACCAGAAGCTCCGGTAAGGTTTTTAAATCGGTCCCGACCTGTAGACCTGTTTTAACGCAAAAAATCGCGAATTTTTCGGGAGCGGAGCTAGGTGTGCGTCTGTTAGTGTAACATGGCACCACCGGAAGTCCAATCTTCTCTTATTTGACTTAGTTTAGTTTAGAGATACAGTGTTGAAACAGGCCCTTCGGTCCACCGATGCCACGCCGACCAACAATCCCGACACTGACACACTAACACTATCCTACACACACTTGGGACAATATACAATTTTACCGAAGCCAATTAGCCTACAAACCCGTAGGTCTTTGGAAACTGGAGCGCCTAGAGAAAACCCACGCAGGTCATGGAGAGAACATACAAACTCCATACAACAGGATCGAACCTGGGTCTCTGGCGCTGTAAGGCTGTAACTTCTAAAAACTGAGATACATTTTAGCCAGTGAGTTTAATTAAATTCATCTCTGTTTAAATTAAAAAGGTATAAACAATACTCGCAGTTGAAATGATAGACTATTTCCACTGGTTTATAGAATAAAAGTAACTGTTAATATAATATTTGCAAAAGGAAAATCTTGTAG
Source organism: Malacoraja senta (assembly GCA_038087875.1). Lineage (NCBI taxonomy): Eukaryota > Metazoa > Chordata > Chondrichthyes > Rajiformes > Rajidae > Malacoraja > Malacoraja senta. The sequence continues at coordinate 676,000 of JAXLNO010002128.1, read as the reverse complement.
CATGTGTTAATTCCCCTCACCATGAGAAAACCAATAATGTTTTTTAAAAAATGAATAAAAGCAGCCGCAAAGGAACACGCTTGCTGATCCAAGAGGGCAGTCTGCCAAGCAATTTGTTCACAAATACCCAGCACTTTCTGCATGTTCCAGTTGTTCTTTACAACTATTCAATGTTTATAGAGTGAGGACATGGTGCTCGGTGTCCTATGTAGGTTACAATGTTTCATTCCCACCACCGTCGCCCTTCACTGTCCAGAACATTCTGCAGCTCTTACACCACATTCTCCCATCTGCGCAATGCCGTTGCTCCTCCTTCATACAACCCGTCTACTCTGGCAGAGAGTCTCACCCCCGGTCACTCCCTCTTCTCCCCTCTCCCATCAGGCAGGAGTTACAGAAGTTTGAAAATGTATGCCTCCAGATTCAAGGACAGTTTCTTTCCAGCTATTATCAGGCAACTGGATGGTCCTCTCATCAGCTATAGTGCAGCCCTGACCTCACATCTACTCGATGGAGACCTTCGAACTACCTTTAATCGGGCTTTATCAGACTTCAATGTTATACCTTGCCATGAATGTTGTACCCTTTATTTATTATCTGTACATTGTGGACGGCTTGATTGATTTAATGTACAGTCTTTTCTTTGAATTGATAGCACGCAAACAGGGCGGCATGGTGGTACAGCGGCAAAGTTGCTGCTTTACAGCGCCTGGGATCCTGACTACAGGTGACGTCTGTATGGAGTTTGTACATTCTCCCCGTGACCTGCATACGTTTTCTCCAATATCTCTGGTTTCTCCCCACATTCCAAAGACGTACAAGTTTGTAGGCTAATTGGTTTGGTATAATTGTAAATTGTCCCTAGTGTGTGTAGGATAGTTTAACGTGAAGGGGAATGATGATCGGTGCGGACCTGGATGGCTGAAGGGCCTGTTTTGGCACAATATCTCTAACCTAAACTAAACTAAAATCTTTTCTAATAAACTAATAAACTAAACTAAATTATTTGATAAATTGTGGTTTACTGGCATTTGATTGAAATTTTCACAAAGATCCCACATACATATATCAAAAGTAATATTTTTTAATGAGGTTTGTTTTGGCTTCAAATTGCAAACCACATTGTTTACAGCTACTGAGCACATGGTAGCACAGTGTTCGTGGCCTTTCATGCTGGAAAACCATGCCAGGTCTCCTGGTGCAACCTGAAAAAATTTGACTTTGTAGTTCAAAGTCAAAGACCCAGACGACAATTGTTAATGGTTAAATAGTTGAGAATTTGAAATGTGTCTCACCAACTCCTTCCAATCACCCACCAACCAACCAGTTCTCTTAATTCATGATTATACATCTGAGTTTCGACAGTAATATTTAACGATGCGAGTGCCTTCTATTGAACTCATATTCTTCTTTCTATAGGAAAGAACTGCAGATGCTGGTTTAAATCGAAGCTGGTTTAAATTCCCGCTGAGTTACTCCAGCAAGAGATGTTGCCTGTCCCGCTGAATTACTCCAGCAAGAGATGCTGCCTGTCCCGCTGAGTTACTCCAGCACAGAGATGCTGCCTGCCCCGCTGAGTTACTCCAGCAAGAGATGCTGCCTGTCCCGCTGAGTTACTCCAGCAAGAGATGCTGCCTGTCCCACTGAGTTACTCCAGCACAGGTACTGCCTGTCCCACTGAGTTGCTCCAGCACAGAGATGCTGCCTGTCCCGCTGAGTTACTCCAGCAAGAGATGCTGCCTGTCCCGCTGAGTTACTCCAGCAAGAGATGCTGCCTGTCCCGCTGAGTTACTCCAGCTTTTTAGGTCTATCTTCTTCTTTCTATATACGCTTTCAATAGGGAGCACTAAATGATAAGAATGGCTGGGAACCCAGCTGATCTTCCCCTCATCCCTTCCCAACTGATAGTGTAGAAGCTAATTTAAACATTTCATTACTAAAGATAGACTAAATCTGCTGAAAGTTTGAAGACACGGGGCGGCGCGGTGGCACAGCGGTATAGTTGCTGGCTCACAGCGCCAGAAGCCTTGGTTCGATCCTGACTAAAGGTGCAGTCTCTACGTAATTTGTACATTCTTCCCGTGACCTGCATGGGTTTTCTCTGGGTGCTCTGATTTCCTCCCACACTCCAAAGACATACAGGTTTGTAAGTTAATCGCAAGTTAAATAGCTTTGATAAGATTGTCCCTGGTGTGTGAAGGATAGTGTTGGTGCGCGGTCCGCTGGTTGGCACGGACTCAGTGGGCGGAAGGGCCTATTTCCGTGTTGTATCTCTAAACTAAAAATAAATTATCTGAATCTTGGATCTTTACTCTTTGCTATTGCTTGTGCCTACGTAAGGTTCTGATTGGAGATTTCTTCAAAGAAATGTACTTGTTTGTTTGTTTTCTAAAAAATTTGATTCAACTGTAAAGTCTTGGTTTTGGAGACAATACACAAGGGGCATGTCACAAAGAATGTAGAGAGAACTGTGGGTTAATTGTTATATAGTATAAAGCACCATTCAAGCTGTTTGCTTTCTGTACTTCAGATGGGTTGTAAAAGCATATGGATTAATCACCCATGCACCTATGGAAGTGCAATGTAGATTTTGTTTATAAATCAAAGTTTGTTTAATCCAAAAGTGGGTAAAGACAAACTCAAAATAAAGCCAATGATTTGATTTTGAAGAATGTCAGAATGGTGCTTGATATATAACACTGTACCCAGAAAGTTTCAGTGTTTAATATTGGTTTCAGACTCTGTTAAGCTAAATTGGAATTCAATAAAAATAATTCGAGCTGCAATTAAAATTCCTTCATTTTCTGAAAGCTGCAAGGGGTGCTTGGAGCTCAGAAGTACCCACAATAACAATGGAGTATTCCAACGCTGTTCAAGTTGTTTTACAAAATGTGCTGAACAGTGATCCTGAAATTGCGGTTTAAGTCTGCCCTCCGATTTTCAGGGACTTTGACATTCAAAGCCTATCAATGTTTTTTCAAAGGATTACACAAAAATTCATTTAAACTCCATGACCTTGCAGTTGCATCAAGAACATCAACCTTTAGTTAAAAGCCTGCAAGATTCCAACAAAACCACACACATTATGCAATACAAGGCTTTAATGTTATTAACCTCTCTGTAACCTGCCTTGCCTGAATGCTTTTTGGGTATCTACTGTTGTAAATGTTTTCAGTATGTAACTTCCTCCTTATTTTCCACATTCTTCTTTTTTATGCCATTCTCTCAACCAGAAGAGAGAATAAACTCTCAATATTTTTTGTTTTCTTCACTCGGTCATGTCACTGACTTCCATAAATAAATTTGTGGGTTGGCAACACTTACCATTTAAGAATATTATTGGAGTACAAATACTAGGCAGGTCATATTTAACATTTTATATCCTTATTCTATTAAATCATTAAAACTAAATTATGTTGTTTTAAAAATGCGAGAATGTTTTTTTTTTTTTAATTTTTGATCAATGAGTTGTGCAAGAGGCTTATATCGTCCACTCATATAACCATTACAGCACGGAAACAGGCCATCTCAGCCCTTCAAATCCATGCCAAACATTAAAAAATTTTTTTTTTTTTTAAAATAAATACTTCCCCCTAGTCCCATCTACCCGCACTTAGACCATAACCCTCCATTCCTTTCCCGTCCATATACCCATCTAATCTATTTTTAAAGGATAAAATCGAACCTGCCTCCACCACTTCCACTGGAAGCTCATTCCACACAGCTACCACTCTCTGAGTAAAGAAGTCCCCCCTAATGTTACCCCTAAATTTCTGTCCCTTAATTCTCAAGTCATGTCCCATTGTTTGAATCTTCCATACTCTCAATGGAAAAAGCTTATCCACATCAACTCTGACTAACCCGCTCATAATTTTAAAGATCTCTATCAAGTCCCCTCTAAACCATCTGCGCTCCAAAGAATAAAGACCTAACTTGTTCAACCTTTCTCTGTAACTTAGTTGCTGAAACCCAGGCAACATTCTAGTAAATCTCCTCTGTACTCTCTCTATTTTGTTGACATCCTTCCTATAATTAGGCGACCAAAATTGTACTCCATACTCCAGAATTGGCCTCACCAATGCCTTGTACAATTTAAACATTACATCCCAACTTCTATATTCAATGCTCTGATTTATAAAGGACAGCACACCAAAAGCTTTCTTTACCACGCTATCTACATGAGATTCCACCTTCAGGGAACTATGCACAGTTATTCCTAGATCCCTCTGTTCAACTGCATTCCTCAATTCTCTACCATTTACCATGTACGTCCTATTTTGATTTGTCCTGCCGAGATGTAGTACCTCAAATTTAACAGCATTAAACTCCATCTGCCATCTTTCAGCCCACTCTTCCAAATGGCCTAAATCTCTCTGTAGACTTTGAAAATCTACTTAATTATCCACCACACCACCTATCTTAGTATCATCTGCATACTTACTAATCCAATTTTCCACACCATCATCCTGATCATTGTTGTACATGACAAACAACAGTGGACCCAACACAGACCCCTGAGGCACCCCACTAGTCACCGGCCACCAACCTGACAAACAGCCATCCACCATTACTCTTTGGCATATCCCATTCAGCCACTGTTGAATCCATCTTGCTACTCCACCATTAATACCCAACAATTTAATCTTCTTAACCAACCTTCCATGAGGAACCTTGTCAAAGGCCTTACTGAAGTCCATATAGACAACATCCACTGCTTTACCCTCATCAATTTCCCTAGTATCCTCTTCGAAAAATTCTAGAAGATTAGTCAAACATGACCTTCCAGGCACAAATCCATGTTGACTGTTCCTAATCAGACCCTGCTTATCCAGATGCTTATATATATTATCTCTAAGTATCCTTTCCATTAATTTGTCCACAACTGACGTCAAACTAACAGGTCTATAATTGCTAGGTTTACTCTTAGAACCCTTTTTAAACAACGGAACAACATGCACAATACGCCAATCCTCCGGCACTATTCCCGTTTCTAATGACATTTGAAATATTTCTGTCATAGCCCCTGCTATTTCTACACTAACTTCCCTCAATGTCCTAGGGAATATCCTGTCAGGACCTGGAGACTTATCCGTTTTCATATTTTTCAAAAGTGTCCACACCTCCTCTTCTTTGAATCTCATAGTTTCCATTGCTACTCTGCTTGTTTCCCTTACCTCATATAATTCCATATCCTTCTCCTTGGTGAATACCAAAGAAAAGAAATTGTTCAATATCTCCCCCATCTCTTTTGGCTCTGCAGATAGCTGTCCACTCTGACTCTCTAATGGACCAATTTTATTCCTTGTTATCCTTTTGCTATTAATATAGCTGTAGAAACCCTTTGGATTTACTTTCACCTTATTGCCAAAGCAACCTCATATCTTCTTTTAGATTTTTTAATTTCTTTCTTAATATTCTTTTTACATTCTTTATACTCCTCAAGCACCTCATTTACTCCATGCTGCCTATAATTATTGTAGATCTCTCTCTTTTTCCGATTTCCCTTGAAAACCATGGCTCTTTCCAATTTTTACTATTTCCTTTCAACCGAACAGGGACATAAAGATTCTGTACTCTTAAATTTTCACCTTTAAATGTCCTCCATTTCTCTTCTACATCCTTCCCATAAAACAACATGTCCCAATTCACTCCTTTTAAATCCTTTCGCATCTCCTCAAAGTTAGCCTTTCTCCAATCAAAAATCTCAACCATAGGTCCAGTTCTGACCCTCTCCATAATTATATTGAAACTAATGGTATTGTGATCACTGGACCCGAAGTGCTCCCCGACGCATACCTCCGCCACCTGCCCTGTCTCATTTCCTAACAGGAGGTCCAGCACTGCCCCTTCTCTGGTAGGTACCTCTATGTATTGCTGCAAAAAACTATCCTGCACACATTTTACAAACTCCAAACCATCCAGCCCTTTTACAGAATGTGTTTCCCAGTCTATGTGTGGAAAATTGAAATCTCCCACAATCACTACCTTGTGCTTACTACTAATATCTGCTATCTCCTTACATATTTGCTCTTCCAATTCTCGCTCCCCATTTGGCGGTCTATAATACACCCCTATAAGTGTTGCTACACCTTTCCCAGTTCTCAGCTCCACCCAAATAGCCTCCCTAGACGAGCCCTCTAATCTATCCTGCCAAAGCACTGCTGTAATATCTTCCTTGACAAGCAATGCAACACCCCCACCTCTTGCCCCTCCAATTCTATCACCCCTGAAGCAACGAAAACCTGGAATATTTAGTTTCCAATCACAGCCCTCCTGCAACCATGTTTCACTGATCGCCACAACATCATACTTCCAGGTGTCACTCCAGACTCTAAGCTCATCCACCGTTCTTACAATGCTCCTAGCATTAAAATATACACATTTAAGAAACCCACCACCACTTATTCTCTTTTTATTATCTTTTTCTTCTTTCTCCCCTACATTTTGGGTCTGAGTGCTTCCCTTCTCTGCCTCCTGCCTCCCACATTTTCTACTATCTTTCTCTATTTGAGTCCCTCCCCCAACCGTTCTAGTTTAAAGTCTCCCCAGTAGCCTTTGCAAATCTCCCCGCCAGGATATTGGTTCCCCTCGGGTTCAAGTGCAACCCGTCTTTTCTGTACAGGTCACACCTTCCCCAAAAGAGGTCCCAATGATCCAGAAATTTGAATCCCTGCCCGCTGCACCAGTTCCTCAGCCACGAATTTATCCTCCACCTCATTTCATTCCTACTCTCATTGTCGCGTGGCACAGGTAGTAATCCTGAGATTATTACCTTTGCAGACCTTCTCCTTAACTCTCCTCCCAACTCCCTAAATTCTCCTTTCAGGACCTCTTCTCTTTTTCTGCGTATGTCATTGGTACCTATATGTTCCACAACCTCAGGCTCCTCTCCCTCCGATTTCAGGATATCTTGGACGCGTTCAGACACATCCCTGACCCTGGCACCAGGGAGGCAAACTACCATCCGGGTCTCCTGACTGCGTCCACAGAATCGCCTATCCGACCCCACTATGATTTTCATTGCTGTATATGTGACCTGCTCAAATTATGAGGACACCTTACCTTTGTTGATATTGTATTGGAACTAAGTGCAGATCAAAGCATCTGTCTATTGGTGCATAAGTATATGTTAAGAGTTGAGGAGAAGGTGACGGAGTGGAATAAATTACATGAACAGGCCATATTTTAAGGATCAAAAACAGAACATTCTGGGTTATTTTGGAGCAAATTGCAGTAGTTCTATTGGCTGCTGGCTATGGGTTTTTTGGGCAGCACAGGGGCGCAGCAGTAGAGTTGCTGCTTTGCAGCGCCAGAAACCCAGGTCCGATCCCGACTATGGGTGCTGCCTGCATGGATTTTGTACATTCTCCATGTGACCACATGGGTTTTCTCCGGGTGCTCCAGTTTTGATACGATACGATAGAATTATCCCAGGAGGGAAATTGATCTGCCAACAGTCATAAAAACACAAAATACATGAAACATGAAATTAAAGTGATGAGTGGAAAGGACTGGGGATGTGCAAAGATTGGGGAGAGGGGGGGGATGGGTGGGTGAGGGGAGTTAGTCTAACCCATGACAGAAGGAGGAGAATGTAGATGATATATGCATGTGCCTTTAACATAGTGACCTCATACCTACTAACCACTCCCCATATCACAAGTATAACTACAACCTCCCCACCCACAGATCGCTCTCTAGTTCCTGTGACAGACCACGTACAGTTAGTGCAATATGTAATGCTCCAGTATGAATAAAGATAGTAAAGTAACGATGCCTCGTTATAGATTCTTTACATGGTGTCAAACCACTTACCTTGCGCCTCCTGTCTATCGGTTTATCATTTAATTTTGTCCCAGTTTTTTGTTTCCCCCGCCCTCCCATTTCTTTGTTATGGCCACTTCTGCCCGTAAGCCTGATGTGCTCGTTTTCGATTTGGACATCGCCCTTCGATGGGACGTATTCAAATGTGACTTTGAACACTATGTCACGATCGCTCATCCTGCCGCCACCGCTGATCTCAAAGCCTCTCTGCTTCTCAACTTGGCTGGTCCCGAGGCCCTGACTCGCTCTGACTTCTTCGTCTACGCTGATGGAGAATCTGCTCGGGACCCGGTATGTCTGGTGGCTAAGTTTAATGCTATTTGTGATATTCCAACAAACTGCATCTTAGAACGTTTTAAACTGTTCGCGCGGCGTCAGCTCCCTGGGGAATCTGCTGAGAACTATGTCTCTGCGCTGCGACACCTGGCCAGGCGCTGCCGCCTCCACACGTGGACCCCCGATGAGATTATCAGGGACCTTCTGGTTTACGGTCTCCGCGATGATAAGCTCAGGGCCGAACTTCTGCGCAAGCCCGATCTGACTTTCAACGATGCGATGCACGCCACCCGCTTAGCTGAAGCTGTCACCTCGGCGGTGTCACCGGCTGAACAGGCGATTAACTTTGCCAGCACTTCCAGTCATCTCATGAACACGCCCCGGTTGCGGCCCCCGGGGTCGCTCGCTGCTCAAGGGGGACGTGCCCCGGGGTTCGGTACTGCTCCCGGGGGAGGTGCCCGGCAAAGGTGCCCTAATTGCAACTTCACCACTCATCAATACAATGTGTGCCCTGCCTTAGGTAAAACGTGCAATGTCTGCAAGAAATTGAACCATTTCGCTGCGGCCTGTCGCTCCCGTGGGAAGCCTGTCGCTGCTCGGAGTGGAAATTTAAACAACCTTCTACAAACTGATAGTGAGCTCAGCTCCCAGTGCTATTTCGACGAACAGTCTGTTTCTGAATCCGACTCCTCTCAGGGGGAGAACAGCTTGTATACTGTGTTGGGCGCACCTGCTATGATAACGGACCCTTCTGTGCGAGTCACTGTGAACAACTCGACCTTCACTGCTAAGATTGACACGGGGGCGGTTGCGAACGTTATGTCAACATCTCTCTTCAAACAGATAAGGACTAATGAGCAGATTTTTTCTCAGAACTCAACCTTGCATGCCTATGGGGGGGGGGGGGGATTCTTACTCCTGTGGGCAAGGCCACGCTACGCTGTAAGATACTAGAGACCTCTCGGCCCCTCACCTTCTATCCCCTCGACCAAAAATGCATTCCCCTGCTGGGTATCCGGGCATGCCAGGAAATGGGCCTGGTATTCTTCCACCGTGACATCCACCAGGTGCATGCCCTCATGGACCCGCTGGCTGATTATCCCGACCGCTTTGATGATGAGCTAGGCAAACTACCCTGCAGCTACAAGATTGTAGTGGACCGTAAGGTCGATCCAGTGGTCAATGCACCTCACCGTGTCTCCTTCGCCATGAAGGACAAAGTGCAGTCGACACTACACAGTATGATACAAATGGGCATCCTAAAGGCGGTCATCGAGCCCACCAGGTGGGTCTCTTCCATGGTTGTTGCTGCGAAAAAGGACAAGAGCGAGATACGCATCTGCATCAACCCCAAAGACCTCAACCTGGCCATTAGACGCCCGCACTACCCTATGAGAACGGTAGAAGAAGTCGCTGCACAGGTTGGTCCGGCAACGGTTTTTTTCTGTCCTCGATGCCAAAAGCTCCTTCTGGCAGATACCACTGGACGAGCAGTCGTCCATTTTGACAACTTTCGCCACCCCCTACGGAAGGTTTCGGTTTCTCCGAATGCCATTCGGAATCAACTCTGCCAGCGAGGTATTCCAACAGACAATGGAGCAGTTGTTTTCAGGTCTACCGTGCGCCATCATTGTTGACGACATCCTCGTTTACGGTAAGGACGTTGCCGAACACGATGTCAACCTCCGCCAGGTCCTGGACCGGGCCCGGCAAATCAACTTGAAACTGAACCCCAAGAAGTGCCGATTCCGCGTCCCCGAGGTCACCTACGTTGGACATGTATTCACCGCCGAGGGGTTAAAGCCAGACCCGCAAAAAAACGGCTGCCATTTCAGGGATGCCTTCTCCTACTGATGTGGCAGGCCTACAACGCTTCCTGGGCTTGGTAAACTACCTGGGGAAGTTCATCCCCGACCTCAGCGAGCTCAGCGCTCCCCTGAGGGATTTGATAAAAAAGGACACGTCCTGGGCTTGGTTCCCCACCACCAGAAAGCATTCGACATTCTTAAGTCAAAGCTAATCAGCACCCCCACACTCAAGTTTTTTGACCTGCAGCGTCCCATTGTCCTCACCTGTGACGCCTCTCAGTTCGAACTCGGTGCCGCCTGTCTCCAGGTCCATGACGGCCTACAGTTGCCTGTCTCCTTCGCATCCCGCACCATGACCGTCACCGAACAGCACTACGCGCAGATTGAGAAGGAGCTACTGGCCGTCGTGTTTGCCTGCTCCAAGTTCAGAGACTACATCCTGGGCAACACTTTCACCATTGAAACTGACCACCAGCCACTTGTCACCATCCTCAACAAGTCGATCCATGCCGCCTCATCACGCCTGCAGCGCATGATGCTGCAGCTCCAAAGCTTCACGTTCACTGTGGTTTATCGTAAGGGCAAGGACATGTTCGTGGCCTACACGTTGTCTCGCGCCCCGCTAACGTCCACCGTTCGCCACCCATATGAGATGTCTGATCTAATGGTGCTCCAAATGAACATCGTCCCTTCACAGCAGATGAAGTCCCTAGTTGAACACACTACCAATGACCCTGCCCTGCAACAGCTGTCTGCCGTCATCCAGCGGGGCTGGCCCGACCGTCGTTCCGCACTGCCGGCTGGCGCCGTGCCCTACTTCCTGGTCCGTGATGAGCTCGTACTACACGACGGCGTGGTGGTGAAGGGTCACAAGGTGGTGGTGCCCGCGGCGCTGCACGACCACTATTTTCAAGTCGCTCACCGCGGTCATCCTGGGGCCGAAGCCACCGTGTCTCTCGCCCGGAGCCAGTTCTATTGGCCGGGTATGGCCAAATACATCCGGGAGAGGGTCTCCTCGTGTTCCACCTGCAACAGCCTCGCCCCCCACCAGCAGCGTCAGCCGCTTCTGCAGCAGCCCGCGCCCGAACTGCCCTGGATGGCGCTTGCCGCCGACATTTTCGAGTGGCGAGGCAAACATTTCCTGGTTCTCGTTGACTCCTACTCCAGCTGGTTTGTGGTCGACCGGCTGCACTCCCTAACCTCTTCGGCCATCATCGACAGGTTATACCCTCATTTTGGCACTTTTGGCCCCCCGGCAAGCCTGCAGTCGGACAATGGCAGCCAGTTCACGAGCGCCGAGTTTAAAGCGTTCGCTTCCAGATGGAACTTCCGCCATTTCACCAGCAGCCCGGAGTACCCGCAAAGCAACGGTCTGGCCGAGCGTGCCGTCCGCAGCGCGAAGCACCTGCTGGAACAGTGTGGTGGCATTAACTCCGACTTCCATCTGGCCCTCCTCAACCTCCGCAACATTTCCCGCGACTCCGCCATGGGTTCTCCTGCTCAGCGGCTCATGTCTCGCGCTACCAGGCTCCCGCTCCCGGTGGCCCAGCGCTCCCTCATACCCTCCGTCCTCCCACCTGCGGCGGTTCAGAAATGCATTGCCTTCAGGCACGATGTCCAAAAGCGTTCCCATGACAGGTCCTGCCACCCGCTGCCGCGCCTCTTCCCCGGTCAAGTTGTCCGTATGCAGACCACTTCCGGTCACTCCAAGCTCGCTACTGTCGTCGGCTCAGCTGGGTCGCCCAGGTCCTATCTCGTCGACCATGCGGGAGCCATTTACCGTCGGTCCCGCCAGCACCTTCGGCTCGTCAACGAGCCGCGTCCTCCTGCCGCGGATCCGTTTTCTCCCCCACTGCCGACTTCGCGTCCGGGCGTTGATCTGCCCGTCCTTCCTAACATGCAATGTTCTCCGCCTCCTCAACTCCTTCCGTCCCACCCTGCACCGACTAGTCCTCGCTCGCCTGCCCGCGCTCTGCCCGCTCCTGATCCCGCATCACCTCCGGGTTTGGTGCCGCGGTCTCCTCCGTCTCCTCCCGTTTCCCCCTTTCAGGCTCGTCTGCCCCCATCAGTGCCTCTTCCTCTGCCGGAAGGGAGGATGGCGAGATGCGAACCGGTCGGGACGTCTTGTCAAACCGCCTGTCCGCTATGGCGATTTTGTTTAACTGTCCTAGCGCATGAGCCGTGGTCGCCCTGTCACCATTGTATTTGCCTGTCGTTTCGAAGGGGGAAGATGTAGATGATATATGCATGTGCCTTTAACATAGTGACCTCATACCTACTAACCACTCCCCATATCACAAGTATAACTACAACCTCCCCACCCACAGATCGCTCTCTAGTTCCTGTGACAGACCACGTACAGCTAGTGCAATATGTAATGCTCCAGTATGAATAAAGATAGTAAAGTAACGATGCCTCGTTATAGATTCTTTACAGAGAAGTTGTACAGTTTGATAGCCACAGGGGAAGAGAGGATCTCCTGTGGCGTTTCTGCCCTGCATCTTGGTGGAACCTTTCTGTTGCTGAAGGTACTCCTCAGGTTGACCAGTGTGTCATGGAGGGGGTGAGCTGTATTGTCCAGGATGCTCCACATTTTGAGGAGCATCCTCCCTTCCAAGACACTTCCCATGAATCCAACTCTGCCCCCAGGATGGAGTCAGCCTTCCTGATGAGTCTGCTAATCCTATTGGTGTCGCGCGGCCTTTGCCCTGCTGCCCCAGCACATGGCAGCGAAGAAGATAGCACTAGCTACCACCGATTGGTAGAACATCTGCAGCATCTTACTGCAGATGTTGAAGGAGCAGAGGCTTCTTAAAAAGTACAGCTGGCTCTGTCCCTTCTTGTGCAGGGCCTCAGCGGTCAAGGACCAGTCCAGTTTACTGTCCAAGTACACTCCAAGGTATTGTGAACTGTGTAAAGGAGGAACTGCAGATGCTGCTTTAATCCGAAGATAGACCCAAAATGCTGGAGTAACTCAGCGGGCCAGGCAAGTATCTCTGGTGAGAAGGAATGGGTGGCGTTTCGGGTCGAGACCCTTCTTCAGTCTCCCTGGCAAACTGCACCATCCGCACCATTGATGGAGACAGGGGACAGGGATGTTCCTCCCTTCCTAAAGTCCACCATTAACTCCTTAATCTTGTCAGTGTTGAGCTGCAGGTGATTCAGCCCACACCACTCAACAAAGTCGTTGACTACACCCCTGTATTCAGCTTCTCTCCCCTCACTGATGCAGCCCACAATTGCAGAGGTCATCTGAAAACTTCTGCAGGTGGCAGGAGTCTGAGTTATATCTGAAGTCTGAGTTGTAGATGGTGAACAGGAAGGGAGAGAGGATCATCCCACATTCCAAAGATATGCAGGTTTGTAGGTTCATTGGCTTCTGAAAACTGTCCCTAATGTGTAGGATAGAACAGGTTGGAGGGATATGGACCAAGCGCAGGCAGGTGAGACTAATGTAGGTGGGATATGTTGGCCGGTGTTGGTAAGTTGGGCTGAAGGGCCTGTTTCCATGCTGTATCCCTCTATGACTATGATAGAACTACTGTCCAGGGGATCGTTGGTCGGCATGGAATTGTTGGGCCAAAGGGCCTGTTTCCATGCCGTATCTTCTACAAATAAAACACTCAGTGACAGAACAGCATGGTGGATGCTCTACTCTAACTTCTTATACAACATATTAATCAGAGGACCCCAATTTGCACAGCTAGTGGACCTATTGTCTACTAGCATTAATGAAGGTTTTTATTCTGGAGGTCATCAATGCTCTACTAATGTTAATTCCGACCAGTTGAGATCATTTCCAAAATCTCAAATTCCAAAATTATATATGGTGCTGAATAAATTCTCTCAGCTGAGAAGGGGTTAAGAACATGAAACAACCTTTTCTTTCACAAATCAAAGCTTATAGAAGCATTTAGTATTTTTACAACTGCATTGATACAAGGGAAAACTGAATGCATGTAATGTAAGGATCAGAACTCTAAGATTACCTGTTACACATTTTAAGATGGACATGATTTTTCTCCATATCATTCCAAGTCTGTTTGATATGCATTTTCCAGACTGAGTAAATTTGCTCTGATTCCACGCAATATTAACTGCACAAAGGTGACCTTGGACAGAAGCACATTCATTTAAAAAATTGGCTGGTAAACATACTGCTGGATTCCTCAGCAAAATGAGATTTGATCTGGGCGCTTGGTGAAATTCACGTTAAGCATCACAAATTAACAATAGCTAAGCTGCATGCCATTTGTACAGAGCTGGTCGGGGGGGGGGGGGCAGAGGAACAACTCCAGGACTGTTTGGAGTCTGTAGACCGGGCAATGTTCAAGGACTCGGCAACGGACCTGAACGAATACGCCACAGTCGTTACAGACTTCATTAAGAAGTGTGTGGAGGACTGCATCCCCACCAAAACCTTCCGAGCGTTTCCCAATCAGAAACCTTGGATGAACTTTGAGATCCGCACTCTTCTGAAGTCCAGACACCGGGCATTCATGTCTGATGATACAGTGGTCTACAAGGAGTCCAGATACGACCTTGGTAAGGCCATCAAAAAGGTCAAAAGGGACTTCTGCTCCAAACTGGAGGAAGAGACTGATGTTCGGCGGGCTGTGGCAGGGCCTGAATGCAATCACCTCTTACAAGGCGAAATCAGGAGGCAGCTCGAATGTCGGCGAAACATCACTCCCTGATGAGCTCAATGCGTTTTACGCACGCTTTGATAGGGAGAACACCGATGTGCCTTGCCGAGCCCCCATTCGCTGTGATGGTATTTCAGTCTCAGTCACAGAGGCCGACGTCAGGAAATCCTTCAGAGGGGGTGAACCCTCGAAAAGCGCCTGGACCTGATGGTATACCATGTCGTGTTCTAAAAACCTGTGCGGACCAACTGGCTGGAGTTTTTACAGACATTTTCAACCGCTCACTTCTGAGGTCTGAGGTCCCCACCTGCTTCAAAAGGGCATCAATTATACCAGTGCCCAAGAAGAGTAAGGTAATGTGCCTCAATGACTATCGACCTGTGGCACTAACGCCTGTGATGATGAAGTGCTTTGAGAGGTTGATCATGACGCAGATCAACTCCTACCTCGACAAAAAACCTGGACCCACTGCAGTTCGCTTACCGCCACAACAGATCAACGGTGGATGCGATCTCGCTGGCCCTCCACTCCGCTCTGGACCACTTGGACAACAAAAACTCATATGTCAGGCTGTTATTCATCGATTACAGCTCGGCATTTAACACAATCATCCCCTCCAAGCTGGTTACCAAACTCGCAGAACTGGGTCTCTGCGCATCCCTCTGCAATTGGATCCTTGACTTCCTCACTCTCAGACCACAGTCTGTTCGTATTGGTGGAAATGTGTCAGACTCGATAACAATTAGCACGGGCGCACCTCAAGGCTGCGTGCTCAGCCCCCTGCTGTACTCACTCTATACTCATGACTGCGTAGCCGGACATAGTGCAAACTCTCATCATCAAGTTCTCTGATGACACCACTGTTGTGGGACGTATCACTGATGGGGATGTGTCAGAGTATAGAAGAGAGATCGAGCAACTGTCCATATGGTGCCAGCACAACAACCTGGCCCTCAACACCAGCAAAACCAAGGAACTGATTGTGGACTTTGGAAGGAGTAGGATGGGGACCCACAGTCCCGTTTATATCAACGGGTCGATGGTTGAAAGGGTCAAGAGCTTCAA
>JAXLNO010002128.1:588180-660181 GCA_038087875.1 Malacoraja senta | reverse complement strand
AAAGTGGGTAAAGACAAACTCAAAATAAAGCCAATGATTTGATTTTGAAGAATGTCAGAATGGTGCTTGATATATAACACTGTACCCAGAAAGTTTCAGTGTTTAATATTGGTTTCAGACTCTGTTAAGCTAAATTGGAATTCAATAAAAATAATTCGAGCTGCAATTAAAATTCCTTCATTTTCTGAAAGCTGCAAGGGGTGCTTGGAGCTCAGAAGTACCCACAATAACAATGGAGTATTCCAACGCTGTTCAAGTTGTTTTACAAAATGTGCTGAACAGTGATCCTGAAATTGCGGTTTAAGTCTGCCCTCCGATTTTCAGGGACTTTGACATTCAAAGCCTATCAATGTTTTTTCAAAGGATTACACAAAAATTCATTTAAACTCCATGACCTTGCAGTTGCATCAAGAACATCAACCTTTAGTTAAAAGCCTGCAAGATTCCAACAAAACCACACACATTATGCAATACAAGGCTTTAATGTTATTAACCTCTCTGTAACCTGCCTTGCCTGAATGCTTTTTGGGTATCTACTGTTGTAAATGTTTTCAGTATGTAACTTCCTCCTTATTTTCCACATTCTTCTTTTTTATGCCATTCTCTCAACCAGAAGAGAGAATAAACTCTCAATATTTTTTGTTTTCTTCACTCGGTCATGTCACTGACTTCCATAAATAAATTTGTGGGTTGGCAACACTTACCATTTAAGAATATTATTGGAGTACAAATACTAGGCAGGTCATATTTAACATTTTATATCCTTATTCTATTAAATCATTAAAACTAAATTATGTTGTTTTAAAAATGCGAGAATGTTTTTTTTTTTTAAATTTTTGATCAATGAGTTGTGCAAGAGGCTTATATCGTCCACTCATATAACCATTACAGCACGGAAACAGGCCATCTCAGCCCTTCAAATCCATGCCAAACATTAAATTTTTTTTTTTTTTTTTTAAAATAAATACTTCCCCCTAGTCCCATCTACCCGCACTTAGACCATAACCCTCCATTCCTTTCCCGTCCATATACCCATCTAATCTATTTTTAAAGGATAAAATCGAACCTGCCTCCACCACTTCCACTGGAAGCTCATTCCACACAGCTACCACTCTCTGAGTAAAGAAGTCCCCCCTAATGTTACCCCTAAATTTCTGTCCCTTAATTCTCAAGTCATGTCCCATTGTTTGAATCTTCCATACTCTCAATGGAAAAAGCTTATCCACATCAACTCTGACTAACCCGCTCATAATTTTAAAGATCTCTATCAAGTCCCCTCTAAACCATCTGCGCTCCAAAGAATAAAGACCTAACTTGTTCAACCTTTCTCTGTAACTTAGTTGCTGAAACCCAGGCAACATTCTAGTAAATCTCCTCTGTACTCTCTCTATTTTGTTGACATCCTTCCTATAATTAGGCGACCAAAATTGTACTCCATACTCCAGAATTGGCCTCACCAATGCCTTGTACAATTTAAACATTACATCCCAACTTCTATATTCAATGCTCTGATTTATAAAGGACAGCACACCAAAAGCTTTCTTTACCACGCTATCTACATGAGATTCCACCTTCAGGGAACTATGCACAGTTATTCCTAGATCCCTCTGTTCAACTGCATTCCTCAATTCTCTACCATTTACCATGTACGTCCTATTTTGATTTGTCCTGCCGAGATGTAGTACCTCAAATTTAACAGCATTAAACTCCATCTGCCATCTTTCAGCCCACTCTTCCAAATGGCCTAAATCTCTCTGTAGACTTTGAAAATCTACTTAATTATCCACCACACCACCTATCTTAGTATCATCTGCATACTTACTAATCCAATTTTCCACACCATCATCCTGATCATTGTTGTACATGACAAACAACAGTGGACCCAACACAGACCCCTGAGGCACCCCCACTAGTCACCGGCCACCAACCTGACAAACAGCCATCCACCATTACTCTTTGGCATATCCCATTCAGCCACTGTTGAATCCATCTTGCTACTCCACCATTAATACCCAACAATTTAATCTTCTTAACCAACCTTCCATGAGGAACCTTGTCAAAGGCCTTACTGAAGTCCATATAGACAACATCCACTGCTTTACCCTCATCAATTTCCCTAGTAACCTCTTCGAAAAATTCTAGAAGATTAGTCAAACATGACCTTCCAGGCCACAAATCCATGTTGACTGTTCCTAATCAGACCCTGCTTATCCAGATGCTTATATATATTATCTCTAAGTATCCTTTCCATTAATTTGTCCACAACTGACGTCAAACTAACAGGTCTATAATTGCTAGGTTTACTCTTAGAACCCTTTTTAAACAACGGAACAACATGCACAATACGCCAATCCTCCGGCACTATTCCCGTTTCTAATGACATTTGAAATATTTCTGTCATAGCCCCTGCTATTTCTACACTAACTTCCCTCAATGTCCTAGGGAATATCCTGTCAGGACCTGGAGACTTATCCGTTTTCATATTTTTCAAAAGTGTCCACACCTCCTCTTCTTTGAATCTCATAGTTTCCATTGCTACTCTGCTTGTTTCCCTTACCTCATATAATTCCATATCCTTCTCCTTGGTGAATACCAAAGAAAAGAAATTGTTCAATATCTCCCCCATCTCTTTTGGCTCTGCAGATAGCTGTCCACTCTGACTCTCTAATGGACCAATTTTATTCCTTGTTATCCTTTTGCTATTAATATAGCTGTAGAAACCCTTTGGATTTACTTTCACCTTATTGCCAAAGCAACCTCATATCTTCTTTTAGATTTTTTAATTTCTTTCTTAATATTCTTTTTACATTCTTTATACTCCTCAAGCACCTCATTTACTCCATGCTGCCTATAATTATTGTAGATCTCTCTCTTTTTCCGATTTCCCTTGAAAACCATGGCTCTTTCCAATTTTTACTATTTCCTTTCAACCGAACAGGGACATAAAGATTCTGTACTCTTAAATTTTCACCTTTAAATGTCCTCCATTTCTCTTCTACATCCTTCCCATAAAACAACATGTCCCAATTCACTCCTTTTAAATCCTTTCGCATCTCCTCAAAGTTAGCCTTTCTCCAATCAAAAATCTCAACCATAGGTCCAGTTCTGACCCTCTCCATAATTATATTGAAACTAATGGTATTGTGATCACTGGACCCGAAGTGCTCCCCGACGCATACCTCCGCCACCTGCCCTGTCTCATTTCCTAACAGGAGGTCCAGCACTGCCCCTTCTCTGGTAGGTACCTCTATGTATTGCTGCAAAAAACTATCCTGCACACATTTTACAAACTCCAAACCATCCAGCCCTTTTACAGAATGTGTTTCCCAGTCTATGTGTGGAAAATTGAAATCTCCCACAATCACTACCTTGTGCTTACTACTAATATCTGCTATCTCCTTACATATTTGCTCTTCCAATTCTCGCTCCCCATTTGGCGGTCTATAATACACCCCTATAAGTGTTGCTACACCTTTCCCAGTTCTCAGCTCCACCCAAATAGCCTCCCTAGACGAGCCCTCTAATCTATCCTGCCAAAGCACTGCTGTAATATCTTCCTTGACAAGCAATGCAACACCCCCACCTCTTGCCCCTCCAATTCTATCACCCCTGAAGCAACGAAAACCTGGAATATTTAGTTTCCAATCACAGCCCTCCTGCAACCATGTTTCACTGATCGCCACAACATCATACTTCCAGGTGTCACTCCAGACTCTAAGCTCATCCACCGTTCTTACAATGCTCCTAGCATTAAAATATACACATTTAAGAAACCCACCACCACTTATTCTCTTTTTATTATCTTTTTCTTCTTTCTCCCCTACATTTTGGGTCTGAGTGCTTCCCTTCTCTGCCTCCTGCCTCCCACATTTTCTACTATCTTTCTCTATTTGAGTCCCTCCCCCAACCGTTCTAGTTTAAAGTCTCCCCAGTAGCCTTTGCAAATCTCCCCGCCAGGATATTGGTTCCCCTCGGGTTCAAGTGCAACCCGTCTTTTCTGTACAGGTCACACCTTCCCCAAAAGAGGTCCCAATGATCCAGAAATTTGAATCCCTGCCCGCTGCACCAGTTCCTCAGCCACGAATTTATCCTCCACCTCATTTCATTCCTACTCTCATTGTCGCGTGGCACAGGTAGTAATCCTGAGATTATTACCTTTGCAGACCTTCTCCTTAACTCTCCTCCCAACTCCCTAAATTCTCCTTTCAGGACCTCTTCTCTTTTTCTGCGTATGTCATTGGTACCTATATGTTCCACAACCTCAGGCTCCTCTCCCTCCGATTTCAGGATATCTTGGACGCGTTCAGACACATCCCTGACCCTGGCACCAGGGAGGCAAACTACCATCCGGGTCTCCTGACTGCGTCCACAGAATCGCCTATCCGACCCCACTATGATTTTCATTGCTGTATATGTGACCTGCTCAAATTATGAGGACACCTTACCTTTGTTGATATTGTATTGGAACTAAGTGCAGATCAAAGCATCTGTCTATTGGTGCATAAGTATATGTTAAGAGTTGAGGAGAAGGTGACGGAGTGGAATAAATTACATGAACAGGCCATATTTTAAGGATCAAAAACAGAACATTCTGGGTTATTTTGGAGCAAATTGCAGTAGTTCTATTGGCTGCTGGCTATGGGTTTTTTGGGCAGCACAGGGGCGCAGCAGTAGAGTTGCTGCTTTGCAGCGCCAGAAACCCAGGTCCGATCCCGACTATGGGTGCTGCCTGCATGGATTTTGTACATTCTCCATGTGACCACATGGGTTTTCTCCGGGTGCTCCAGTTTTGATACGATACGATAGAATTATCCCAGGAGGGAAATTGATCTGCCAACAGTCATAAAAACACAAAATACATGAAACATGAAATTAAAGTGATGAGTGGAAAGGACTGGGGATGTGCAAAGATTGGGGAGAGGGGGGGGATGGGTGGGTGAGGGGAGTTAGTCTAACCCATGACAGAAGGAGGAGAATGTAGATGATATATGCATGTGCCTTTAACATAGTGACCTCATACCTACTAACCACTCCCCATATCACAAGTATAACTACAACCTCCCCACCCACAGATCGCTCTCTAGTTCCTGTGACAGACCACGTACAGTTAGTGCAATATGTAATGCTCCAGTATGAATAAAGATAGTAAAGTAACGATGCCTCGTTATAGATTCTTTACATGGTGTCAAACCACTTACCTTGCGCCTCCTGTCTATCGGTTTATCATTTAATTTTGTCCCAGTTTTTTGTTTCCCCCGCCCTCCCATTTCTTTGTTATGGCCACTTCTGCCCGTAAGCCTGATGTGCTCGTTTTCGATTTGGACATCGCCCTTCGATGGGACGTATTCAAATGTGACTTTGAACACTATGTCACGATCGCTCATCCTGCCGCCACCGCTGATCTCAAAGCCTCTCTGCTTCTCAACTTGGCTGGTCCCGAGGCCCTGACTCGCTCTGACTTCTTCGTCTACGCTGATGGAGAATCTGCTCGGGACCCGGTATGTCTGGTGGCTAAGTTTAATGCTATTTGTGATATTCCAACAAACTGCATCTTAGAACGTTTTAAACTGTTCGCGCGGCGTCAGCTCCCTGGGGAATCTGCTGAGAACTATGTCTCTGCGCTGCGACACCTGGCCAGGCGCTGCCGCCTCCACACGTGGACCCCCGATGAGATTATCAGGGACCTTCTGGTTTACGGTCTCCGCGATGATAAGCTCAGGGCCGAACTTCTGCGCAAGCCCGATCTGACTTTCAACGATGCGATGCACGCCACCCGCTTAGCTGAAGCTGTCACCTCGGCGGTGTCACCGGCTGAACAGGCGATTAACTTTGCCAGCACTTCCAGTCATCTCATGAACACGCCCCGGTTGCGGCCCCCGGGGTCGCTCGCTGCTCAAGGGGGACGTGCCCCGGGGTTCGGTACTGCTCCCGGGGGAGGTGCCCGGCAAAGGTGCCCTAATTGCAACTTCACCACTCATCAATACAATGTGTGCCCTGCCTTAGGTAAAACGTGCAATGTCTGCAAGAAATTGAACCATTTCGCTGCGGCCTGTCGCTCCCGTGGGAAGCCTGTCGCTGCTCGGAGTGGAAATTTAAACAACCTTCTACAAACTGATAGTGAGCTCAGCTCCCAGTGCTATTTCGACGAACAGTCTGTTTCTGAATCCGACTCCTCTCAGGGGGAGAACAGCTTGTATACTCTGTTGGGCGCACCTGCTATGATAACGGACCCTTCTGTGCGAGTCACTGTGAACAACTCGACCTTCACTGCTAAGATTGACACGGGGGCGGTTGCGAACGTTATGTCAACATCTCTCTTCAAACAGATAAGGACTAATGAGCAGATTTTTTCTCAGAACTCAACCTTGCATGCCTATGGGGGGGGGGGGGATTCTTACTCCTGTGGGCAAGGCCACGCTACGCTGTAAGATACTAGAGACCTCTCGGCCCCTCACCTTCTATCCCCTCGACCAAAAATGCATTCCCCTGCTGGGTATCCGGGCATGCCAGGAAATGGGCCTGGTATTCTTCCACCGTGACATCCACCAGGTGCATGCCCTCATGGACCCGCTGGCTGATTATCCCGACCGCTTTGATGATGAGCTAGGCAAACTACCCTGCAGCTACAAGATTGTAGTGGACCGTAAGGTCGATCCAGTGGTCAATGCACCTCACCGTGTCTCCTTCGCCATGAAGGACAAAGTGCAGTCGACACTACACAGTATGATACAAATGGGCATCCTAAAGGCGGTCATCGAGCCCACCAGGTGGGTCTCTTCCATGGTTGTTGCTGCGAAAAAGGACAAGAGCGAGATACGCATCTGCATCAACCCCAAAGACCTCAACCTGGCCATTAGACGCCCGCACTACCCTATGAGAACGGTAGAAGAAGTCGCTGCACAGGTTGGTCCGGCAACGGTTTTTTCTGTCCTCGATGCCAAAAGCTCCTTCTGGCAGATACCACTGGACGAGCAGTCGTCCATTTTGACAACTTTCGCCACCCCCTACGGAAGGTTTCGGTTTCTCCGAATGCCATTCGGAATCAACTCTGCCAGCGAGGTATTCCAACAGACAATGGAGCAGTTGTTTTCAGGTCTACCGTGCGCCATCATTGTTGACGACATCCTCGTTTACGGTAAGGACGTTGCCGAACACGATGTCAACCTCCGCCAGGTCCTCGACCGGGCCCGGCAAATCAACTTGAAACTGAACCCCAAGAAGTGCCGATTCCGCGTCCCCGAGGTCACCTACGTTGGACATGTATTCACCGCCGAGGGGTTAAAGCCAGACCCGCAAAAAACGGCTGCCATTTCAGGGATGCCTTCTCCTACTGATGTGGCAGGCCTACAACGCTTCCTGGGCTTGGTAAACTACCTGGGGAAGTTCATCCCCGACCTCAGCGAGCTCAGCGCTCCCCTGAGGGATTTGATAAAAAAGGACACGTCCTGGGCTTGGTTCCCCACCACCAGAAAGCATTCGACATTCTTAAGTCAAAGCTAATCAGCACCCCCACACTCAAGTTTTTTGACCTGCAGCGTCCCATTGTCCTCACCTGTGACGCCTCTCAGTTCGAACTCGGTGCCGCCTGTCTCCAGGTCCATGACGGCCTACAGTTGCCTGTCTCCTTCGCATCCCGCACCATGACCGTCACCGAACAGCACTACGCGCAGATTGAGAAGGAGCTACTGGCCGTCGTGTTTGCCTGCTCCAAGTTCAGAGACTACATCCTGGGCAACACTTTCACCATTGAAACTGACCACCAGCCACTTGTCACCATCCTCAACAAGTCGATCCATGCCGCCTCATCACGCCTGCAGCGCATGATGCTGCAGCTCCAACGCTTCACGTTCACTGTGGTTTATCGTAAGGGCAAGGACATGTTCGTGGCCTACACGTTGTCTCGCGCCCCGCTAACGTCCACCGTTCGCCACCCATATGAGATGTCTGATCTAATGGTGCTCCAAATGAACATCGTCCCTTCACAGCAGATGAAGTCCCTAGTTGAACACACTACCAATGACCCTGCCCTGCAACAGCTGTCTGCCGTCATCCAGCGGGGCTGGCCCGACCGTCGTTCCGCACTGCCGGCTGGCGCCGTGCCCTACTTCCTGGTCCGTGATGAGCTCGTACTACACGACGGCGTGGTGGTGAAGGGTCACAAGGTGGTGGTGCCCGCGGCGCTGCACGACCACTATTTTCAAGTCGCTCACCGCGGTCATCCTGGGGCCGAAGCCACCGTGTCTCTCGCCCGGAGCCAGTTCTATTGGCCGGGTATGGCCAAATACATCCGGGAGAGGGTCTCCTCGTGTTCCACCTGCAACAGCCTCGCCCCCCACCAGCAGCGTCAGCCGCTTCTGCAGCAGCCCGCGCCCGAACTGCCCTGGATGGCGCTTGCCGCCGACATTTTCGAGTGGCGAGGCAAACATTTCCTGGTTCTCGTTGACTCCTACTCCAGCTGGTTTGTGGTCGACCGGCTGCACTCCCTAACCTCTTCGGCCATCATCGACAGGTTATACCCTCATTTTGGCACTTTTGGCCCCCCGGCAAGCCTGCAGTCGGACAATGGCAGCCAGTTCACGAGCGCCGAGTTTAAAGCGTTCGCTTCCAGATGGAACTTCCGCCATTTCACCAGCAGCCCGGAGTACCCGCAAAGCAACGGTCTGGCCGAGCGTGCCGTCCGCAGCGCGAAGCACCTGCTGGAACAGTGTGGTGGCATTAACTCCGACTTCCATCTGGCCCTCCTCAACCTCCGCAACATTTCCCGCGACTCCGCCATGGGTTCTCCTGCTCAGCGGCTCATGTCTCGCGCTACCAGGCTCCCGCTCCCGGTGGCCCAGCGCTCCCTCATACCCTCCGTCCTCCCACCTGCGGCGGTTCAGAAATGCATTGCCTTCAGGCACGATGTCCAAAAGCGTTCCCATGACAGGTCCTGCCACCCGCTGCCGCGCCTCTTCCCCGGTCAAGTTGTCCGTATGCAGACCACTTCCGGTCACTCCAAGCTCGCTACTGTCGTCGGCTCAGCTGGGTCGCCCAGGTCCTATCTCGTCGACCATGCGGGAGCCATTTACCGTCGGTCCCGCCAGCACCTTTGGCTCGTCAACGAGCCGCGTCCTCCTGCCGCGGATCCGTTTTCTCCCCCACTGCCGACTTCGCGTCCGGGCGTTGATCTGCCCGTCCTTCCTAACATGCAATGTTCTCCGCCTCCTCAACTCCTTCCGTCCCACCCTGCACCGACTAGTCCTCGCTCGCCTGCCCGCGCTCTGCCCGCTCCTGATCCCGCATCACCTCCGGGTTTGGTGCCGCGGTCTCCTCCGTCTCCTCCCGTTTCCCCCTTTCAGGCTCGTCTGCCCCCATCAGTGCCTCTTCCTCCTGCCGGAAGGGAGGATGGCGAGATGCGAACCCGGTCGGGACGTCTTGTCAAACCGCCTGTCCGCTATGGCGATTTTGTTTAACTGTCCTAGCGCATGAGCCGTGGTCGCCCTGTCACCATTGTATTTGCCTGTCGTTTCGAAGGGGAAGGATGTAGATGATATATGCATGTGCCTTTAACATAGTGACCTCATACCTACTAACCACTCCCCATATCACAAGTATAACTACAACCTCCCCACCCACAGATCGCTCTCTAGTTCCTGTGACAGACCACGTACAGCTAGTGCAATATGTAATGCTCCAGTATGAATAAAGATAGTAAAGTAACGATGCCTCGTTATAGATTCTTTACAGAGAAGTTGTACAGTTTGATAGCCACAGGGAAGAAGGATCTCCTGTGGCGTTCTGCCCTGCATCTTGGTGGAACCTTTCTGTTGCTGAAGGTACTCCTCAGGTTGACCAGTGTGTCATGGAGGGGGTGAGCTGTATTGTCCAGGATGCTCCACATTTTGAGGAGCATCCTCCCTTCCAAGACCACTTCCCATGAATCCAACTCTGCCCCCAGGATGGAGTCAGCCTTCCTGATGAGTCTGCTAATCCTATTGGTGTCCGCGGCCTTTGCCCTGCTGCCCCAGCACATGGCAGCGAAGAAGATAGCACTAGCTACCACCGATTGGTAGAACATCTGCAGCATCTTACTGCAGATGTTGAAGGAGCAGAGGCTTCTTAAAAAGTACAGCTGGCTCTGTCCCTTCTTGTGCAGGGCCTCAGCGGTCAAGGACCAGTCCAGTTTACTGTCCAAGTACACTCCAAGGTATTTGAACTGTGTAAGGAGGAACTGCAGATGCTGCTTTAATCCGAAGATAGACCCAAAATGCTGGAGTAACTCAGCGGGCCAGGCAGTATCTCTGGTGAGAAGGAATGGGTGGCGTTTCGGGTCGAGACCCTTCTTCAGTCTCCCTGGCAAACTGCACATCCGCACCATTGATGGAGACAGGGGACAGGGATGTTCCTCCCTTCCTAAAGTCCACCATTAACTCCTTAATCTTGTCAGTGTTGAGCTGCAGGTGATTCAGCCCACACCACTCAACAAAGTCGTTGACTACACCCCTGTATTCAGCTTCTCTCCCTCACTGATGCAGCCCACAATTGCAGAGTCATCTGAAAACTTCTGCAGGTGGCAGGAGTCTGAGTTATATCTGAAGTCTGAGTTGTAGATGGTGAACAGGAAGGGAGAGAGGATCATCCCACATTCCAAAGATATGCAGGTTTGTAGGTTCA
This sequence comes from Malacoraja senta, assembly GCA_038087875.1. Lineage (NCBI taxonomy): Eukaryota > Metazoa > Chordata > Chondrichthyes > Rajiformes > Rajidae > Malacoraja > Malacoraja senta. Next base: position 649,528 of record JAXLNO010002128.1, on the reverse strand, counting down.
TTGGCTTCTGAAAACTGTCCCTAATGTGTAGGATAGAACAGGTTTGGAGGGATATGGACCAAGCGCAGGCAGGTGAGACTAATGTAGGTGGGATATGTTGGCCGGTGTTGGTAAGTTGGGCTGAAGGGCCTGTTTCCATGCTGTATCCCTCTATGACTATGATAGAACTACTGTCCAGGGGATCGTTGGTCGGCATGGAATTGTTGGGCCAAAGGGCCTGTTTCCATGCCGTATCTCTAAAATAAAACACTCAGTGACAGAACAGCATGGTGGATGCTCTACTCTAACTTCTTATACAACATATTAATCAGAGGACCCCAATTTGCACAGCTAGTGGACCTATTGTCTACTAGCATTAATGAAGGTTTTTATTCTGGAGGTCATCAATGCTCTACTAATGTTAATTCCGACCAGTTGAGATCATTTCCAAAATCTCAAATTCCAAAATTATATATGGTGCTGAATAAATTCTCTCAGCTGAGAAGGGGTTAAGAACATGAAACAACCTTTTCTTTTCACAAATCAAAGCTTATAGAAGCATTTAGTATTTTACAACTGCATTGATACAAGGGAAAACTGAATGCATGTAATGTAAGGATCAGAACTCTAAGATTACCTGTTACACATTTTAAGATGGACATGATTTTTCTCCATATCATTCCCAAGTCTGTTTGATATGCATTTTCCAGACTGAGTAAATTTGCTCTGATTCCACGCAATATTAACTGCACAAAGGTGACCTTGACAGAAGCACATTCATTTAAAAAATTGGCTGGTAAACATACTGCTGGATTCCTCAGCAAAATGAGATTTGATCTGGGCGCTTGGTGAAATTCACGTTAAGCATCACAAATTAAACAATAGCTAAGCTGCATGCCATTTGTACAGAGCTGGTCGGGGGGGGGGGGGCAGAGGAACAACTCCAGGACTGTTTGGAGTCTGTAGACCGGGCAATGTTCAAGGACTCGGCAACGGACCTGAACGAATACGCCACAGTCGTTACAGACTTCATTAAGAAGTGTGTGGAGGACTGCATCCCCACCAAAACCTTCCGAGCGTTTCCCAATCAGAAACCTTGGATGAACTTTGAGATCCGCACTCTTCTGAAGTCCAGACACCGGGCATTCATGTCTGATGATACAGTGGTCTACAAGGAGTCCAGATACGACCTTGGTAAGGCCATCAAAAAGGTCAAAAGGGACTTCTGCTCCAAACTGGAGGAAGAGACTGATGTTCGGCGGCTGTGGCAGGGCCTGAATGCAATCACCTCTTACAAGGCGAAATCAGGAGGCAGCTCGAATGTCGGCGAAACATCACTCCCTGATGAGCTCAATGCGTTTTACGCACGCTTTGATAGGGAGAACACCGATGTGCCTTGCCGAGCCCCCATTCGCTGTGATGGTATTTCAGTCTCAGTCACAGAGGCCGACGTCAGGAAATCCTTCAGAGGGGTGAACCCTCGAAAAGCGCCTGGACCTGATGGTATACCATGTCGTGTTCTAAAAACCTGTGCGGACCAACTGGCTGGAGTTTTTACAGACATTTTCAACCGCTCACTTCTGAGGTCTGAGGTCCCCACCTGCTTCAAAAGGGCATCAATTATACCAGTGCCCAAGAAGAGTAAGGTAATGTGCCTCAATGACTATCGACCTGTGGCACTAACGCCTGTGATGATGAAGTGCTTTGAGAGGTTGATCATGACGCAGATCAACTCCTACCTCGACAAAAAACCTGGACCCACTGCAGTTCGCTTACCGCCACAACAGATCAACGGTGGATGCGATCTCGCTGGCCCTCCACTCCGCTCTGGACCACTTGGACAACAAAAACTCATATGTCAGGCTGTTATTCATCGATTACAGCTCGGCATTTAACACAATCATCCCCTCCAAGCTGGTTACCAAACTCGCAGAACTGGGTCTCTGCGCATCCCTCTGCAATTGGATCCTTGACTTCCTCACTCTCAGACCACAGTCTGTTCGTATTGGTGGAAATGTGTCAGACTCGATAACAATTAGCACGGGCGCACCTCAAGGCTGCGTGCTCAGCCCCCTGCTGTACTCACTCTATACTCATGACTGCGTAGCCGGACATAGTGCAAACTCCATCATCAAGTTCTCTGATGACACCACTGTTGTGGGACGTATCACTGATGGGGATGTGTCAGAGTATAGAAGAGAGATCGAGCAACTGTCCATATGGTGCCAGCACAACAACCTGGCCCTCAACACCAGCAAAACCAAGGAACTGATTGTGGACTTTGGAAGGAGTAGGATGGGGACCCACAGTCCCGTTTATATCAACGGGTCGATGGTTGAAAGGGTCAAGAGCTTCAAATTCCTGGGCGTGCACATCTCTGAAGATCTTTCCTGGTCCGAGAACAATGATGCCATTATTAAGAAAGCACATCAGCGCCTCTACTTCCTGAGAAGATTACGGAGAGTCGGGTTTTCAAGGAGGACTCTCTCTAGGTAGCAAGGTGAAAAGTAAAAGTGGCAGGCAGACAAATCCAGGGCAAAAATCAAAAAGAGCCACTTTTCAACATAATTGTATAAGGGCTAAGAGCGTTGTAAAAACAAGCCTGAAGGCTTTGTGTCTCAATGCAAGGAGCATTCTTAATAAGGTGGATGAGTTGAACGTGCAGATAGCAATTAATGATTATGATATAGTTGGGATCACGGAGATATGGCTCCAGGGTGACCAAGGCTGGGAGCTGAACATCCAGGGATATTCAATATTCAGGAGGGATAGAGAGAAAGGAAAAGGAGGTGGGGTAGCGTTGCTGGTTAGAGAGGAGATTAACGCAGTGGTAAGGAAGGACATTAGCTTGGAGGATGTGGAATCGGTATGGGTAGAGCTGCGAAACACTAAGGGGCAGAAAACGCTGGTGGGTGTTGTGTACAGGCCACCTAGCAGTAGTAGTGAAGTTGGGGATGGCATCAAACAGGAAATTAGAAATGCATGCAACAAAGGCAAAACAGTTATAATGGGTGACTTCAATCTACATATAGATTGGGCGAATCAAATTGGCAGGGGTGCTGAGGAAGAGGATTTCTTGGAATGTATGCGGGATAGTTATCTAAACCAACATGTAGAGGAACCAACGAGAGAGCAGGCTATTCTAGACTGGGTATTGAGTAATGAGGAAGGGTTAGTTAGCAGTCTTGTTGTGCGTGCCCCCTTGGGCAAGAGTGACCATAATATGGTTGAGTTCTTCATTAGGATGGAGAGTGACATTGTTAATTCAGAAACAACGGTTCTGAACTTAAAGAAAGGTAACTTTGAGGGTATGAGACGTGAATTGGCCAAAATTGACTGGCAATTAGTTCTAAAAGGGTTGACGGTGGATATGCAATGGAAGGCATTTAAAGACTGCATGGATGAACTACAAAAATTGTTCATCCCAGTTTGGCAAAAGAATAAATCAGGGAAGGTAGTGCATCCGTGGATAACAAGGGAAATCAGGGATGGTATCAAAGGGAAGGATGATGCGTACAAATTAGCCAGAAAAAGAAGCATACCAGAGGACTGGGAAAAATTCAGAGACCAACAGAGGAGGACAAAGGGCTTAATTAGGAAAGGGAAAATAGATTATGAAAGGAAACTGGCAGGGAACATAAAAACTGACTGCAAAAGTTTTTATAGATATGTGAAGAGAAAGAGATTAGTTAAAACAAATGTAGGTCCCTTGCAGTCAGAAACAGGTGAATTGATCATGGGGAACAAGGATATGGCGGACCAATTGAATAACTACTTTGGTTCCGTCTTCACTAAGGAAGACATAAATAATCTGCCGTAAATAGGAGGGGGCCGCGGGTCAAAGGAGATGGAGGACCTGAGTGAAATCCAGGTTAGTCGGGAAGTGGTGTTGGGTAAATTGAATGGATTAAAGGCCGATAAATCACCAGGGCCAGATAGGCTGCGTCCCAGAGTACTTAAGTAAGTAGCTCCAGAAATAGTGGATGCATTAGTGATAATTTTTCAAAACTCCTTAGATTCTGTAGTAGTTCCTGAGGATTGGAGGGTAGCAAACGTAACCCCACTTTTTAAGAAGGGAGGGAGAGAGAAAACGGGGAATTACAGACCAGTTAGTCTAACATCGGTAGTGGGGAAACTGCTAGAGTCAGTTATTAAAGATTGGATAGCAGCACATTTGGAAAGTGGTGAAATCATTGGACAAAGTCAGCATGGATTTACGAAAGGTAAATCGTGTCTGACGAATCTTATAGAACTTTTCGAGGATGTAACTAGTAGAGTGGATAGGGGAGAACCAGTGGATGTGTTGTATCTGGACTTTCAGAAGGCTTTCGACAAGGTACCACATAAGAGATTAGGATACAAACTTAAATCACACGGTATTGGGGGTTCAGTATTGATGTGGATAGAGAACTGGCTGGCAAACAGGAAGCAAAGAGTAGGAGTAAATGGGTCCTTTTCACAATGGCAGGCAGTGACTAGTGGGGTACCGCAAGGCTCAGTGCTGGGACCCCAGCTATTTACAATTTATATTAATGATCTGGACGAGGGAATTGAAAGCAACATCTCCAAGTTTGCGGATGACACTAAGCTGGGGGGCAGTGTTAGCTGTGAGGAGGATGCTAGGAGACTGCAAGGTGACTTGGATAGGCTGGGTGAGTGGGCAAATGTTTGGCAGATGCAGTATAATGTGGATAAATGTGAGGTTATCTACTTTGGTGGCAAAAACGGGAAGGCAGACTATTATCTAAATGGTGGCCGATTAGGAAATGGGGAGATGCAGCGAGACCTGGGTGTCATGGTACACCAGTCATTGAAACTAGGCATGCAGGTGCAACAGGCAGTGAAGAAAGCGAATGGTATGTTGGCCTTCATAGCAAGAGGATTTGAGTATAGGAGCAGGGAGGTTCTACTGCAGTTGTACAGGGTTTTGGTGAGACCACACCTGGAGTATTGCGTACAGTTTTGGTCTCCAAATCTGAGGAAGGACATAGCCATAGAGGGAGTGCAGAGAAGGTTCACCAGTGATTCCTGGGATGTCAGGACTTTCATATGAAGAAAGACTGGATAGACTTGGCTTATACTCGCTAGAATTTAGGAGATTGAGAGGGGATCTTATAGAAACGTACAAAATTCTTATGGGGTTGGACAGGCTAGATGCAGGAAGATTGTTCCCGATGTTGGGGAAGTCCAGGACAAGGGGTCACAGCTTAAGGATAAGGGGGAAATCCTTTAAGACCGAGATGAGGAAAAACTTTTTCACACAGAGAGTGGTGAGTCTCTGGAACTCTCTGCCACAGAGGGTAGTTGAGGCCAGTTCGTTGGCTATATTTAAGAGGGAGTTAGATGTGGCCCTTGTGGCTAAGGGGATCAGGGGGTATGGAGAGAAGGCAGGTACGGGATACTGAGTTGGATGATCAGCGATGATCATATTGAATGGCGGTGCAGGCTCGAAGGGCCAAATGGCCTACTCTTGCACCTATTTTCTATGTATCTATGTATGTATCTAACGTCTACAGGTGCACAGCAGAGAGCATGCTGACCGGTTGCATCGTGGCTTGGTTCGGCAACTTGAGTGCCCTGGAGAGGAAAAGACTACAAAAAGTAGTAAACACTGCCCAGTCCATCATCGGCTCTGACCTCCCTTCCATCGAGGGGATCTACCACAGTCGCTGCCTCAAAAAGGCTGGCAGCATCATCAAGGACCCACACCATCCTGGCCACACACTCATCTCCCTACCACCTTCAGGTAGAAGGTACAGGAGCCTGAAGACTGCAACGACCATGTTCAGGAACAGCTACTTCCCCACAGCCATCAGGCTATTAAACCTGGCTCGGACATAACACTGAACTTTACTAGCCAATACTGTTATTTGCACTTTATCAGTATATTGACCATTGTGTATATATTTATAGAATGCCTTTGTAAATGCCTACTATGTTCTGTTGTGCTCAAGCAAAGCAAGAATTTCGTTGTCCTACCAGGGACACATGACAATAAACTCACTTGACTTGACTTGACTTGACTTGACACTCGACTTGATTATCATACAGTGACAATTAGTAACTGCGAATTTACTTTCTCCCATTTTTCCACTACATCCAAAGACAAATGTTACTCCTATTATGGAGACACAAGAGGTTGCAGACACTGGAACCTAAGGCAAAATAATTGCTGGAGGAACTCAGTGGATAGAGCAGCATCTATGGGGGGGGAGGGGGGGAAGGAATTGTCAATATTTCAGGTTGAGATCCATCATCAGTCCTTGACTTTTTAAAAAAAGAAATAAAATTGGCTAATTTATAGGATACTAGACCAAGTGCAGACCCGTCGGTTCATTTCCCCCAACGTGCGGTTGAGGGGGGGGGGGCGGCATGCGGCGTCACACACATTAACCACTCCCACACACACTAACTACCCCCCCCCCCACGCACACATACACCCCTTGTTAATATATTAATATTATTAATTTGCACCTTTTACCCCATAATTGCCCTATCTACTGACGCATAGCCCCTAACTCGCAGGCGCGTCTAGAGCGGGAGGGGGTGGTAGAGAGTGAGGGCAGAGAGAGAAGGGGGGAGAGGGAGAAGGGGGAGAGAGGGAGGGGAGAGAGGGAGGGGAGAGAGGGGTGGGGAGAGGGAGGGGGAGTGGGAGGGGGAGAGGGAGGGAGGGAGGGGGAGAGGGAGGGGAGGGGAAGGAGTGGGAGAGGGAAGGAGGGGGGAGAGGGAGGGAGGGAGGGGGGGAGAGGGAGGGGGAGGGAGGGGGGGAGAGGGAGGGGGAGGGAGGGGGGAGGGAGGTGGTGGAGGGAGAGGGAGAGGGGGGGAGAGAGGGGGAGGGGGGAGGGGAGAGGAGGGGGGTAGTGGGGGGGAGGGGGGAGGGGGGAAGGGGGGAGGGGGGGAGGGGGGAGGGGGGAGGGGGGGAGGGGGGGAGGGGGGGAGGGGGGAGGAGAGTGGGGGTTTGTTACTGAACTGAACTCACTGTGGAATGAATCCATAACGGAGCCACTCTGCTGCTGGATTCTAACTTGTCCCTGCCTTCCCTCTGGAAGCCTCCTCGTCCCCATCAGATGCCGAGTTCCCAGAGCCCTGGTTAAATGCGGGGGCCGCTCATGGATAAGTCTGTGAAAGCGGCCCCATCAGAGACTGTGAGCAGCAGCAGGACGGACCATTGCGCCTATTGTAGCGGGTTCCCTCACACCCCGGCCTTTAGCTCGCCCGCCCGTCGCCTTATCTCTTCTCCCCTGAAGCAGGTCGGTCGGGCACAGTTGCCAGAAGCTGAAAACTAAATATTGCAGCGGGAAAACTGTGGCTGCTGTTCTGGCAACAGGTAGCATTCTGCTCTGTCTGGGGAAAGAGGGCGAGTGGGGGTGAAGGGGGGGAGAGGAGGGGAGAGGAAGGAGAGGATGGGGGAGAGAGGTGAAGTGGGGGGGGTTGGAGTGTGCGGTCAGGCGGGCGGGCTGGACTCCAGCAGCGCCTTTTGTAGCGGTTCTGGCAACAGCCGGCTTTCTGCTATATCTGGGGGAAGAGGGCGAGTGGGGGTGAAGGGGGGGAGAGGAGGGGGAGAGGAAGGAGAGGATGGGGGAGAGAGGTGAAGTGGAGGGGGGGGTTGGAGTGTGCAGGCAGGCGGCGGGCTGGAGTCCAGCAGCGGGAGCTGTGGTGCGAGCAATACTTGGAGGCATACTGGAGGCAGGTGGGCCTGGATCGGTTGGCATGTGTGCATTGTGATGTCTCAGCTGGTAAGAGCCGTTCAGATCTTTAAAATTGAGTGAGTGGGGGGGGAAGGATTTTATTAAAAATGTGTAGATAAAAATGACGAAATTTAATGAGGAATGGATATGCGAATGTAAAAGTGAAATCGCTAGCAAAATGGAAAAAATCTCGGAGTCTTTGCGTGTGGTTTTGGCGGACCAAGGAATCAAAAGCCAAAAATGTAATCTGACATAAACCCACAAACAAACACACACACACACACACACACACACACACATGTACACACAGAGTTTTAAAAAGTATACTAGACCAAGTGCAGACCCGTCGGGTCTGTTCCCGCAACGCACGGTTGCGAGGGGAGGGGGCGGCCTGAGGTGTCACATACACACTAACCATCCTCTCACACACACACACACACTAACCACCCCTCACACACAAACTAACCACCCCCATTGATATTATATTAAGCAGGGAGGAGAGGGTTAGGGCCGCCCAGCAGCCGTCGGCCTCAGAGTGAGCCTCAGCTCCATGGCCTTGCATCCTCGGCGCTTCAGACCCCGAGCATGGGGAGGGGGGGGAGGGTGGAGTGGGCGGGCGGGCCTGATCCCGAGTGAGCCTGCGGGCCGCCAGTGAGGACGGTGAAAAGCAGCGGGGGGACCAGCCGATCTGTGGCTTCAGCCAGCGTGACAGAGCCATGCGGGGGGTGGGGGGAAGTGGAGGAGAGCCGGGCGGCAGCAGCCTTTATGGTCGCGCGGGGCACGCGATGAGAAGGTGGCCAGCGGGAGGCGAAAAAATGACTGAGTGGGGGGGGGGTGAAGTATTTTATTACAAATGTGTACAGAAAAATGACTAAATTTAATGAGGAGTGGATTTGCGAATGTAAAAGTAAAATCGCTAGTGAAATGGTAAAAATGTCGGTGTTTTTGCGTCTGGTTTTCACGGAGTAAGGAATCAAAGGCAAAATAAAAGGCAAAATCAAAATGACATACACCCACCCACACACACACACACAGAGTTTTAACAGTGTACTAGACAAAGTACAGACCCATTGGGTCTGTTCCCACAACGGGCGGTTGCGGGGAGGGGGGTGGCAGCATGCGGCATCACACACACTAACTAACCCCTTGATATTATATTAATATTATTCATTTGCTCCTTTTACCCCATAACAGCCCTATCTACTGACGCATAGCCCCCAACTCGCAGGCACTTCTAGAGAGGGGGGGGGGTAGAGAGTGAGGGCAGAAAGAGAAGGGGCAGAGACAGAGAGAGAGGGGCAGAGACAGAGAGAGGAGCAAGAGGCAGAGGGAGAGGGAGAGGGGGGTGGAGGGGAGGAGAGGGAGGGTGAGAAGGGAGGGGGAGAGGTGGGCGGAAGGGAGGGGGAGAGGCAGGGGGAGGGTGAGAGGTGGGGGGAAGGGAGGGGGAGAGGGCTTGAGAGGGGGGAGGGGGTGAGAGGGGGAGGGGTGAGAGGGGGAGGGGTGAGAGGGGAGGGGTGAGAGGGGGGAGGTGTGAGAGGGGAGTATGGATGGGAGGAGCGAAGGGGTGAGGGGGGCGAGGGGGGAGAAGAAGGGGGGGAGCAGGGGGGAGTAGAAGGGGGGTGGAGAAGTGGGGGAGGGGGGGAGAAGGGGGGGTAGAGGGGGGGAGGAGAGAGGGGGTTGTTACCGAACTGAACTCACTGTGGAATTAATCCATTAACGGAGCCACTCTGCTGCTGGATTCTAAGTTGTCCCTGCCATCCCTTTGGAAGCCTCCTCGTCCCCATCAGATGCTGAGTTCCCAGAGCCCTGGTTAAACGCGGGGGCCGCTCACGGTTAAGTCTGTGAAAGCGGCCCCATCAGAGACTGTGAGCAACAGCAGGGTTTACTATAGGAAGGACCATTGCGCCTATTGTAGCGGGTGGCTGCTCGTTCCCTCACACCCAGGCCTTTACCCCGCCCGACCGTCGCCTTATCTCTTCTCCCCTGAAGCAGGTCGTCGGGCACAGTTGCCAGAAGCTGAAAACTAAATATTGCAGCGGTAAAACTGCAGCTGCGGTTCTGGCAACAGGTAGCATTCTGCTCTGTCTGGGGAAAGAGGGCAAGTGGGGGTGAATGGGGGAGAAGGGGGGGAGAGGAAGGGGAGGATGGGGGAGAGAGGTGGGGGGGAGGTTGGAGTGTGCGGGCAGGTGGGTGAGCTGGAGTCCAGCAGCACCTATTGTAGCAGTTCTGGCAACAGCCGGCGTTCTGCTCTGTCTGGGGGGAGAGGGCGAGTGGGGGTGAAGGAGGGGAGAGGAGGGGGAGAGGAAGGAGAGGATGGGGAGAGAGGTGAAGTGGGGGGAGGGGGGTTGGAGTGTGCGGGCCTGTGGGCGGGCTGGAGTCCAGCAGCGGGAGCCATGGCGCGAGCGTACTTGGAGGCATACTGGAGGCAGGTGGGCCTGGATTGGTCGGCATGTGTGCATTGTGACGTCGCAGCTGGTAAGAGCCGTTTAGATCTTAAAAATTTAGTGAGTGGGGGGGAGGTGAAGGATTTTATTAAAAATGTGTAGATAAAAACGATGAAATTTAATGAGAAGTGGATATGCGAATGTAAAAGTGAAATCGCTAGCGAATTGGAAAAAATCTCGGAGACTTTGCGTGTGGTTTTGGCGGACCAAGGAATCAAAGGCCAAAAATCTAATCTGAAAATCTAATCTGACACACACACACACACACACACACACACACACACACACACACACACACACACACACACACACACACACACACACACACACACAGAGTTTTAAAAGTAGATAGATAGATAGATAGATAGATAGATAGATAGATAGATAGATAGATAGATAGATAGATAGATAGATAGATAGATAGATAGATAGATAGATAGATAGATAGATATAGATAGATAGATAGATAGATAGATAGATAGATAGATAGATAGATAGATAGATAGATAGATAGATAGATAGATAGATAGATAGATAGATAGATAGATAGATAGATAGATAGATAGATGACTCTTAAGCCCATATCTAGGTAGTATATTGAGAGATATCATCACATTTCTTTATCACAAAAGACATTGATTGTTGCTGAAAACCAGAGAAATCCAGAGATAAAAAATTACAAGCAATTATTGGATTTGTTGAAGAATTACTTTAACCCAAATTCATGAGATCATGTAAAGGGCCTGTCCCACTTGGGCGACCTAATCCGCGAGTTCTGGCGAGTTTGCCCTTGATTCATACTCGCAGCATGGTCGACACGAGGTCGTAGGAGGTCTTCGTAACTCTCCTTCATGTTTGAGAGTGGTCTCCGCGTACTCGAGGCCTCAGCTAGGTCACGGCATTTTATTCAATATGTTAAAAAATGCCCGAGAGTAAAAAAAGGTCGCCATGGAAAAAATCAATACTTTTTTTACACGTAGATTTAGTTGTAGTAGGTCATAGAAACATAGAAACATAGAAATTAGGTGCAGGAGTAGGCCATTCGGCCCTTCGAGCCTGCACCGCCATTCAATATGATCATGGCTGATCATCCAACTCAGTATCCCGTACCTGCCTTCTCTCCATACCCTCTGATCCCTTTAGCCACAAGGGCCACATCTAACTCCCTCTTAGATATAGCCAATGAACTGGCCTCGACTACCCTCTGTGGCAGAGAGTTCCAGAGATTCACCACTCTCTGTGTGAAAAAAGTTCTTCTCATCTCGGTTTTAAAGGATATCCTTAAGCTGTGACCCCTTGTCCTGGACTTCCCCAACATCAGGAGAAATCTTCCTGCATCTAGCCTGTCCAACCCCTTAAGAATTTTGTAAGTTTCTATAAGATCCCCTCTCAATCTCCTAAATTCTAGAGAGTATAAACCAAGTCTATCCAGTCTTTCTTCATAAGACAGTCCTGACATCCCAGGAATCAGTCTGGTGAACATTCTCTGCACTCCCTCTATGGCAATAATGTCCTTCCTCAGATTTGGAGACCAAAACTGTACGCAATACTCCAGGTGTGGTCTCACCAAGACCCTGTACAACTGCAGTAGAACCTCCCTGCTCCTATACTGAAATACTTTTGCTATGAAAGCTAACATACCATTCGCTTTCTTCACTGCTTGCTGCACCTGCATGCCTACTTTCAATGAGTGGTGTAACATGACACCCAGGTCCCGCTGCATCTCCCCTTTTCCTAGTCGGCCACCATTTAGATAATAGTCTGCTTTCCTGTTTTTGCCACGAAAATGGATAACCTCAAATTTATCCACATTATACTGCATCTGCCAAACATTTGCCCACTCACCCAGCCTATCCAAATCACCTTGCAGTCTCCTAGCATCCTCCTCACAGCTAACACTGCCCCCCAGCTTAGTGTCATCCGCAAACTTGGAGATATTGCCTTCAATTCCCTCATCCAGTTCATTAATATATATTGTAAATAGCTGGGGTCCCAGCACTGAGCCTTGCGGTACCCCACTAGTCACTGCCTGCCATTGTGAAAAGGACCCGTTTACTCCTACTCTTTGCTTCCTGTTTGCCAGCCAGTTCTCTATCCACATCAATACTGAACCCCCAATGCCATGTGCTTTAAGTTTGTATACTAATCTCTTATGTGGGACCTTATGTCGAAAGCCTTCTGGAAGTCCAGATACACCACATCCACTGGTTCTCCCCTATCCACGCTACTAGTTACATCCTCGAAAAATTCTATAAGATTCGTCAGACATGATTTACCTTTCGTAAATCCATGCTGACTTTGTCCAATGATTTCACCACTTTCCAAATGTGCTGCTATCCCATCTTTAATAACTGACTCTAGCAGTTTCCCCACTACCGATGTTAGACTAACTGGTCTGTAATTCCCCGTTTTCTCTCTCCCTCCCTTCTTAAAAAGTGGGGTTACGTTTGCTACCCGCCAATCCTCAGGAACTACTCCAGAATCTAAAGAGTTTTGAAAGATTATTACTAATGCATCCACTATTTCTGGAGCTACTTCCTTAAGTACTCTGGGATGCAGCCTATCTGGCCCTGGGGATTTATCGGCCTTTAATCCATTCAATTTACCAACACCACTTCCCGACTAACCTAGATTTCACTCAATTCCTCTAACTCCTTTGATCCGCGGTCCCCTGCTATTTCCGGCAGATTATTTATGTCTTCCTTAGTGAAGACGGAACCAAAGTAGTTATTCAATTGGTCCGCCATATCCTTGTTCCCCATGATCAACTCACCTGTTTCTGACTGCAAGGGACCTACATATGTTTTAACTAATCTCATTCTTTTCACATATCTATAACAACTTTTGCAGTCAGTTTTTATGTTCCCTGCCAGTTTTCTTTCATAATCTATTTTTCCTTTCCTAATTAAGCCCTTTGTCCTCCACTGCTGGTCTCTGAATTTCTCCCAGTCCTCCGGTATGCTGCTTTTTCTGGCTAATTTGTACGCATCATCCTTCGCTTTGATACTATCCCTGATTTCCCTTGTTATCCACGGATGCACTACTTTCCCTGATTTATTCTTTTGCCAAACTGGGATGAACAATTTTTGTAGTTCATCCATGCAGTCTTTAAATGTCTTCCATTGCATATCCACCGTCAAGACTTTTAGAATTAATTGCCAGTCAATCTTGGCCAATTCACATCTCATACCCTCAAAGTTACCTTTCTTTAAGTTCAGAACCGTTGTTTCTGAATTAACAATGTCACTCTCCATCCTAATGAAGAACTCAACTATATTATGGTCACTCTTGCCCAAGGGGGCACGCACAACAAGACTGCTAACTAACCCTTCCTCATTACTCAATACCCAGTCTAAAATAGCCTGCTCTCTCGTTGGTTCCTCTACATGTTGATTTAGATAACTATCCTGCATACATTCCAAGAAATCCTCTTCCTCAGCACCCCTGCCAATTTGATTCACCCAATCTATATGTAGATTGAAGTCACCCATTATAATTGTTTTGCTTTTGTCGCACGCATTTCTAATTTCCTGTTTGATACCATCTCCAACTTCACTACTACTGTTAGGTGGCCTGTACACAACACCCACCAGCGTTTTCTGCCCCTTAGTGTTTCGCAGCTCTACCCATACCGATTCCACATCCTCGAAACTAATGTCCTTCCTTTCCATTGCGTTAATCTCCTCTCTAATTAGCAACGCTACCCCACCTCCTTTTCCTTTCTCTCTATCCCTCCTGAATATTGAATATCCCTGGATGTTCAGCTCCCAGCCTTGGTCACCCTGGAGCCATGTCTCCGTGATCCCAACTATATCATAGTCATTAATAGATATCTGCACATTCAACTCATCCACCTTATTACGAATGCTCCTTGCATTGAGATACAAAGCCTTCAGGCTTGTTTTTACAACACTCTTACCCCTTATACAATTATGTTGAAAAGTGGCCCTTTTTGATATTTGCCCTGGTTTTGTCTGCCTGCCACTTTTACTTTTCACCTTGCAACCTATTGCTTCTACCCTCATTTTACACCCCTCTGTCTCTACGCTCACACACTTAAGAAGCCCTTTCCCTTTAACTCCATCCTCCACTATCCCATTCGACACCCCACCCCCTTATTTAGTTTAAAACCACCCGTGTAGCAATGGCAAACCTGCCTGCCAGAATGCTTGTACCGCACCTGTTAAGATGCAATCCGTCCCTTTTGTACAGGTCGTAGTTGGTCGGCATGTTAGTCGTAGGTAATCGAGGGTAGTCGAAGGTAGTCATAGATAGTCTTCATCATAGTCGAAGGGAGTTCAAAGGGAGGTCGAAGGAGATCGAAGGAGATCGAAGGAGGTCGTCTTCACTCTTCACTATTCGGTGTCCAATTTTCCCGAAGTTAGTCGTAGCTAGTCGTAGCAAGTCAAGGCTAGTCTTCAACATATTCGAAGGAGGTCGAAGGAGGTCTTCTACATAGTCGAAGGAAGTCTTCATCATGTTATTTTTTAAACTCTTCTAAACTCGCCAATTAGGTCGCCCAAGTGTGACAGCCCCTTAAGGGTTTAAGTTTACTCACAGTTACGTATATGTCACTGAATTGGGGAAATTTATCAGGTTGAAGTTATAGCAATGTACTCTCATGAGATTCTTTTATTTATTTATTTATCTATTTATTTATTTATTTATTTATTTATTTATTAAATTTATTAGAAGTAAGTACTTTACATTTTGATGGTATCTTTTTACAGGTTCCCAGAATTATTAAAACATTCTATGTACAAATTCCTTTATTTATTTATTTTTTAGAAAGAAATGAGAAAGAAAGTAGTGAAGAGTAAAGAAAAGTATAGTGAGTGTGAGATAAAGAAAAGAAATAAGTAAGAAAGTGAAGCAGAAAGGAGATTCTCCCTCGCCACAAGTCGATGCTTTTTTATGTTCTTAATCATTTTTCGCCCAAACCCAGAATTTTTTAATTTTACAATACTATTGCACCACATGAATCCACAACGTCAATAAATGGAGACCAACTCGTTAAGAATTGGTCTTGTTTATCTATTAGGAGGAGTCTCATTTCTTCCAAGTGGGCAGTTTCCAACATATTACCAATCCACATTTTGAGTGTTGGTATAGTAGCATTTTTCCAAACTTTAAGTATGAGTTTTTTTGCTGTTATTAAACCATAATTAAAAAATGAAATTTGGGATATATTTAATTTGTTTCCGTATCCTATTACTCCGAAGATAATCGTTTCCATATTAGGTTCCATTTTTATCTTAAATAAACTAGTAAATATATCAAATATATCACACCAAAATCCATGAAGTTTTGTGCAAGAAACGAAAGAATGTGTGATATTGGCATTTTGAGAAAGACATTTATCGCAAATGGGAGAAATATTTGGATAGAATTTATTCAACCTAACATTTGAATAATATAATCTATGTAATATTTTAAATTGAATTAAATTATGTCTAGCGTTAATCAAACATTTATGTATATATATCAAATACCTCTCCCATGTTTCTTTAGAAATTGTTGTCATTAATTCTTTTTCCCAGTCTTCTCTAATTGCCTCTGTTGATGGCAATTCTCTATTAAGAATACTATTATGTAAATATGATATTAATTTTTGTGAGTCCGCCTTAATATTCATTGCTTCTTCCAATGGGTCTATCATTATGCTCTGTAGTCTTGGTATATATTTTTTTATAAAGTCACATCTCTGTAAATATTTTAAAGTATTGATTATTATTCAGATTAAATTTTGATTTTAATTGCTGAAATGATAATAAATTTCCCATTTCATACATGTGCCCCACCTTTTTAATTCCCAATCTTTCCCATTGTCTATATGTTTTATCCATAAAAGATGGTTTAAATACCGGGTTATTCACTATTGGTGTTAATGATGATAAGTTCCTAAATTTTAAAGTTAATTTTATTTGTTTCCAAATTCGAATTATATTATGTATAATTGGATTCTTCTTATATGATGTATTATTCAATTTTATCGGAGAGAAGAGGATCGCTCCTAAATCGTACAGAAAACAATCCTCTTTCTCCATTCTTATCCATTCCATCTGTTGAGAAGGGCAGTCCAACCAATAAATGATATTCTTAATAAGCACTGCCCAATAATAATATAAACAATTAGGCAGTGCAAGTCCCCGTACATCTTTAGGTTTACCCAGATGATTTCTTTTAATTCTATGTGCTTTGTAGTCCCAAATAAAATTAGTAATATTAGAGTCTAGTTTTTTAAAGAAATATTTTGGTATATATATTGGTATGGATTGAAATAAATATATTATTTGTGGTAGAACTATAATTTTTATAGCATTTATTCTGCCAATTAATGATAGTGGGAGCGATTTCCAAAATTTAATCAGAGCATTCATTTATTTAATAAAGGACTAAAATTAGCATTAAATAATGATTTATATCTTCTAGCAACTTGAATACCTAAATATTTAAATTTTTCCGTTGCAATTTTAAATGGAAATTTTAATAGATGATTCGCCTTCTGTATTCCAATTTATTCTATATCCAGAAAAGGAGCCAAATTCCTCTATTATGTTTAATAAATTTGGGATACTCGTTTCTGAATTTCTAATATATAAAAGTATATCATCAGCATATAATGAAATTTTATTATTAGAGTCCTTAGTATTGTATCCCTGAATATTCGGATGTGTTCTTATCCTTTCAGCCAAAGGCTCTATCATAAGGGCAAATAGCAGGGGTGATAAAACACATCCCTGCCTATTGCCTCGTGATAATTGGAATTTTGGCGACAACATATTATTAGTTAATATTCTTGCCATTGGTTTTGTCATATAATAATTTCACCCATCTAATAAAATTATCTCCCATATTAAATTTTTGGAGTACTAAATATAAATACTGCCACTCTACCTGATCAAATACATTCTCTGCATCCAAAGATATAACTGATAAGTCTTCCTTTTCCACTTTATGTGAATACATTATATTACAAAGACGTCTCAAATTATTAAATGATTGTCTTTTAGGTATAAACCCCGTTTGGTCCATGTTTATCAATTTATTAATATATTTACTCAATCTTCTTGCTAAAATCTTTGCTAAATGAGATTCTGATGGTGAAGTTACCATGCATGATCAAAGATGACCAGATTAAGAGATCGCTGTAGTCAGCGCTGAATCTGATCTCTGAGAATGTTCTGATGGTTCTCCAAGTTGTGGAATCAGCAGATAAAAACATACAGGACTTTGCAAGTGAGTCTTGCTATTCCATGTATCAGTGTGCATTGGTTGAATACTACACAAAATGGTACTCTAAAGCAAACCAACTAGCATTTACTGGATGTGCAGGGAAACATATGCCATCTGAAAGCTGTTTTGGGCAAGAAAAACCTAACAAATATGATTTAACGGCTACATCATGATAGCTTGCAGGAAAAAGCATGAAGTGAATTGGAGCAATCAACATTCAGATGTTCAATTAAAACTTTTCATCCAAATTTCGAAGGTTAAGGTAATTGGAGCTGTTGGGGCGGCAGTGTTGGGGTTGATCAGCGGCACAACGCTAGAGTTGCTGCCATACAGTACCAGAGACCCGGCTTCGATCCTGAACATAGGTGCTGTCTGTACAGAGTTTGTAGGTTCATTCTGTGACTGCATGAGTTTTCTCCGGGTGCTCCGGTTTCCTCCCACACTCCAAAGATGTACAGGTTTGTAGGTTATTTGGCTTCGGTAAAATTGTAAATTGTCTCTAGTGTGTAGGATAGTGTTAGTGTGTGGGGTGATCGCTAGTTGGCGCAGACTCGATGGGCCGAAGGGAGTGTTTCCGCGCTGTATCTCAAAAGTCTAAAAGTCTAAAGGAAGCAAAGAAATTGATGGAATTGGGTGGTGTTGTGCTGGACCCTATTTAAATTAATAAACAGGTGGTGCTAGCAGTCGTAAAGAATTTTAAGGTGGATTAATCCCAAAGACCTGACCATGTGCATCTTTGGATATCATGGGAAGCTAGGGAAGAAATTGCTGGGGCCCTGACAGAGATATTTGCATCATTGTTAGTCATGGGTTATCAGAAGACTGGAGGGTAGATAACGTTGCATCTTTATTTAAGAAGGGCTGAAAGAATAAGCCAAGGAATGACAGTTCAATGAGTCTGACATATGTGGTGGTTAAGTTACTGAATAGGATTTTGATGGACAGAATCTACCAGCATTTGAATAGGCATTAGAGATGCAGCACGGAAACAGGCCCTTTGGCCCACCGAGTCCATACCAACCAACCATCACCCCATACACTAGCACTATCCTACAAGACTAATTCAGGATAGTCAGCATGGCTTTGTGCATGGGTAATCAGGTATCACAAATTTGCAAGTATTTTGTCGAAGTCACCAAGGGGATTGATGAGGTCTGGGCAGTGGACATTGTTTACATGGACTTTAGCAATGCCTTGACAAAATCCTGCTTGGTAGGCCAGTCCTGAAGGTGAGATCACATGGGATCCAGGATGAGTTAGCCGACAAGATTCAAAAGGTGTTAGAGGGTGGTGTGTGAGGGTATTTTTTCTGATTGGAAGTCTGTGACCAGTGAAAGGAAGCTATGTCTCGAATGGTTTCCCCAGAAGTTAAAAGATGTTCATGCACATGTTGTCAAATGAGCAAGTCCAGAACCCACTGACAGATTTGCAGGACCAAATCAGACAAATCGCAACATCACTGGTCTCTGCTGGCATTTTGAATTTGGCAATAAGTTCTAAGCTTACATCAGTGTGATCAAGACAGCCCGAGATTCCAGTGGAGTCCAACAGTGGAGCTCCATCTAAATGAAATTTACCAGTCATTGTGCTGGAGACCCATCTCACAAATCCTGTGGCAGGTTGACCAATTATCCAAGACCCGACTGGTTTCAAAAATGACGGTATTACTGCCAAACTAAAGAAGATTGTTTTGTTTCATTTTCTAATGATTTTACATTTTTTGACGTGTTTCTGAGTGTTTTATTCTTTTATTTAAAACTAAATAATTGCACCTCATAATTGATCAAAATATGTGCTGGAGTTACTTAGTGGATCCGCGGTGGGAATGAATAGGCAATATTTTGGTCCGGTTATTATTTCATTATTAACTTAATTGTAATAGTTTTTGTGACACTGCCATTTAAAATGTATTAATAATCCCTCTGGGTTGTCAGACCCCACAAAGGTTCTTACTTGTAGTTAAAATTCTCAGAGGTGTTTCGAATGCAAGGCTTCAATGTGGCATTTTACATTTCTTTATGACATAGAAAGAAACCACTCTCCCTATCAAATATATCTCAGCCTTGAGGATAACTCCATCAAACCCATTCTCGCTATTATTTCTCTGTATCCTCTTCTGTGCCACTCTGCAACCCGTCAGAGAATTTGCTGCAGTTCAGATTAAACTACTGGAGTCCAGGATGCTTTGATAGGGCCTCCACATCTGGGTCAGTTAAACACAGGCAAGAGGCACTGTAAGTGGCAACCCTTCTGTGGAACCGGGCCTACAAAATCCAAAACCCTAAAAGTGATTACTTAGAATTGCTTGGTGCAGATTCCAGTGTTCTTTTCCAGTGATTGTGGCAGTGTGTGGCGTTGAACTAACTTAATGGAATAGATGCTTCCCCTATATTCAATTGACACATCACCGTCTCCATGGTAACTGCTGCACATAAATACGCAGCTGAAAATATGTTGGAGTCTGATATGAAGAAGATTAAGTTTGAATTGCAGGAATTAAAACAAAAACATTGATGAATGCTTTTTTCTTTAGAATGAGATTTCATTCCAAAACTAAATCTTTCACAGGGTGTCTACAGCAATTTAGTTTCACGTAATGTAGGTTCACATAGAATATGATTTATTTCAAAGGTGTGTTGCAGCGTTTGTGTTGAACTGGCTGAGAGCAGCCTGGAAGGTTGAACATATTTTGCTTGAGAATGACAGTACACACAAACCGATCCACACAACATGCTGGAGTAATTCAGCGGGTCAGGCAGCATCACTGGAGAAAAGGAACAGGTGACAATTCGGGTCGAGACTGAGCTCAGTCTGAAAAGGTTTCTGACTCGAAACGTCACCTATTTCTTTCCCCCAAAGAAGCTGCCTGACCGACTGAGTTACTCCAGCATTTTGTGTCTATCTTCGGTGCAAACCAGCATCTGCAGTTCCTGTACATTTCATGCTGATTTCATGTCACATGAGTTACTCAGAATGTTTAGGGCACATGGCAAAGTTCAACCTATGAGTATGTGGACTTACATCTTCATTTGTGGGGAATACAAAAATTACGCCTGTCACCGTACTTGTGACTCTAACCCAATTGCACAATGAATCTTTTGCCTCCTTCCATGACACGACTTGTTTAATTCACTTCAGCAGACAAAATGCCAAATAATCCCCCCCCCCCTTGATAAATGAAAATTTTAAAAAATGTAATGCTGAAAATGTAAAATAAAACCAGAAATTGCTGTAACAGCTTAGCAGGTCAGGCAGTAACTGTGGAAAGAGGCGTTGTTAATGTTTCAGGTCAAAGACCCATCGTTGGAACTGTTTCTCTTTCCACACATGCTGCCTGACCTACTCAGATTTTGCAGCATTTCTGTTTTCATTTAAAAACTCGCACTTACACACAAACAGAAAAAATAGTACTCATCATTGCTAATACCAAGATTACAAAAAATGTACCAATACGCTTTTAAAAAACGAATACTACCTGATACATTAGCGGAATCAACGATTACATTAATACTTAAGAAAAATAAAGATTTAGAAGAACCTGGTTCATATAGAGCTATAGCATTGTTAAACACAGATCAAAAAATATTAGCGAAAACATTAGCTAGAAGATTAAGTAAATACATTAGTAAATTAATAAACCCAGATCAGACAGGGTTTATCCCTAAGAGATACTCTTCTAATAATATGAGACGTCTACTCAACATAATGCACTCACACAAATCTGAAGATCAAGAATTATCAATTATTTCGCTGGATGCTGAAAAAGCATTTGATCAAGTAGAATGGAATTATATGGATAAAGTATTGCAAAAATTTCAACTGGGAGAGAATTTTATTTTATGGATTAAGTTACTATATAACAAACCTACAGCTAGAATACTAACTAATAACATATTATCCTCGAAATTTCAACTATCAAGGGGAAATAGACAAGGATGCTCATTATCACCACAGCTGTTTGCTCTCATTATTGAACCGCTAGCAGAAAAAATTAGAATACACCCTGATATTCATGGATATAATACTAAAGACTCATATAATAAAATATCTTTATACGCGGATGATATATTACTGTATATTACAAAACCTCAAATCACTATACCAAATATATTAAATTTAATTGAAGACTTTGGATCTTTTTCTGGATATAGAATAAATTGGAATAAAAGTGAAATTATGTCAATAAAACCGAAAGATTCAACACATCTTTTAAAATTCCCTTTTAAAATAGCTACAGAAAAATTTAAATATTTGGGAATCGAAATTACCAGAACATATCAAGGTATATTCAGGGCAAATTTTGACCCCCTACTTAATAAATTAAATACACTAATTAAATTCTGGAAAACGCTCCCGATGTCTTTAATAGGCCGAATAAACGCAATAAAAATGATCTTTTTACCACAAATTTTATACCTATTTCAATCAATTCCTATATACTTACCTAAGAAGTTTTTTAAAAAACTCGACTCAGATATCACTAATTTTATATGGGACTATAAATCACATAGAATACAAAAAACTCATCTGAATAAACCTAAAGTATTGGGGGGTTTAGCACTACCTAATTTTATGTATTATTATTGGTCAGTAAATATTAAAAACATGATTCAACTGATGGATAACTCCGCCCAGCAAGTAGACTGGATTGTAATGGTGAAAGAGGATTGCTCCTCTAGAAACATTGGAGCGATCCTCCTCTCTCCAATGAAACTGAATAACATAAATTATAATAAGAACCCAATTATTCATAGTACAATCCGTATTTGGAAACAAATAAAACAAAATTTAAAATTAAGAAATTTATCATTTTTATTACCTATAGTCAATAATCCTTTGTTTAGTCCTTCTATTATAGATAAAGCTTATACACAATGGGATAGACTAGGAATTAAAACGCTTGGTGACTTGTATGAAACTGGAAAATTACTTTCATTTCAACAATTACAAATAAAATATAAACTCGGAAATAATCAATATTTTAAATATTTTCAAATATGCGACTATTTGAAAAAATATACAAAAGATCATTATAATAACCCAGTAGATGTATTGGACGAGGCAATGCAGATAAAAGCGGAATCAGCAAACTTAATATCATATTTGTATAATATTATTTTAAATGTACAAATACCACCTACGGAGGGTATCAGAAGAGACTGGGAACTAGAGTTAGCTATTAAAATTTCAAAGGAAAGTTGGAATGAATACTTTTTAAACGTGCATAAATGCTCGATTAATGTAAGACACACTTTAATACAATTTAAAATTTTACATAGATTATATTATTCGAAAACTAAAATTCATAAAATTTTCCCAAACGTATCATCTATTTGTGATAAATGTCAATCCCAAGAAGCTACTATAGCGCACTCATTCGTCTTCTGTACAAAAATTCAAAAATTTTGGAATGACATTTTTGAAATCTTTACAAAGTTATTTAAAACAAGACTGATACCCAAAGCAGAATAGATTATCTTCGGAATAACGGAAGATGATCCAGAACTAAATGTGTTTCAAAAGAAATTAATGGACTATGGGTTAATAACTGGAAAAAAGCTCATTCTAAAATTTTGGAAGAAGGCTCCAATACCAACTATAAATATGTGGATTTAAATTATGTTTGAAACATTACACCTAGAAGAGATAAGACTCCTCCTAGCAGGTAAACCAGATCACTTCCACCTGATGTGGTCTGCATTTATAGAATTATTACAAACATAGGGTGCAAAATTACTTAAAAAAAAATAAAAAATTGAGGTCAGGTAAGGGGGGATGATAGTTGAAGAGTTGGTATGTCCTATTTACGTAATGCTCAAAAAAACATTTTTTTTTCTTTTTTTTTTTTTCCCTCTCTCTCTTTCTCTTTTTTTTCCTAGGGCCTATTTCTTAACTCTTTTTCTTTTGTTTTTAATTTCGCTCTTATAGGGTCTTCGTCCTTTTTTGTTGTTACATTTTCTACACTTTTCTACACTTTCACTTTTTCCTTCACTTTCTTCTTTCTTTCAATCTTTTCCTTTTCTAGTGTAAAAAAGTAAATAAAGGGAGTACATTAATTGTAAGAAGATACAAATGACAAGTATTAATGTATGTGGTTGTAATGTAATGTACTTCTAATAAATAAAAATTAAAAAAAAAAAAATCATTGCTAAAGAAAGGAGACGCTTTGCCATTGCACTGGACGTACCATCTCTAGATAAACAAATTACCAAGTTTTTAGGTTATGAAAAGGCTAATTCCTCAGAGCTTGGAAAAACAGCTTATACGACCATGTGTTTCATGGCTTCTTTGCTGCAAAATTCAATTGTGCATGAGATGCAATTTTGCAACACCATGGATGTATCTTAAATTTCCATTGTCTAATCTGCTCTAATCTTCTTCTTCTTGTCGAGTCCATACACAAGATTAGGAGTTGTTCAGCCAGAGCTGAACACACTTCTCGGCATCCGCACACAATGGTGTCTGTCTTGCGCTTCTTGTGCGTGGTGGTGGAAAGATTGGTGGAAACAGAGTTGCAACGTGAACGCTCTTTCCTTGACCCCATCTGCTCTAATAATACCTATGATTTAGATAGTAATATTGAATGTAGATTGAATCCAGAAGGGAGTCATCGTGCATTTTGGGGCTTAACTTGTGTCACTGTTTTGATCCTTGATGGACACCATTTTGTTTGATATACCAGAGGCCATGTTTGCAGACAGGTGCATTCAGCGGGTTTGAAAAAAAAACTTCCTAAAAGATGAAATTCAAATTCCAGTTATTTTGGTATGTTAGGATATAACATGAGCTCAAAGGCTTTTCCTGTGCTCACAACCAGTGTAGAGTGATTTCAATTTGCAGAGGGTGGGGGGGTAAAATGATGAGGTATAGAAAGGGAAGTTGAGGCTGCAGTCTGAGGGACATTGGAACTTTGAGAATCAGGGAATGGATAAGGAGAGGGAAAATGAGTTTACAATTGGCTGCTGGATGAGTAGGGGCTGTAATTGACTGCTGACAGATTGTTAGGGTGAAGGTTGGGAAACAATGGAAATGGGGACTTCTGCAAGGATACCAAGGTAAGTCCCAGCACTGGTGTCAAGTCCAAACATCTGCCCTGATATCATACTGATGGCATAGGGTCAGAGCCAATGTATTCTGCTGCAGTGCTGGTGTTCTGCACATCAGTTTATGCTGCAGTGTTGGTGTTCCAGTCCTGGTTTTGCCTCTATCCAGTGTCTATTTGACGTGGAGAATCACCCAACCACATCCTTTCCATACAATAAAGAACAAACCCAACCCGATCTTCAGTCCACATAGAGCCATCAGCAACAATAATGAGCTGCTCAGATTGCAGCTCCTCAAGGCAATGTACAAGATTGAAACAATCTTCAACCATCGGCACGGTGGCGCAATGGTAGAGTTGCTGCCTTACAGCGCCAGGGACCCGGGTTTGATCCTGCCTATGGGTGCTGTCTGTATGGAGTTAGTGCGCTCTCCCTTGACCTGCGTGGGTTTTCTCCCAGATCTTTGGTTTCCTCCCATACTCCAAAGACATACTGGTTTGTAGGTTAATTAGGTTAATTGGCTTGGTATAAATGTAAAAATACTGTCCCTAGTATGTGTAGGTTAGTGTTTGGGGTTCGCTGGTTGGTGCGGACTCAGTGGGCTGAAGGGCCTGTTTCCGCGCCGTATCTCTAAACTAAACTAAACATTGATCTTGCTCCTTCATAAAGTTAGCAGAGACATTTGCTGATGAATGTAGACACAAAATGCTGGAGTAACTCAGCGGGCAGGCAGCATCTCTAAAAAGAAGGAATGGGTGACGTTTCGGGTCGAGACCCTTCTTCAGACTGATGTCAGGGGAGTGGGCAGGACAGAGATAGAATGTAGTCGGCAACAGTAAGACTGGTGGGAGAACTAGGAAAGGTGAGGGGATGGAGAGAGAGGGAAATCAAGGGCTATTTGAAGTTAGATAAGTCAATGTTCATACCGCTGGGGTGCAAACTACCCAAGCGAAATATGAGGTGCTGTTCCTCCAATTTGCGCTGGGCCTCACTCTCACAATGGAGGAGGCCCAGGACAAAAAGATCAGATTGGGAATGGGAGGGGGAGTTGAAGTGCTGAGCTACCGGGAGATCAGGTAAGTTAGATGGTAAGATGGTGCTGATGAATGTGTAGTGTTCAGTTTTACTTGCAGATAATGACGTTTTTAATACTACACAATGCCCCAGAACACAGGCTTTAGGCTTCAGTAAATAATATAATACTATGGAGCTAGACAATGACCGTTCTGAGTTGGAAGTTTGTTGACAATCCTGCCTCATCACTGAAACAAAATTCTGGAACTCACCACATTACTGAAAACAGAAAGCTGGAAGAACTTAGTATGTCAGGCAGCATCCAGGGTGACAAGCAGAATCAATGTTTCAGGTCAGTGAAGTTTCATCAGAAAGATGATGAATTCCAATGATGGGACATTTATCTGCTATATTTCTCACTGTGAATGTTGTCTGACCCGTTGAATTCTTCCAACAATTTCTGCTTTCATTGCAGATTTCCAGCGTTGGTGTTCTTTTGCTGTTTGCTCTGCGGTTTCAGCACAGCTTTTTCACTGTCATTGCACCAACAATGTAACAATGTAATTTTTACTTGTAGCAGCATAACAGGCCTGTAAATGCAATAGACATAGACATAGACATAGACATAGACATAGAAAATAGGTGCAGGAGGAAGCCATTCGGCCCTTCGAGCCAGCACCGCCATTCATTGTGATCATGGCTGATCGGCCTGCACCTATAAATGTAGATAAATGTAGATAGTATATAATAATTAAAAAAAACAATAAATGAATAACTGCAATACAGTGCTAACCCCCCCACAAAAGGTTCTTGGTGCAACCATAGACAGTTCGTTGAAGTTGAGGTCAGTGTTCAAGAGGTTACTGTTCAAGAGCCTGATGGTTGTTGGGAAGAAGCTATTCTTGAATCTGGTGGTCACACTTTTCAAACCCTTATACCTTCTTTCTGATGGCAGGACCAAAATGAGAGGGTATCCATGGTGATGTGGGTCTTTGATGATATTGGCCGCTTTTTTGAGGCAGCGCCTCCTATAGATCCATTTGTTGGTGGGAAGGTCAAACCATGTGATGGACCGGGCAGTGTCCACCACTCTCAGTAATCTTCTTTGTTCCTGGGCATTCAAGTAACTGAACCAGGCTGTGAAGCATCCAGTCAGTATGCTCTCCACCATTCACCTGTAGAAGTTTGATAGACCATTCAACAACATACTGAACCGCCATGATCTTCTAAGGAAGTTTAGGCATGGGTAAGATTACTTTGTGATTGCATCAATGTGCTGGGCTCAGGCCATATTGTCAGATACGCATGCCCAGGAACTTGAAGCTGCTGGCTCTCTCCACTGTCAACCTTTTGCTGACAATAGTGTTGTGGATCCTTAGCTTTCCCCTTTTAAAATCAGCAATCAGCTCATTGGTCTTGCTGATGTTGAGAGCAAGATTGTTGTTCTGGCAACATTCAAGCAGATTTTCAATCTCCTTCCTATACTATGACTCACCATTGCCTGTTATTTGTCCAACAATGGTTGTATTGGCAGTGAACTAAAAGATTAAGTGAAACTGTGTCTGGCTACACAGTCATGGATATGAAGATTAGAACAGGGTACTGAGATGCTCCTGTGCTGATAGTTATCGAGGAGGAAGTGTTGTTGTCAATTCCTATTGATTGAGATCTGCTGATGAGGAAATCGAGGAACCAGTTGAATGCAATGAGCAGTAACCCAGTTCCGTGTTTGATAACCAGTTTGGAGGGTATGATGGTGTTGAATGTCGAGCTGTAATTGATGAATAACAAACTGATGTACGTGTTCTTATTGTCCAAGTGGTCCAGTGCAGACTGGAGAGCCAGTGAGATCACACCCCCATTTGATCTATTATAGTGGATCCAGATCCTAACTAAGATAAGAGTTAATATGCATCATAACCAACCTCTCAAAGCATTCTATCACCATGGACATTAGTGCCACTAGTCAGTAGTTGTTGAGGCATGTCATGTTGCTCTTTTTCGGCACCAGTATTATCGATCCCCTTTTAAAGCAAGTGAGAACCTCTAAACTTAGTAATGAGGTTCCCATTAAATATTTGTGGTTTCCAGCACATATAAGCTCTGTAGGTAGACTCTGCATGGAGACTAGGAGTGAAGCAGAGAGACACGAGTATCAGCATCTGTCTCTCAGCCCATCCCAGATAATGACGGGTCTACTTTTCCAAGATGTAATTACATGCAAGCAGCAAAATGCTGCCAGGTCTTTTCAGAGCCACATCTAAAGTCAGCTCAATTTCATCCAGAACATTTTACAATTGAGATCTGCATTCCCTTAAAAATTATCAGCAGCTTTGAATCTAGCCCAGATTGACAATGCAGTGTGGTAGAAAGCCATGACCTCAGTACATTTCTGTGATCTGTTTACAGGATCCCTAAACCTCTCTCGAAAAAGAATCTTAAAGTATCTAGACTTTTCATACCTCAACACTCTTTTCTCTTTGATCGCAGGTTTACACTCTTAAAATAGTCTGTCTTAAATGTGGCTTGATTACTGAAAAATCCTCCTTCATCCATTGTGTTGGAAGGAACTGCAGATGCTGGTTTACACCAAAGAGAGACACAAAATGCTGGAGTAACTCACCGGAACAGTCAGCATCTCTGGATAGAAGGAATGGGTGATGTTTCAGTCTGAAGAATGGTCTCGACCCGAAACGTCACTTATTCCTTCTATCCGGAGATGCTGCCTGTTCAGCTGAGTTACTCCAGCATTTTGTATCTCCTTCATCCATTACCATTTGTTCAACAATTCAATATGATTTCCAGTTGTGAGAAAACTAAACAAGCTGCCTTGTAGAACTAATCATCAGCGTGTGGGGATTTATACTATGAGATATTGCATGAAAACTCAGCTTTACTGTTAGAGAATGTGCTGTTTAGGTTCTTCTCTGGTGCAAAAAACTCATGTCATATATTAGGCCTGTGTTGATTTTAATCTTAAATGCACAAATTGTATTTAATGGGTTAGAGTTAGTGCATAACAATCTGATTCTTGTAAAGGAGGTCAGAATGTAAAGAACATGCAGATACTAGCATGTATAGTAGGAGTCCCAAAAAGTTAATCTGCAAGTCGAATCGGTGGTAAAGAAAGCAAACTCAATGCTAGCATTCATTTCAAGAGGTATACAAAAACAGGAATGGAATGGTAAGGCTCTATAAGGCGCTGATAAGGCTGCATTTGGAATATTGAGAGCAATTTTGGGCACCATATCTGAGGAAGGATGTGCTGGCTCTGGAAAAAGTTCAGAGGAGGTTTAGAAAAATGATCCCAGGAATGAGATTAGCCTATGATGAGCGTTTGTTGGCATTAGACACGTACACGTTGGGGTTTAGAAGAATGAGGGGGGACCTCATTGAAACAAAAAGAATAGAGTGGATGTGGAGAGGATGTTTCCACTAGTGGGAGAGTCTAGGACTAGAGGTCATAGCATCAGAATTAAAGGACGTTCTTTTCGGAAGGAGATGAGGACAAATTTATTTATTCAGAGGCTGGTGAATCTAAGTAAGTAAGTAAGTTTATTGGCCAAGTATTCGCATACAAGGAATTTGCCTTGGTGCTCCGCCCACAAGTAACAACATGACCTACAGTGACAGTTATGAATGACTCAGAAAACACTAAACATTAATAATAATAATAAAACATTAATGATAAAACACCATTGATCAAGCATGTGAACCAACAAAATACCAGATCAAAGGGAGGCTACAGATTTGGAATTCATTGCCACAGAAGGCGGTGGAGGCCGTCAGTGGATATTTTTAAGGCAGAGATAGATTCTTGATTAGCACAGGTGTCAGAGGTTATGGGGAGAAGGCAGGAGAATTGGGTTAGGAGGGAGAGATAGATCAGGCATGATTGAATGGAGGAGTAGACTTGAGGAGCCGAAAATGGCCTAATTCTACTCCTATCACTTATGACTATGAATATCATGGGTTTTTGTACTGAAGACATGTGCTCTAGAACTAGTATCTTTAGCCAATCTGTTATAGAACTGTTGTAATGCTGGCATTTAATCAATAGTGTGGAAAATTGCCTTGGAGAGTCTGTGCACAAAAAGCAGGACAAATCCAATCTGTCTGATTATGTCCTAGTTAATCTACATCAGCAAAATTATGGAAACTGTTGTCAATAGTGTGACCAAGCAACACTTACTTACTTACTCAACAATAAGTGAAAAACAAACTGTTGGGTGAAGTAGCATCAGTGGAGGAATGGGTAGATGATGATTCAGATCAGGACTCTTCTTCAGACTGATGACTTCAGACTTACTCACCAGTAACCTATTTTTACAATTTTCAAAATTTCCTACAATGCCTAGTATGGATTTTGTCAGGTCCACACAGATCTAAGATTTATTGCAGCCTTGATCCAAATGTGGACCAAAGAGCTGAATTACAGTTAGGTGTTGAGAAGATAATGTGGCGCTGCCTTTTTGAACCATTATAGTCTTGGTGGTAGTGCGCCCATGGTGCGGTTAGATGGGACGATTCCGGATTAGACCCAATGATAATGTGTCATGAGCGATATGTTTCCAGGCCAGAATAGTGTGTGACTTGAAGGGGAACCTTGGAATCAAGGCAGCATTTGACCAAGGTTGACATCGAGGAGCCCTAGTAAAATTGCAGTCAATGGACGTCAATGGAAATTATTCCAGTGGTTGGAGTCATACTTCCCATAAGAAAGATGGTGTTGTTGTCCATGGCAAATTATCCCAGTCCCGGGGCATCACAGTGGGAGCACCTCAGGGAAGTGTTGTAGGACCCTCAACCATCAACTAATTCATCAATAATCCTCCTCCCATCAGGAGATCAGGAGATGTTTATTGATGATTGCAGTATTTAATTCCATTCACTACTCCTTCAAGTTGTGCATGCAGCAAGACCTGGAAAACATTCAGATGTGAGCTTGTAAGTGGCAAGTACTATATACACCAGAGGTGCCAGTCGATGATCATCTCCAACATAGATTCAGCAAATCTTACACATTAATTACATGATTGCCAGTGCGTTGTGCAAATTCAATAAAACTGACCATTTTAACAGTTTATTCAGTCTATTGGTGCTGTAACAATCACTGGCGTTGCCACCACCAACTTTCCACCACCAATTCTCATTGACCAGAAACCAAGCGGATCAGTCACTTGAGGAGTCTTACAATTCTTACAATTGTAAGACACTGCAATTAATTGAACCTATTACAAGTCAGCTCCAAGTGTTATATCCATTCTAATGAAGTAGATGTGTTCAACCCTGACTGTTTTTTACTGCAGTATCTGCAGATACATTATTGTGAAGGAAATAATAGAATGCTGCCTGCATTTTCCGCATTTTAAAGGCTAGTAAAAATGGCATAGTTAAATGCATAGATTCAGCAATTCTTATGCATTAATTATACGTTTGGGTGTGCATTGTGCAAATTCAATAAAATTGACCATTTTAACAGGTCAGAGCAACTTGATGAATGGCACTTATAGTCTCCATTGCTCAATAACCTTACCGTAGAGGAAGCAGGCAGAGAGTTTAATCCTTAGAGAGATGGGGATTCAGTATGAATAATTTTTCCTGCCATTGTAGCAACTGGATCAGCAAGGCAGGAACAAACCTCAATGATAAAGGAAATATATTTTAATCCAGGGACAATCCAAGAGGTATCCATTGATACTCTAGAGGGCAATGAAAGGTGGATTTTTTTTTCCGTTTATAGCTGGGACATAAAATATCACCTGCATGAATCCTTGAAAGAAAGAATAGGACAGGTGAGGATGGCCTGCAGGAGTATTAGGACATGGCAATCCATTTAACTGGAGGGGGCACTGGGTATGTTCTACTTGACAAACATTCATGCTGAACATGTGATGTCTTCATCACTTTTCCCCACCAGCCCATCATCGATTTTCTCCTTTGTATTTTCCGTTCCTTCCCTCTTCCTCCGCAACAAAATTTTCTAACTTATTTTTTCTAGTTGTAATGCGAAGTCATCAATCTGAAAAAATAAATAAACACTGAAGATATGGAACACCTCAGGCCGCATCTGTGAGAAGAGAAACAGTTAATGTTTCAGGTCTTGGACTCTTCATTGGAACTGATAAAGGGGAAGAAATTAACCTATAGGGCAGAAAAGTTGGGGGAGGGCAATGGGTGGAAAAAATACTCCTTCAAAAACTAAACAAAATGCAAGAAATGTAAGATATAATCCGATTAGTGTCACTTTATTAATTAATGAGATTATTAACATGCATCTTGTTACCATTCAGTCCATAAAGCAGCAAATTTGCAAATTGAACATATAATGCACTGATAGCTGTGTCACAAGTGAGTTAAGAGTTTCACCATTGGTATGTTCCAATTGGTATTTGATTGATGATTAAAATTGTGTACACTTATTCTTGAAAGGTGTGCACATTGATATACATAGAACATAGAACAGAGTAGCACAGGTACAGGCCCTTCAGCTCACAATGTCCATACTGAACATATCTCCTTTAGTTTACTTTACTTTGCTTTGCTTTAGAGATACAACGTGAAGACAGGGCTTTCAGCCCACCGAGTCCGTGCCCACTAACAATCACCCGTACACTATTTCTATCTTACACACATTACAGAGGCCAATTAACCAACAAACCTGCTCATCTTTGGAATGTGGGAGGAAACCGGAGCACTCGGTGAAAACCCACGTGGTCACACGGAGAACGAACAACACGGGTCAGACAACACCCATAGTCAGGATTGAACTTTGGTCTCTGGCACTATAAGACAGTAACTCAACCACTGCACCACTGGGCCACCCCTTAAACTTTGTCCCTCTTACCTTAAAGTTATGCCCTCTAGTCTGACATTTCCACCCAGGGGAAAAGGTTTTGACTGTGTGAACTTTCACGGCCTCACATTATTTTGTATAGTATCAGGTTTAGTTTAGTTTAGAGATACCCCTCAACTTCCAACCCTCCTGAGAACGCTATCCTAATTTATCCAACTTCCCCTGCAGTTAATATCCTCTAATCCAGGCACATAATGGTTAATTCTTCAACACTTTCTCCAAAATCTCCACATCTATCCTGCAAAGAGGTAACTAGAACTGTAGACAATACACTAACTGCAGCCTAACCAAAGTCCTATTAAGCTGCAATATGACTTTCTGAAACTATGCTCATTGCCCCTTCCCTCAAATGCATTAAAAAAAGATGTACTTCAACCCTCATTTAGCACTGTCTAAAAAAATACTCTGCAGCGTTACAAATCTTACTTTGCAATATCACAGCAATATTTGAGCTCCTTATATAAATTGCTTCATTATGAAACTTTCCTATTGTATACAATTATTGGAACTGAAAATGTACTCCAAAGCACATTATCACAATTATAAACAATTACTGAATAAGCAAAATTGTCTTGGACATCATTTTTAAATTATATTATAACAATTATTGAATTCTAACTATAAAACATCTGAAAGTGGAAAAACTGCACACTTACACCATCAAACTTTATAAACTCAAAAAATGCCATAAATCTATAACGCAAGTGCTACAATACAAAGTGACATGTTCTGTACAATAGTATCATTTTCTACAAAAGTATTTCAGAAGTGTAGAACAGCAGTTCACAGTTAAAGGTCTGTCTCACGAATCTGCGGTCATTGGCGGCGAAACGGGAAGAATCTGCCGCCATAGACCGCGCACTCGTGAGAAAGAACAATTCCCGGGCCGTGCGACGATGTTCCCAACACCGCGCGGTGCAAAAATAAAATCGACAATGTCGAAAACCAAATACTCACCGCACAACCTCCACCAGTGATGCACGAGTGCGCACGGCCGCTCGCACGGGCCGCCGCCAGTGTGGGTCGAGCGCCGTGCGTCAAACCTCCTCTGCCACAGCCTCCGCCAGTGACGCACGTGTGCTGCGCGGCCGCAGGCACAGCCACCGCTACAGCGCCGCGATCAGGATGGCCGCCGCCACAGCCGCCGCTGGTGAGTCACGTGCGGGGGGCCGACGTCATCGCAGTCGGCCCGCCCTTTTTTTACTTACCGCAAGCACGTGGGACCCGCCGTGTTTGAATTAACTCGGCCCCCGCGCAACATCCGTGCGGCGCTCCGGTGGATAGCCTCGACGCTCTCGCCGTTGCCGCGCGGTCCTAGCTACCGTCTACACCGCGCTTCACCGCCGATGACCGCAAACAGGTAAGACACAGCCTTTAGAAGTTTATAGCATGAAATTAGCTTCTCTCTCTATTCTTGGTATCAGTTGGTTACTCTGATAATGCAGCACAATTAATCGTTTGTACAAGAAAATCATATGGAACTGACATAAATCAGACATAAACGCAAAGACTTGAAAATCTGCATGAAACATATATGATTTAACACAGAAGATACTGAAACCCTGAAACATATCTGGCAATGTCTGCCAAGGCTTCAAAGTTTCAAGGTCAGTTTATTGTCACGTGTACCAATTAAGGTACAGTGCAATTCAGATGACCATACATCCATGCTACCATGCTAAAAAAAGCAACATGACACACAACTACATAAAAGTTAACATAAACATCCACCACAGCGGATTCCCCACGTTCCTCACTGTGATGGATGGCAATAAACTCCTTCCTTATTCTCCTGCGGTCGGGACAGTCGAACCATCCATAGCCGGCGATCAAAGTCCCCGTCGGAGTGATAGAAACTCCCGCGTAGAGGCGGTCGAAAGCTCAAAGTAAAAAATAATTCACGTTTCAGATTATGTTGGGGGTTTTTTAGCATGCATGATATATTTAATCCTGCACAATAAATACATCTGTATTACTGGGATCATCTCACATCATCTACCGTGCTCAACCCGAAACGTCGCCTATTCCTTCGCTCCATAGATGCTGCCTCACCCGCTGAGTTTTTCCATCATTTTTGTCTACCTGCCATGTTCTATTAATAGCTTCAAATAATTACTTAATATTAGCTTAATAATTCTGATTTGCTCAAATGCTAATGGAAAGAAAAAACACTAATCAGGATCAGTTCATCCACTGATGAGATATCTTAATCCATCTCACTGTGAACAACGATTTTCAGAGCAAATCAAACATGCTGAATAAATTGACCAAGAGTGCTGGAGGAACTCAATAGATCAGGCAGCACCTGTTGTGAGAATGGACAGACGATATTTTGGGTCAGGACCCTTCCTCAGACTCTAAATAATTTATTTTTTAAACACCTTAATGCTCATGTTCTGAAGCAGTTCCGTTCATAGGTCTATAAATAATATTTATAAGATAACAAAGGGCAGCAGGTGGTGCAGAGATACAGCGCTTAGAGCACCAGAGACCCGGGTTCGATCCTGGCTGCGGGTGCTGCCTGTACAGAGTTTGTACGTTTTCCCATGAGCTGCGTGGGTTTTCTCTGAGAACTTCGGTTTCCTCCCACACTCCAAAGACGTACAGGTTTGTAAGTTAATCGGCTTGATATAAATGTAAACATTGTCCCTAGTGATGGATAGTGTTAATGTGCGGGGATCACTGGTCGGTGCGGACTCGGTGAGCTGAAGGGCCTGTTCCCATGCTGTGTCTCTAAACGAAACTAAATTGATTTTTAAAGAGTAATCAGCAATTAACCATGGTTAGCATGTAAGCATTAGATATGTCCCCTTTGATATTTCCCTACATGGGCTTCCCCAAGAAGTGCTTTATCTAGCCTTGCCTTCAAAAACAGGCAAATGCTGTGGTGCATATCACGTTAATGTGTAAGCCTGACACACTACTGTTTAATCCAACTACCTTCCACCAAGTGCAACAGTACCAGACAGGAAAGATAGGTACGGAAATGTGGGTTGATATTCCGCTTGTAATTTATCGCACAATCAGCAATGGAGAACAAACAGGTCAATTCAGTTTTTCTTTCCATGGAGGGGGCAATTTGGTATAGTAAGAGCGAGGAATGAGAACATTTTCTCAGTCCTTCTGCTATTTTCTATTTAAAAGTTTCTGCATTAACACACCAGACCCCCAGTTCTGCGCTTCCTTTAGTCTGAAGCAGGGTCTCGACCCGAAAGGTCACCCATTCCTTCTCTCCAGAGAAGCTGCCTGTCCTGCTGAGTGTTTACTCCTGCTTTTTGTATCTACTTACCGTGCTCTGTGGCAGCCGTTTACCTTCCTCTTCATCGCGCAGACAGCGCTCCTCCGCTGTCTCTGGCCCCCACCTTCGCCATGCGTTTGTGTGTGTGCGTGTGTGTGTGTGTGTGTGTGTGTGCGGTCGGTAGCAAAAATCCTGTTGGATCTTTGGTCAGTTGATGCAGCTCACGCTTCGGTCGAGGCTTTCCAGGCAAAACCCCTGGCGACTCATGGAAACCTTAGGTGGGGCGCAAGGTCTCCAGAGGTTTCCGTTCAAGTTTCCTAAGTGGGACAGGGGCATTAATCTCACCAGGAGTACAGTTCCCAAGGTCCCTTAAAATACATCTGGGATTGGGTTCCTGCAATCCTTTGAAGCATGCCTCCAAAACAGGTGAATGCTGTAATACAATTTACATTAATGTATATGCCTATTATATAATAATTTAATATATATATATATATATATATATATATATAACAATTAAGAGCTAATTTTAGAACCATTAATTTACCAGGTTCACTTGAATTTGTATTATACTGTTGTATAATATCTAAAAATCAATTAATGTTTTTTTGGAGTATTTTGATTGGATAAGATCAATAGTCTGGAAAATCCATAGTCCTGAGTGTACCAGACTAACTGAGGTTTACTGTAAATCCTATCCCTCGCCTAATCCCCCTCTGTCCATCTCCATGGAGATGGTGCCACATTGATAGTTTAGTCCAAGACCCAGTTAGTCCATTCGTGATGCAGCCGGATTATTGGCTACCACTGCATCACCTCCATTTCTCACTTCACCTATTTAATTACATCCTAATTATTGGCACTGAGCCAATCAATTGGAGAGTAGTGTAGTTCATATAAAGAAAGACTGAAGAAAGGTCCTGATCTCATACGTCACCTATCTATTTGTTCCAGAGATGCTGCCTCACCCGCTGAGTTACTCATCTCAAAGTCTTCATGTGAACTAAATGTAATAAAAAGGAACTGCAAACGCTGGCTTATACCAAAGATAGACACAATATACAGATTTTGTGTCTATCTTTGGTATAAGCCAGCGTCTGGAGTTCCTTTTTATTACATTTAGTTCACATGAAGACTTTGATTCCAGATGTGGATCTCACGACCAAGTCCAAGTCCGCGCGGCCAGAAGGCTTCCCGACGGGCCGCGGCTATGGACTGGGAACATGGCCAGAGGCCTTTATCGAGGCACTGCGGTCTCAATGCCTCCCGGAACGCTGCGTAGAAGCCTGGGTCGGGGCCCGGCCGGAGCCTCGTGGACAGAAGCCCGAGTCGGGCGAAACGGCCGACGGAGCCTGCGCCTGGGACCCGGGTCAGCACCACGGAGGCGTGAAGTGGGGCATCGACAGTAGTGAGGCCTCGTGACGATGGAGCCTCAGCGGTGGTGAAGCCTCGCGGCGGTGGCGATGCCTCCCAGGTCGACCCTCGGTTGATGAGAGCGTGGAGGACCACCATGAGGGGGGAAAGGGAATAACAATGGAGGACCTGGCGTGGGGGACATAGGACAATGGAGACCCGACATGGGGGGGAGAGAACAATGAGGAGGGGGGAGAAAAATGGACAATAGGGTGAGGAGGGGGACAAAAGGGGGAGCCGGCGTGCTTTGGAACTTTGTCAGTGCCGTAGGTGGCCGCTATTTGTATACATTGTGTATGCAAGCAAAGAATCTCACTGTGGCTAGTCATGTGTGACAATAAAGTATTCCTATTCCTATTCCTAACCATTTGGATGTTACTCTGTAATTATTTCTTATTACATTTGGATGTTACTCTGTAATTATTTCTTATTATTATTTCTTAATAGCACCAGGGGCCCTAGCAGCAGGAAGCAAGGTTGGCTGTTATTGGCACTGAGCCAATCAATTGGAGAGCCAGTTGGCTGAACAGCCAACCCTGCTTCCTGCTGCTAGGGCCCCTGGTGCTATTGAAGATGTCTCTGTGAAACTATTGTTTCATATCTTGTTACAATCAGATGGTCAGTCTTGTTGCTTCCAATCTGTTAGGTCTCTGAAACCTTGGGTCATAGTGAAACAAGTTAACTTCCTGAGCCATTCAGTGAAACTGAGAGAATGTTACATTGGAGTACTGTCCCTTTTTTCATGATGGACTAGTTCACTGCACCACTGCTAGAGATTCACTGTGACTGTGCCTGAACCCCTCTGTCAGTGGATCACCAACTTCCTGACAGACAGGAAGCAGCATGTGAGGCTGGGAAAGCACATCTCGGACCCGCAAACGCTCAGCATAGGAGCACCGCAAGGCTACGTACTCACTCCTCTCCTCTACTCTTTCTACACCAATGACTGCACCTCCACAGACACCTCGGTCAAGCTTCTCAAGTTTGCGGATGACACAATCCTGATTGGACTGATCCAGGATGGGGAGGAATCTGCCAAAAGACAGGAAGTGTCACAGCTGGCATCCTGGTGCCGTAGCAACAACCTAGAGCTCAATGCTCTTAAGACAGTGGAATTGATTGTAGACTTTAGGAGAGTCCCCCTCCCCTCACCCCACTCACCATCAACAACACCACAGTCACATCTGTGGAGTCTTTTAAGTTCCTGGGAACCATAATCTCCAAGGACCTTAAGTGGGGGGCTACCATCGACTCCACAGTCAAAAAGCACAACAAATAATAATAATAATAATAATAATGGATTGGATTTATATAGCGCCTTTCTAATACTCAAGGCGCTTTACATCGCATTATTCATTCACTCCTCAGTCACACTCGGTGGTGGTAAGCTACTTCTGTAGCCACAGCTGCCCTGGGGCAGACTGACGGAAGCGTGGCTGCTAATTTGAACCTACGGCCCCTCCGACCACCACCAATCACTCACACACATTCACACACACATTCACACGCAGGCAAAGGTGGGTGAAGTGTCTTGCCCAAGGACACAACGACAGTATGCACTCCAAGCGGGATTCGAACCGGCTACCTTCCGGTTGCCAGCCGAACACTTAGCCCATTGCGCCATCTGTCGTCCCGAAGGATATACTTCCTTCGGTCCCAAAGGATATACTTCCTGCGGCAGCTGAGGAAGCACAATCTGCCACAGGCAATGATGGTCCAATTCTACACGGCCATCGTAGAGTCTGTTCTCACCTTCTCCATCATGGTCTGGTTTGGCTCAGCCACCAAGCACGACACCTGGAGACTGCAGTGAATCGTCCGATCAGCAGAGAAGGTTCTTGGCTGCAACCTTCCCTCCATTGATGAACTGTACACTGCAAGGGCCAGGAAGCGAGTGGGCAAGATCATCTCTGACCCCTCTCACCCTGGCCACAAACACTTTGAATCACTTCCCTCTGGAAGACGACTCCGGATTGTCAAAGCTGCTACAGCCAGACATAAAACTGTTTTTATCCACGAGTAGTTGCTCTACTCAACAGCCAAAAATGTGTAGCCTCCCTTTGATCTGGTATTTTGTTGGTTCATTGAGTCATTCCTAACTGTCACTGTATGTCATGTTGTTACTTGTGGGTGGAGCACCAAAGGCAAATTCCTTGTATGTGAATACTTGGCCAATAAGCTTACTTACTTACTTCTATTAAGTCATTATCAATTTCCTTGCTTATATTTTCTCACCATTTGTAGAGAACTTCACAGGCCATTATCGACCTCCACATATCTATTCCAGCTGCATTCTTCTACTCAGTGATGGTCACTTTAATCTGAGTACAACAACCTACCCATTCTCCC
This sequence comes from Malacoraja senta, assembly GCA_038087875.1. NCBI lineage: Eukaryota > Metazoa > Chordata > Chondrichthyes > Rajiformes > Rajidae > Malacoraja > Malacoraja senta. Next base: position 610,268 of record JAXLNO010002128.1, on the reverse strand, counting down.
TTTGATGCTGAGGCCCCTGACTCTTCAGGTACTACAGAATACAAGCTGCTCTACAGTAAAGAGATTACAACTGTGTATATATTTCAACAAATAAAATAATTTAGTTTAGTTTAGTTTGGAAATACAGTGCAGAAGCAGGCCCTTCAGCCCACCGAGTCCAGGCAGACCAGCGAACCCCACACACTAGCACTGCACACTGGGGACAATTTACAATCTTTTCCAAAACTAATTAACCTACAAACCCAAATGGATTTCAAATGTGGAAGGAAACCAGAGCACCCGGTGAAAACCCACGCTATCATTGGGAGAATGTACAAACTCTGAACAGACAATAGTAGTCAGAATTGAACCCGGGTCTCTGCCGTGTAACTCTACCGCTACGCTTCTGTGATGCCCACATTTATCCAACCCCATATTATATGCTATAGATAGGAGTATTGCCATCGCTCCTCAACTGATATACCTATTTACATCTTTTAATACTTATTAATTCTGCGACTAGTCCAATTACCCTTAGCTCAGTCTTTGGCCACTTGGTTTATCTTCCATCTTTTACATTTTACACACCTTTACTAACAGGATAAATATCAATATTAATCGTTTTATGACGAATATCTATATAACTAAAAAGTCTCATCTTGACCACTTCCTGTCTGCGCTGTATATTGATTTTAGAAAAAATACTACCCTATATCGCTAGGATTTTTGGCCATCTTACTCACAGTCCTCCTCCGCTGAGGCAGCCCCGGGAATTTTTCTAATCGATGAAAAATAAAAATGTTATGAATGTTAAAAAATCTTGAGCAGTGGTTTGGTGCTCTCGCCTGTCAATCACCATGATGAAGGTAACGCCCCTTCTGGGGGGGAGGGCAGGACTATAAAACACCGGATGCCTGGACGTGAGTCAGTCACTCTGAAAGATCCCGAGGGAGAGGCCACAACTCTGATTCTGCTGTGAGTCTACTGAACTGTGAGTCTACCGAACTGTGAGTCTACCCTTTATGTGCTTTATGTGATTCATGTGGTTATGTGCTTTATGTGGTTATGTGCTTTATGTGGTTAACCCCGTATTTGCTTGCAATAAATGAATTGTTAGCCAGCAATGTGCTTGCAATGAATGATGATTTGTTGACCCTTAATGTGCTTGTAATAAATGATTTATTAGCCAGCAATGTGCTTGCAATGAATTGATTTGTTGACCCTTAATGTGCTTGTAATAAATGATTTGTTAGCCAGCAATGTGCTTGCAATGAATGGATTTGTTGACCCTTAATGTGCTTGCAATAAATGATTTGTTAGCCAGAAATGTGCTTGCATTGAATGATGATTTGTTAACCTTTAATGTGCTTGCAATAAATGATTTGTTAGCCAACAATGTGCTTGCAATGAATGATGATTTGTTAACCCTTAATGTGCTTGCAATAAATGATTTGTTAGCTCTTAATGAAATGAAATGAGTTGTTTGGCCTGCCCTGTGCTTGAAATTGAAATGGAAATGGAAAAGAAATGAAATGAGTTGTTTGGCCTGCCCTGTACTTTTGCTTTTGCTTTGGCTTTGCTTTGCTTGAGCTCAGCTGAAATGAAAGCAAATGGATTGTATTGTTGGCTGGCCCCGCCTGCCCTGTGCTTTTGCTTTTGCTTTGCCTTTGCTTTGCTTGACTGTAGATTGGTTATTTCCTACTAAACAATTGTAGTGCTTGTTAGTAGTTGCTCCGCCTAATATGCAATTTATATTGAGCTTGCTTACGTAATTCACTCTGAGTAGCTATTAGGTACTAACGTTCTGCTCGAAGTGGACTTTAATAAATATGTGTTGTATTTTCAATGTGTGTACGACTCCACTCATTACATGGTGTCAAGAAGTGAGTCTGACCTACTCCGTTCATGTTCATCAGGTTTTGTTTTTTTTACATTTGTTTTATGTGCCTGTTATCTCTATCATGGCAAACTTGTCTCGCCGTCCTAGTCCTCTGATATTTAACTCCGACATTGCTGAATGCCGTGGGGAGGCCGCGGGGGACACAGTCTCTGATAGTGAACAACGTTACGCCCAGATTGAAAAAGAATTACTTGCAGTGGTTTTCGCCTGCAGGAAATTCAAAGACTTTATTTTTGGGAAGTCTGTGATTATATAAACAGACTAAATTAGAGTGCCCCCCCCCCCTCCCCTACACCGGGCCCCCCTTTGTTCTACCACCATCCCTCATGGCGGTCCCCCATGCCGAGTCCACATTGTTCTTCATGGTGGTCCCCCCACGCCGGGTCCTCATTGTTATTCACGTCGGGTCCTCTGACGGAATGCGGAACCAGGAATCCGCCCTGAGAATCCAAAGGCTCGGCGGACCTCAGAACAGAGAGGGAGCCACTGCAGATGGGCCGGTAGGAGGGTGAACCAGGGTAATACCTCCACCGCCTTCAAGGTCAGCTGCAAGAGGCGCTCCCAGCTCATAAAGATGGCCAGGCAAGGGCCGTTCGTGGGTCCATCAGTTTGTCAGCCGTTCCAGTCAAAAGCGACAGAAGCCTGGGGCTTACCAGGTACGGGAACTGCTCCAGTAGACCGAGAGTGCAGGCGGACCAAACTTTAGACTTTGGAAATGGTGCCAAAACATGGCGGCGCCTGCATGTGTAAATATACAAAAATAATTCCATTGTTACAGTTGCACATTTGAGAAATAAACCACCATTGAATCAACAACTGGCATTCCAAGGAATAAGGACCTACGCAGCTTGCCCATCCTCTTCCTATAGCTCAGGTCCTCAAGTCTTGGCAAAGTCCTCATAAATCTTCTCTGCATTCTTGCCAGCTTAATGGCATTTTTTATATGACGGCGTGGCTAAAACTGAACGCAATACTCCAAGTATGGTCTCAACAACTGTAACATAATGTCCCAACTTCTGTACTCAATTTCCTAACTGATGAAGGCCAACTAGCCAAAAGCCTTCTTCGCCAACCTATTTACCTGTGACGCCACTTTCACCAAACTTTGTACTCGTACTCTTAGATCTTTCTGCTCTACAACACTCCTCAGAGATCAATCTTTCACTGTGAAGGACCTACACTGGTTCAACTTCCTAGAATGCGACACCTCACAATTAACTGAATTAAACGGCAATCGCCATTTGTCAGCCCACTTGTCCAGTTGATCAAGATCCCTCTGTAATTCTTGATAACCAACTTCGTTGTTTACAATACAAACTATTTTAGTGTCATATGCAAACTTAATAATCATGCTTTGTGCATTCTCTTTCGAATAATTGATAAATAAGATAAAAAGTATTTGGCCCAGCACTGATCCCTGAGGCACAACACTAGTCACAGGCTTTAAGTCTGAAAAACAACCTTCTACAACCATCTTCTGCTTCATACCATGAAGCCAATTCTGTATCCAGTTAACTAGCTCTTCCGGGATCCCATGTGATCTAACCTTCCAGAGCAGACTGCCATGCAGAATCTTGACTACTTTCTAAGTCCTGTCTTCATCAACCTTCTTTGTTACTTCTTCAAAAACTCAAAATAATTCTGAGATACTATCTCCCATGTACAAAACCTGGCTGAGTATCCCTAATCAGCCATCAGTCTGAAGAAGGTTCTCGAACCAAAACGTCACCCATTCCTTCTCTCCAAAGCTACTACCTGAGTTACTCCAGCATTTTGTGTGTATCCCTAATCAGCCCTTGGCTCCCCAAATGCAGACAATTTTTAATACATGTGAAACTCATATCCAGAACTGGAGATTAGCACTTAACCCAGAACATTGATTATGTTCAATGTTGCGTGCAATATTGAACTCCATTCTGATTCCATTCATTATTTTTTCAGACCTATATTTATTGTAACAAAATAAAATAAATGAAGGAAAGAGTGGGTGATACCTACCTGGATCTCCGTTTGGAGCTCCAGGTAGGTATCGACATCGCGGAGCTGTGGTACGCGGAGCTCCCAGCGCTGGCGGCGCTGACCAACATCGCGGAGTCCCTGGGGCCCTTTGCCGAGGGCCACCAGCGTGAATCTCCACCCAGCGCGGCCTGGGGACGTCGGGAGCTGCGGAATCCGGTGGGTAGCGGCCGTTTTGGAGGTCCAAGCCGCTGAGGTTGGCCTCCCGTTCCAACGTCGGAGTGTCACCATCCCGGCGAGCGGGCCTGAGTGGCGGGCTGCCCATAGCGGCGACTGCGGAGGGCTCCGGAAGCCCCGACCACGGGTGAACATCAGACGAAGATGACTGACTTTGGTGCCTTCCCTCACAGTGGGAAACTTTGATTCTGCTGTGTGGGGATGTTTTATGTTGAACTCTATCGTGTGTTGTGTTCTTTATTTTTATTGTATGGCTGTATGGTGACCACATTTCACTGTGCCAACTGGCACATGTGACAAATAAATGTATCTTGTATCTTGTCCCATTATTTCATCAAAGGCATTCTCCTTACCTAAGCTGATGAGGTAATTGCCCATTCCTTCCTGCATAGAGCCCAATGTATCCCTGAATGACACAAAGGTATTAAAGGTTTTCCTGCTGAGTGCACTGTTGTGATCTCATTGAATTACCAACCCTGGCGCAGACTTGACTCAACTAGTGATGACAATGGATAGAATCTTGTAATTCACATAAAACGGTGAGATGGTTGTCAATTACTGATCACTTTTTTCCTCCATTTTGTTGGTAGATAGGATGATGATCTCCTTCATAAATTCATGTTCATAAATTATAGGAGCAGAATTAAGCCGTCAGGCCCATCAAGTCTACTCTGTCACTCAATCATGGCTGATCTATCTCTCTTTCCCTCTCAACCCCGTTCTCCTGCCTTCTTCCCAAAACCCCTGACACCCATACTAATCAAGAATCTATCATTTTCTGCCTTAAAAATATCCTTTGACTTGGCCTCCACAGCCTTCTGTGGCAAAGAATTCCACAGTTTCACCACCCTCTAACTAAAATAAATTCTTCCTCAATTCCTTCCAAAAGGTATGTCCTTTTATTCTGAGGCTATGGCCTCTGGTCCTAGACTCCCATTAGTGGAAACATCCTCTCCACATCCACTCTATCCAGGCCTTTCACTATTTGTTAAGTTTCAATCATGGCTTCTGACATGCTGCCCACTAAATACATTTCCAAAAGGTGTGGGCCAATCTAGTGCACCGGATATGATTCAGTTGGAAATCCTTCACTTTCAGAAGTTACACTTGCTTGAAAGAAAGTGACAGACTTTGTCAGTTCACCCAGAATTAAAGGTAGTCCAGAACCTCTTGTTGCTGCTATTTAAATTCTCTAAGAGAGAGGACAGAAGCTTCTCAGAGGCTGTGTTTCATGTGACCTTCCAATTGCATGGACTGACATAGAAAGATTTCCCGAAACATCACCTATTCCTTTGTTACATAGATGCTGCCTCATCAGCTGAGTTTCTCCAGCATTTTTGTCTACATTAGAAAGATTTGCAGATCGTTACTATCAACTGGGAGGACTTTATTGAACCATTATCTTCCTATAGGTTCCTAATCACATAGCACCCCTGTGCAGCTCTTGGAAGAAATCACAAGATCACAACTTATGGGCCTGAACCACTTAAGCAACTTTTTAGGTGACTACAGGAGACTATGCGGTCGCCACATGGTCGCCACATGTTCGACGTGTTGCAAAATTAGCGGCGACCAGAATGAAGCCGACATGGAGAGTAGCGGGAATTCTCGTGCTGTAGGTGCAGTGGTAGTAGGTTGCCAAGAGGTAGTAGGTTGTTGTAGGTTCTCGTAGGTTATCGCCAGTGCTGACCGGTGAATTTCATTGGCTCATTGGGAAAAAAAATGTAAGCAGTAGTTTTCAGAACCAAGGATAACCGACCGGCAATGTTAATGTCCGCCGAGCTTCACAGCCGTGTATCTCTGGCTTCTTAAAAGTTGTTTCCACTCCTTCTCCCCACCCCATCTCCCCCTTCTCCCCCTCTCTCCCCCTCTCTCCCCCCTCTTTTAAAGGAAGTGACCCTTCCCGTACACTGTGCTTTCACCATCTTAATTACAGCGCCAACCTTCCTGTTCATCACGGTGTGTGTCTGTATCACATTGGCTTTGCACCGTGTGAATTTCACTCAGACAACACCCCCCCCACTTGCACTGTCCCCCGCCTGCATAACTGGCTGGTGAAGGAAGCGACGTGCGTATGTGTGTATGTGTTCTACTCTGACAATCGCCATTCCAGTCGCCGTTCCAGTCGCCGGGTTTTCAGCAACCAGCTACGACTTGACAGACGCCGGCAGTCACCTGAAAAATCACCTAATGGGCCTGTCCCACTGAAAAACCGGTGACTGGAACGGCAACGCATAGTCTCCTGCAGTCGCCTAAAAAGTCGCCTAAGTGGGACAGGCCCATTACTCTGCACCAAGGATGAGACCCGGGATTACACAATATTCTTGGCAGTCTCTGAAGCAATGAGTGAGGTGTGCTTGGTTTTTACTTTTTGAAGTTATTCTTTGATATTGCTGCCCATCAGGAGTAGGTCTGCATGTTTTCTTGAAGATGGCATAATGTTCTCTTTCTCTCTCTAACTTTCTTAACATCTTTGATGATAACAAAATCAGCACCAAACTTCTTCTGTTCAGCTTCCGTATTCCCCTGCCCTGCCTTTTGATTTTCCTGCATGTGACAATCAGTCAGGGAATGTCTGTGGTCAGAGAAAGACACCAGCATTACATTAATGGATCTGGGGTTCGGAAGAAAACTATCCCAAATGACGCAGGTCTATTTGGTCTTGATCAGGAAGATTACCATAGAGCTCCATCGACTTTTGGCATTATACATCTTGGTATCTTTCACCCTTTCAGTCAGCAGTTTGGAGATGACATTAGATTGTGACATCTCTAACAGATCAAACAGTCACAGCAATGAAGCCCTTGAAATCACTACCCAGAATGGTTGGCTGGGGCAACATGGGAAAATAATACTAGAACTTTGGAGTTCAAAGAATGGAAGGGCAGAAAGTGATTTCAGTCTGACACTCTCAGAGTCTAGCCCTGAATCCAAATCAATGTGCTTCTGTATCTAAGCACTGATGTAAAACAGAAAAGGTTGCAGGTTAAATAGGAGAATGCTTTGAAGCAAAAGTGACCAAAAATGGGCAGAAACATCAGAAGTGAAGAACAGAGAGAGAGAAACATAAATACTTGGCAGTTTCAGGAACACTACCATGTGCCGCATTATTATATACAGATCCAATGATGCAATGGTGCAACTCTTTCCTTGTGAAATCGTGGTTTATTGATTTCAATTATCTGAGAATGTTACCTTTGTGATACTACCTAATATCACAATATCTACTTGCAAGATAGCATAATCTGAACAGGTCATTCCAATCTTTTGTTGTAAAGATCATGTTTCTTCTGCTCAGTGAATCAACATCTTAAAATTACAATGTAAAATAAAGAATATATTAATCATCCACCTGGCAATTGCCTGTCATAGTTAATTTAAAAAAAGATTACCTGAGATGTCTTGAGAAATTGTTATCCTTTACATTCAATTTAATTCTGGTGTCAGTATTTATCCAAACTTATTACCTTCCAACCTAATGCAAAACTCCATCCTAAGTTGTCAATGATCTCTTCTAAACTTACAAGGGTGATGCTGCAGCAACAATATGTGTGCACAGTCACCAGATATTACATTATATTTTCATTGACTGAAGCACATCTGCATTTTAATCTGCAACTCCCAGCTTCTCTCTCCCCTATGAATTGGTTCAAAACAATTTTACATCATTGTCCTAGCTTGTGTGTGTGTGTGTGTGTGTGTGTGTGTGTGTGTGTGTGTGTGTGTGTGTGTGTGTGTGTGTGTGTGTGTGTGTGTGTGTGTGTGTGTGTGTGTGTGTGTGTGTGTGTGTGTGTGTGTGTGTGTGTGTGTGTGTGTGTGTGTGTGTGTGTGTGTGTGTGTGTGTGTGTGTGTGTGTGTGTGTGTGTGTGTGTGTGTGTGTGTGTGTGTGTGTGTGTGTGTGTGTGTGTGTGTGTGTGTGTGTGTGTGTGTGTGTGTGTGTGTGTGTGTGTGTGTGTGTGTGTGTGTGTGTGTGTGTGTGTGTGTGTGTGTGTGTGTGTGTGTGTGTGTGTGTGTGTGTGTGTGTGTGTGTGTGTGTGTGTGTGTGTGTGTGTGTGTGTGTGTGTGTGTGTGTGTGTGTGTGTGTGTGTGTGTGTGTGTGTGTGTGTGTGTGTGTGTGTGTGTGTGTGTGTGTGTGTGTGTGTGTGTGTGTGTGTGTGTGTGTGTGTGTGTGTGTGTGTGTGTGTGTGTGTGTGTGTGTGTGTGTGTGTGTGTGTGTGTGTGTGTGTGTGTGTGTGTGTGTGTGTGTGTGTGTGTGTGTGTGTGTGTGTGTGTGTGTGTGTGTGTGTGTGTGTGTGTGTGTGTGTGTGTGTGTGTGTGTGTGTGTGTGTGTGTGTGTGTGTGTGTGTGTGTGTGTGTGTGTGTGTGTGTGTGTGTGTGTGTGTGTGTGTGTGTGTGTGTGTGTGTGTGTGTGTGTGTGTGTGTGTGTGTGTGTGTGTGTGTGTGTGTGTGTGTGTGTGTGTGTGTGTGTGTGTGTGTGTGTGTGTGTGTGTGTGTGTGTGTGTGTGTGTGTGTGTGTGTGTGTGTGTGTATCTATATGTGTGTGTATGTGTTAAGGGGGAGAGGGGAAGGGGGGATGGGTAGCATACAGTCTGTGCCTGCGTGTGTATGTGCCTGAGTCAAAATATATATCTCTCACCATTTAGTTAGCCTGCAGTCTGACAATTTGCAATATCTTGTTGTTTTGCTTAATTTTTAATGTTTGGAATTTCAGATAATTTGTTTTCACTGGTGAAGGTGATTCTTGGACAGATGACATGCTGCATCAGAGCTGTTTTCACTGGTGAAGGTGATTCTTGGACAGATGACATGCTGCATCAGAGCTATTTTAATAAAGTCCTTTGCGGTTCATTGGCCCTTCAAAGGTCTTTGCGCAGACATTAAAGCTGGTGACTGTGGCTACCCCATGGACTCATTCGTTATCAATTGGGTCCAAACTGCACCAGCTGTTAAGGGTTCATTAAACATTTAAATGCGCAGATGATAAGTGGTTTGTCATTTCTTATGAGACCGTAACAACCTGATAGATAACCGTAGATTCAAAAATGTTTCATCATTAACAAACCTTTTGGTGCAGGGATGACAGTGTTGTAATTGAAAGAGGATAAAAATCACAATATTTGGATAATCTTGCTGCTGCAGACTGTTTATTCTGTAATAGCCCACAGCACTGAAGATGGGAAGATGGTTGCCCTTTAAAGGCAAAACATGTTATAAAATTTACCAGAAATGAAAAATCACTCCTGCTCCTCCCTCCGCAATTTTGCTGTCAGTGACAGCATTAATTCATTGCCTACTGAAGGTACGGCTGCTTTTTCTGCTGCTCTGTGGCAAGGCAGCGGCTACGTGGCATTCAACCAAAACATTATATTGCCCCTTTCTAATGGTGATAGGTTAGGATGTTTGCAAATGCTGTGATGGCTCTGGATCGAGGGGCATAAATCAATTCAGCAGCACCTGGCTTCCTAATTATCCTATCCCATTCCTAATCATAATTACATTTACACCCACGGCTGTTTTACCACTCATTTGGCAACGTGTTCTGGTTTGGTAACCCCAATTTTTATTTGAAGTTTGTTTTCTTTCATCAAATGCAAGCAGCTTGTACAACCATAGTGCTTGTGCCATTACTTCCTATTTATTTACTTGCAGTCAGTCTGTAACTACAATGTAAAATGGTCTTTTGTGTTATTTCTGGACCATGAGACCATATTTTTTAATGGCAGGCAGATATAATTCTGGCATGATGATGCCAGACCAAACCTGAAACACATTTATAGACATCGTTGATCTTAATTTAAGAATGTTTCTGCAACTGAGTGTAAAATTCTGATTTCCTGGATACTGCTCATTAAACTGTTTTTCATCAATGAGATGCAGACACACATCCAAAATAAAGTTAATATACCTCCCCATTTGGCTTTATTCCAACTAGAACTGCTTCAAAAGATAGAGATTTCATTGCAAAAGATAGAGATTACAATTTGACAAAACATGACAATTTTCATAACATTTTCTTTGTATCTGGATTTGGAACCTGTTTCTCTTTCGGGCAGAGCCTTGTGACACAGATTGTTCTTTTTATTATCTGGACATAAAATTCCTCCAGATTTCATCTAATTTAGCTCCCATAGTTATTTATGGCAAGTTGTATGACAGTACTTCTGCCAAAGGTACGACAAAGAATATTCCTGACATTAATCTTTGAGGAACTGCAGAGGACTTTGTGAGAAAACTTTGTGAGTATTTCTCATAGAAACATAGAAACATAGAAAATAGGTACAGGAGGAGGCCATTCGGCCCTTCGAGCCAGCACCGCCATTCATTATGATCATGGCTGATCGTCCCCAATCAATAACCCATGCCTGCCTTTTCCCCATATCCCTTGATTCTGATTCCACTAGCCCTATCTAACTCTCCTCTGTATTCAACGAGTATTTCTCCTCTGTATTTACCGAGGAGGAAGACAGTAGAATGGAGGAACTTGGGGCAATCAATGGAAGTGTCTTGAGATAAGTCAGTGTTACCGTCGAAGAAATACTGAAGGTACTGTAGTGTATGAAGGTAGACAAATCTCCAGGGCCTGATCAGATATATCCGAGGACATTGCAGGAAACTAGAGAGGAAATTGCGGGAGCCCTGGTTGAAATTTCCGAGTCGTCCATAAATACAGGAGAGGAGCCGGAAGACTGGAGGGTGGCAAATGTTGTGCCTCTTTTCAAGAAGGGCTGCAGGGAAAATACTGGCAACTATAGGCCGGTGAGCTGAACATCTGTAGTTGGAATGTTACTAGAGAGTATTCTGAGGGTAGACAAAAGTGCTAGAGAAACTCAGCGGGTGCAGCAGCATCTATGGAGCGAAGGAAATAGGCAACGTTTCGGGCCGAAACCCTTGTTCAGACTGATGTAGGGTGGGGGGGGGGGGGCGGGGAGAAGAAAGGAGAAAGGAAGAGGATGAGCCCGAGGGCTGAGGGAGAGCTGAGAAGGGGAGGAAACAGCAAGGGCTACCGGAAATTGGAGGTCAATGTTTATGCCGCTAGGGTGCCAACTGCCCAAGTGGAATATGAGGTGCTGCTCCTCGAGCAGCTCTCCAGAGTGAGCACCAGGTGGTGCTCACTCTGGCCATGGAGGAGGCCCAGGATAGATAGGTTGGATTCGGAATGGGAGGGGGAGTTGAAGTGCTGAGCCACAGGGAGATCAGGTTGGTTAATGCGGACCGAGCGGAGGTGTTCGGCGAAACGATCGCCAAGCCTACACTTGGTCTCACCGATGTAGATCAGCTGACATCTAGAGCAGTGGATGTAATAGATGAGGTTGGAGGAGATGCAGGTGAACTTCTGTCGCTCCTGGAATGACTGCTTGGGTCCTTGAATGGAGTCGAGGGGGGAGGTAAAGCGACACGTGTAGCATCTCTTGCGGTTGCAAGGGAAAGTGCCTGGGGAGGGGGTGGTGCGGGAGGGAAGGGAAGAATTGACCAGGGAGTTACGGTGGGAGCTGTCTTTGTGGAAGGCAGACAGGGAGGGAGATGGGAAGATGTGGCGAGTGGTGGGGTCACGTTGGAGGTGGCAAAAATGATGGAGGACTATTTGTTGTATGTGATGGCTAGTGGGATGAAAGGTGAGGACTAGGGGGACTGCCCTTGTTACGAGTGGGGGGATGGGGAGAGAGAGCAGTGTTACAGGGTATTGAAGAGGCCCTGGTGAGAGCCCCATCTATAGTGGGGGAGGGGAACCCCCGTTCCCTGAAGAATGAGGACATTTCCAATGCCCTGGTGTGGAACACCTCATCCTGGGAGCAGATGCGGCGTAGACGGAGGAATTGGGAGTAGGGGATGGAGTCCTTACAGGAAGCCGGGTGGGAAGAGGTGTAGTCTAGATAGCCATGGGAGTCAGTGGGTTTATAGTGGATGTCGGTCAGAAGTCTACCATCTGCGATGGAGATAGTGAGGTCAGGAAATGGTAGGGAAGTTTCGGAAATGGTCCAGGTGTATTTGAGTGCCGGATGGAAGTTAGTGGTGAAGCGGATGAAGTCAAGTCAGTTGTGTGTGGGTGCAGGAGGTAGCACCAAAGTAATCGTCGATGTAGTGGAGGTAGAGGTCGGGCCCTGGTACGCCTCGAACAAGGATTGTTCGACGTACCCTACAAAGAGGCAGGCATAGCTGGGGCCCATGCGCGTGCTCATAGCTACGCCTTGTATTTGGAGGAAGGGTGCAGTCAAACGAGAAGTTATTGAGGGTAAGGACCAACTCCGCTAGGCGGAGGACGGTATCAGTGGACGGGTATTGGTTGGTTCTCCGGTCGAGGAAGAACCGGAGGGCTTTGAGACCCTCCTGGTGGGGGATGGAGGTGTAGACTGGACGTCCATGGTGAAGATGAGGGAATGGGGGCCTAGAGAATGGAATGCCCGGAGACGACGGAGAGTGTCTGAGGTGTCTTGGGTTATACTGTAGGTTATACAGGCATTTGGATGGGCAAGGTCTGATTAGGGATAGTCAGCATGGTTTTGTACATGTCCCATAAATCTGATTGATTTTTTTGAAGACGTGACCAAAAAGGTCGATGAGGGCAGAGATGTAGATGTTGTGTACATGGTGTAAGGCATTCAACAAGGTTTCACATGGTAGGCTGCTCTGGAAGGTTAGATCGCATGGGGTCCAAGGAGATAGCTGAATGGATAGCAAATTGGCTCCATGGAAGGAAGCAGAGGGTGATGGTGGAAGATTCCTTCTCGGACTGGAGGCCTGTGACTAGTGGTGTGCCTCCGGGTTCGGTGCTGGGCCCATTACAGTTTGTCATCTACATCAATGATTTGGATTAGCACATAGTGGGCAAGATTAGCAAGTTTGCTGATGATACAAAAGTGAGTGGTTTCGCAGATAGTGAAGATGGTTGTGAAAGATTGCAGCAGGATCTGGATCGATTGGCCAGGGGGCGGAGGAATGGTTGATAAAATTTAATACTGAGAAGTGTGATGTGTTGCATTTTGGGATGTCGAAAAAGGTAAATGATAGGCCTCTGGGTAGTGTTGCAGAGCAGAGGGATCTACTGTAGGAGTACAGGTGCATGGTTCCTTGAAGGTTGAGTCACAGGTAGATAAGGTGGCCAAAAAGGCGTTTGGCACTTCGGCCTTCATCAATCAGAATATGGAGTATAGAAATTTGGAGGTCATGTTGCAGTCGTATAAGACGTTGGTGAGATTGCATTTGGTGTGGGGAAGTAGAGCCGAAGCGCCTGTTTCCACGCTGTATCACTCCATGACTCTAAGACTTCTTCTTCTTGCGTTTGTGGCACCAGACGTCCGCAGCATGCCCTATGACTCTAATACATTTTTCCACGTCTATTCTTTTACTATTTATTTGTCTGAACAAATAACTGTAGAAGCAATTGCCAGGTACATCAGGGATCCAATATATATTAGTAATTCTAGTTAGAAATACACCTGTCAAGGGTTTATCTGTGGGATAGAGAGAAAGACAGCCCTACTAGTAGTGGACCTAAGATAGAGGTTTAGGTCATGCAAAGACACCTAAAATGGTTATAAAGTCAAACTGTCAGCCAGTTGATATCTCCTTAAAAGTATGGAAGACTGCAGGTATATGGAAGGGAGAGAGTAATGTGCCCTGATTTAAGGTCTTCAATGCATTTATACTGTTCCAAATATATCAACAGATCTAATATTTGCTTTGTGCATTTCAGTTTAGTTTAGTTTAGAGATACAGCATGGAAACAGGCCCTTCAGCCCACCGGGTCCACACTGACCAGCGATCCCTGCACATTAACACTATCCTACACACACTGGGGACAATTTACCAATTAACCTACAAACCTGTACGTCTTTGGAGTGTGGGAGGAAACCGAAGATCTCGGAGAAAACCCACGCAGGTCACGGGGAGAACGTACAAACACTGTACAGACAGCACCCATAGTCGGGATCGAACCTGGGTCTCTGGCACTGCAAGCGCTGTAAGGCAGTAACTCTACCGCTGCACCACTGTGCCCCCTCCCCCTGCCCTTGATTTTACACACATGCAACCCTCAAGGCTCATAAAGCCTACTGAAGACAACTGAGTTTTCATTATAGCATCAACACACCAGAATATTGTCTCATCTGATTACAGAACCATTGGGAAAATCCCTCTTCTCCCCTCTCCCATTGAAGATGCAAAACCTTAAACTTGTACCACCACATTTGGGAACAACCTCTTCCCAGCTGTTATCAGACTACTAAATTACCCCCTCATAATCTAGGGGGTAGTCCGGATCTTCCAACCAACCTTCATGCAGACTTTGCATATTTGTATCTGCACTTCCTCTGCAACTACAACGTTATAAGGCTATAATAGTGTTTCCTGGTATTTTTCTCTTTGCACAACTTCTTGTACTTGTGTATGGCTTGATTGTTCCAATACCAATGCAATTCCAAGTCATTAAAATTACAGTGAAAATATTTTAAAATATAATTTATTATTTGTTATTGTCATGTGCACCAAGATACAGTGAAAAGTTTTCTTTGGGTGTTATCCAGTCAAATCATATTATAAATGGAGACACAAAAAATCCAAATACTGGAATCTGGAGCGTCTTGAGGGAGACCAGCCCCCACCCCCCCCCCTACCCCCCTCACCTATAACCACCTGTCACTAGCCAGGTTTTGCCCACACCTACTTCTCTTTTCCAACTTTCTACCACCCTATTCCATCAGTCTGAAGAAGCATCCCGACCCAAGACGTCTTCTGTCCATTCCCCCCTCAGATGCTGCCTGACTTGCTGAGTTACTCCAACACTTCCTTTTTTACTCATGCTATATGAGTATAATCAAGGCATACACAAGTTCAACAGTTAGCTCAAAGAGAAAAATACTAGAGTGAAGAATCTTGGAGTGCTTGGAGCATTATAGCATTACAGTTACAGAAAAAGTGCAAATGAAAATGAAGTGCAATGTCCAACAATAAGGGAGGTTGGCCGATCGGGACTACACCAAAGAAGCCAATCCCTAATGAAATAAGAATTACTGCCACAGCCAATACAGAGCAAGGGTGAGGGGTTGGGCTTGCCTTGGAGATGAATGAATGTTTCTCTGTAGAATTACAAAAATAGATAAATGAAGGGCTTATCTTATGCCTTCTCCTTTGTACCAGCCCCAAGAACAAGCATTAAGGTTGAAATTAAAATCTCCAATCGCTCGTAACAAAAAGATCATAGTAGCTAATACGATGTCTGTTGATATAGGATTACTATCAAGATGAAAATATCAAACCAATGGCCTCAAAGGAAATACATTTCACAATATTATCACAAAATCGTTATCTGTTACAAATGAAGCTTTTTACACCTTAGGCTAGACAGTAATATGCTGCCCTCTTAGCAAACAGATAACATAATTTGTGCAAGGCAGCACCGTATGCATTTTGATAAGAAATTTTGACCCTGCGCTACTGGTTTAATGAGCGAAGTCTCCTGACACAATTGCAGTATACGACTGGTGTGTGAACATGTATTGTGGCATGTATTGTGCTGGCAATCACATTGATCAGCACAGCAGCTCATATGCAGCTAATATTGCCTTGAAGAATGTGAGATAAGCAGATTATGACATCAATCAGCGTGCGATGTTGATTTTACATGGGTGCTGCCAAATTGAAGCGTAATATTCCAGTTAACACCCTCTCAACTTTACACAGCTAAACCATGCCTGAAGCAACAAGGTTCTCCACCGAGGTTTCGCCGAACACCTCCGGTCGGTCCGCATTAACCAACTTGACCTCCCGGTGGCTCAGCACTTCAACTCCCCCTCCCATTCCGTATCTGACCTCTCTGCCCTGGGTCTCCTCCATGGCCACAGCGAGCAACACCGTAAATTGGAGGAAATGCACCTCATATTCCGCTTGGGCAGTCTACATCCTGGGGGCTTGAACATTGAATTCTCCCAATTCTGCTAGCCCTTGCTGTCCCCTCCCCTTCATCAGCCCTCTGGTTGTCTCCTCCCCTCCCCCAGCCCTCAGGCTCCTCCTCCGCCTTTTTCCTTTTTTCCTTTCTTCTCCCCACCCCCTATCAGTCTGAAGAAGGGTTTCGGCCCGAAACGTTGCCTATTTCCTTCGCTCCATAGATGCTGCTGCACCCGCTGAGTTTCTCCAGCATTTTTGTGTACCCAAGGTTCTCCACCCAACAGCTTAGAGAAGAGCACTAAAATAAGACCAATATTTCAGTGCATTCATGAAAGAGAGAATCAGAGGTCCTGATTCTTGGGAGAGGAGTAAAACCATGACCCTATAGGTAAACAATAAAATATCTTGAAATACTATTACGTAGTGAAAATACTCTTTTGAAAAGAAGAGATATGCTCAATACTATCTCAATCAAATCATTAAACTAGATTATCTAGCTACTATGTAGATATTTACCTGGATGTTTGTAGGAGCTTGCTATGTGCAATTTGACTGCTACAAACTCAACAGTACAAAGAGGTACTTTGACTTACAAAGAGATATATCACCCCCTCTTTTCCCTACGCTTGTCCATATTCACCCACATCCCTCCTTATCTAACACCCTTTTGTCACCTTGTCACTTCTAGTCTTTGTCACTTACTCCATCCATCAGCCAATTAAACCTCCCTCACTTGTGTCCAACTATCACTTGCCATGCTTTGTCCTGCCCCACATCTCTTTTCCAGATTCCCCCTGCCCCCCCCCCCCCACTCCGGTCAGTCTGAAGAAGGGTTGCAACCCAAAACATTGTGTGCCCATTCCCTCCCCAGATGTTGCCTGCCCCGTTAAGTCTTCCATCACTTTGTATTATATTTTAGAAACATTTGATTGGCTGTATAATGAATTGATCCTAAAAGGTAATGTGAAAGGTAATGCATTCTTTACATTTTCACAAACAGGTAATCAATGACTTGCTGGATCATTTCTGTTTGATTTATACCAACTGTTATGATGCTTCTTTAAGCAATTGGTTCTTTCTAGGATTATCCAACATTGTGAAGCTCTACAAGGTGTGACCTACCAGGTGCTGATGGAGTTTGCCTTTTCTTCAAGGATTCTGTCAAGGTCATTGCTCTCACATATGAGTACACAAATATGCATTTTCCTTAGTTAGCTGAAACTGGAGATTTCAATGTTCATGTTTGTAGACTGCCTCTTATTCGGCTTGGGTAGCTTACCACCCAATGGCATTAATACTTAATTCTCCAGTTTCATGTAACCCACTGTATTTCTTCCCCTTTCTCCTTCTGATCTGCTCACGTTCTCTCACACAGACCTTTCTTTCCAAGTTCTCCTCCGGCCCCCTATCACACAGTTTCTTTCACCTCACCCCAGACTTCCCCATCTGCCCCTCACCTGCGTTCTCCTCATCACTGGTCCCTTTTCTCCTCCCCTATTGTTCCCATCTGCCCACCATCCCTCCCTTATTTGGTTCCACTCTTCACCTTTGTTTTTTATTCACTCATCATCTCTCAGCTTCTGTCACCATCTCCACCCTTCAATCCCCCACCCGACTCCTTGATCTGCCAATCAACCCCTCCTAATCTCGATCCACCAATCACTCACCAGCTCTTGCTCCTCACATTGTTATACTGGCCATCACCCCTTTACTCTTTCAGTCCAGATGAAGTTTTTCGACCTGAAATATCAACTGCCCATTTCCCTCCCCAGATGCTGCTTGACTTGTTGAGTTCCTCCAGCAGTTTGTTTCTTGCACCAAGTTCCAGGATCTGCAGTCACTTTTGTCTATCATGCAGATTCTTGTTTTGCAATTCCACTGCTGCCCCTTTCCGACCACTTCCATGAACAACTCATTCGAATGTGGTACCAATAATCACATGGTGTGGCAATTAACTGCAGATGCTGAATTACACTGAAGATAGATGCAAAACGCTGGAGTAACTCAGCGGGTCAGGCAGCATCTCTGGAGAAAGGGAACAGGTGACGTTTCAGGTGGAGACCCATTATCAGTCTGAAGAAGGGTCTCGACCCGAAATGTCACCTGTTCCTTTTCTCCAGAAATGCTGCCTGACCCGCTGAGTTACTCCAGCATTTTGTGTGTATCTACCAATAAGTACAATCCTGATTCATAATTTTACTCTTTTCCAACTTTCTTTCCCCTCCCCCCACCTACAATCAGTCTGAAGAAGGGTCCCAACCCCAAACATCATCAATCCGTGTTCTCCATGGATGCTGCCTGAGCCGCTGAGTTACTCCAGCCCTCTATGTCCTGATTCCTCATTAACATTCTCATGCATTATCACTCACCATCAGTGTGCCGAAACCTAAACTAAATGCAGCAAACTCATATGTCATTGCATGCCAAATTGATGCACGCACTGACCAGTGTCAGAGGCTGATGGTGTTGCTGGCTAGAGATGGGCTCCATATCAGTGAATAGAACTTAGCTACTTACATTCTCCATTGCTGAGCACTTGTTCAGCTCGCACAGAGCATCCTCAATCCAATCAGTGCAGCCCTGAGCAGTTTCAGGGGCTTCTGAGATATTACCAGGTTGCATGGTTGCCATAGAACAAGTCACTTTAACAGATGTCAGGCCATGGTCCTGGATTTCTCCAGCTGTCAAGCTTTTGGAAAACTTTTGAATCACCCTGTCATTCCACAGTTTTCAAAATCTATTGGAAGTAAACAATTAGATTTTTTAAAGTTTAACAATAAACAGAAAATAAGATCTGAAGCAAAATCATTACAAAATCATTGCAAAGGTAAATTATTCTAAAACAAAATTGCACATCTTATATTCCTCTGGCAGCTATAAAATTGCCAGTGAAACAAATGGGATCTGTGAACAGGTTTCCCAGTGTATGTACTGGGGAATATAAGCAAGTCTGTGTTAAAGAAGGAACTGCAGATGCTGGAAAATCGAAGGTACACAAAAATGCTGGAGAAACTCAGCGGGTGCAGCAGCAGTCTGAAGAAGGGTTTCGGCCCGAAACGTTGCCTATTTCCTTCGCTCCATAGATGCTGCTGCACCCGCTGAGTTTCTCCAGCATTTTTGTGTACATAAGCAAGTCTGTGCTCTGTTAATGGATTTCACAAGGAGTTGAACATTGAGCGTACATGTTCATCAGTCGGAATATGTCACTAATTTGGGACCTGCATCTGCCTATGGATCAACCCGATTTACAGCACATGGTGTTGTAAAATTCACAAATTTACAGCACTATACAACTACTGTACTTCAAGATGAAATTTGGTCCATGCTGTTTGAAGCTATGTTCATTAATCTGCATCGCTTGCATGAGGTTTTTCAACATATTGGGCTTGGCATTCTGTTCCTCAAGGGCTAGTTACTGCTCTGGATGTCTATGGCTATCTCTTGATTTCGTAGAAACATAGAAACATAGAAAATAGGTGCAGGAGTAGGGCATTGGGCCTTTCAAGCCAGCACCGCCATTCAATATGATTATGGCTGATCATCCAATATCAGTACCCCGTTCCTGCTTTCTCCCCATATCCCTTGATTCCCTTAGCCCTAAGAGCTATATATAACTCTCTCTTGAATACGTCACAGAGTATGCCTGCTGATCTATCCTCCCCTGTGATCACCACTATAGAAACATGCAGACAAAGCAGTAAAATCACCCAGAAAATAACCTTTCTCACAATTGCTCAAAGGCAAAGCAAGTTTGGCAGTTGCATTCCAGATGAGTTATAACCCTGGGCAATGATCCTTTGTTACTGCCTCACATTCACTCAACAGCAATGCAATGAAGAATCTGAACTCCAAAGCCAACTATCACCAGAGCCAAGATGATGGATCCAAGGCAGGTGCTGTTGGCAATAACTGTTTCCAATTGTCCCTGATTAGCATTTTTAACCATGAACAAATCTAGTAAAGTCTCTTGCTGAGGAGAGTTTTGGAATTTGTTAAGGTCCCTTGACAGGTTCTTTCCTGGTAGCTGCCCCTAACAAAGCACTTGCCATTCAAGGCAACAGATTTGCTTGAAGACTTCACCATTTGGATTAAATCCATGTTTCTGTGTCCTTAAACTAATTGTGAGTCTGAGATAAAAGCTAGCTGCCTTTTAGGCAGTAAATAAGAAAATGTTGGCAAAACATAATTGTATTGTCCTCATGGGACCAAAATCTCAGACATTGAAGAGGGTTGAAGTAAAGTGCAAATTTTAAGTTACTGGACAAATATCACCTGGCTTATGTTGCATCAAACAAAGTGTGACACTGGGACCCATGGGCGTCATGACCAAAACCTCATCAACACATATTTTTTAAGAGTGTGACTTAAAGGAGAAGAGAAAACAAGATGATAGGCTTAAAGAATTTAGTGGAACTTGAGGTGAGGGCAGCTGAACATGATGGATACACAAGAGGTCAGAATTTCAGAAGTGATTTCAGAAAGCTGAATGAATTACATAGATGAAGAGGCAAAGCAATAGAGAGATTTGAAAACAAAGGTAAGAATTTTGAGGGGGAAAAAAAAGGGTAGAAACAGTAAAAGAGAAACAGGCAGTGGCTAGTCGCCCCTTTAAGTCTGGTCCACCATCCGGAGACTCATTGAAAGTGGCAGAGATTGTGAAGGATAACTCGTTGAATGTGATAGCTAGAGGTTTGGAAGGTCAGAAGCAGAGAATCCCAATCCTTTCTCTATCCAGGAGAGGGAGGGAGGGGTGGGTGAAAACAGATGTGATAGAAATATTTGAGTTGCAGCCAACATTACAGTAAGGTATGGTAGAGGGAGGTCATGGTTCAAATAGAAGGAATATTGGAAAAAATATAACCAAGAATGATGAACTGTCAGAATGGAATGGAGTCCTTGCAGAAGGCAAGGTGAGGAAAAGTATAGTTGAGATGGGTTTGTGGGCTTGTTTTGTCACAAACTTATCCCCTGAAGTGCACAGAGAGAGAGAGGCCAAGAAAGGGAAAAGAAGAGTCACAGATGGACCATATTTTTAGTTTAGTTTAGAGATTAGAGATACACAATGGAAACAGCCCCTATGGCCCATCAAGTCCACAACAACCATCGATCATCCTTTTTCACTAGTTCTATGTTATCCCACTTTTTCATCCACTCCCTGCACACCAGTGGAATTTTTTAAAACTGAAGCCAATTAAGTTCCCTTTATGTGGTGACTATTAGCATACCTTGGGTATGCAAGCAAAGAATTTCACTGTGACTTGTCACATGTGACAATTAAGTATTCATTCATTCATAACCTACTTGGAGGAAATCAAAGTGCCCAGAAGAAACCCATGCAGTCACAGGGAGGTCTGAAATCTGATGTCTTCTTCTTCAGAATGAAGAAGGGTCCCGACCTGAAACAATACCTATCCATGTTCTCCAGAAATGCTGCCTATCCCGCTGCATTACTCCAGCACTTTGTGTCTTTTTGTAAAGCAACAAATGCAGTTCCTTGCATCTATGGTCACAGAGAGAATGTGCCTACTCCATACGACAGTAGCCAAGGTCAGGATCGATCCCAGGTCTTTGGCACTGTGAGGTAGCAGCTCTATGAGCTGAGCCAGTGTGCCTCCCATAAATTGACAAAATTGTTCAATGTGCGAGAGTTCAACCAAAACAAGGGCTAAATGGGCGTGTTAGTGGAGAAAAAACTGTTGTGTCCCTATTCAAGGAAGAGCCTTCAGAGCATGCTGCATCTTTATTTTATTTTATTTTATTTATTTATTTTATTTTATTTTACACGGCTTCCTTGTCTTTTCCCTCATTAATATTCTACATTTCACTCACTAAATCTTTCCCATCCCAGCCATTTTGTTTGAAGCCCTATCAACTTCATGAGCTAAGTGATTTGCTAAAACTATGGTCCCAGCACAGATCAGATGTAATTTGTCCAAATTGATTTGCGCTCTCTTTCTCCAGAGCACAACAAATTGTAACTCACTTCTCCCACACCAGTCTTTGATTCAAGCTTTCATCTCCCTGATCCAATTAATGCTATGCTGATTCCCTGATTATTCAGGTAATAATTCAGAAGTTATTGGCTTTGTGGTTCTGCCTTTTAACTTGTCCGTTGATATTCAATCACTTCCAGCAG